>JAHXMU010000810.1:239486-337492 GCA_019455685.1 Philornis downsi
TCATTTCATTTCATTTCATTTCATTTCATTTCATTTCATTTCATTTCATTTCATTTCATTTCATTTCATTTCATTTCATTTCATTTCATTTCATTTCATTTCATTTCATTTCATTTCATTTCATTTCATTTCATTTCATTTCATTTCATTTCATTTCATTTCATTTCATTTCATTTCATTTCATTTCATTTCATTTCATTTATTGGCAAGAATCTTTACAAAACTTCCCATATTTACAACCACTTACAGTTCATATTCATGTAAAGGGCTTTCCAAATAGGTCGGCCGATATTGCAATGCAATAAAATAAGCTGTGTATAAGGTATTGACAAAATATTTTTATTTACTTCAAACACGTAAGTATGCAAATATGTTTGGAATATAACATCGTTCACATGTGGTCGTACGTCACGCCTTCGCACGTTGACACGGATCCGCAGGTGTAATTTTCTATGATTCTGGTGCAATCGCCGGTTGCAGTTATTGGATATGTAGCGCTCATCAATGACGGTTATATCCTCGCCACCGTCGTTTTCGAGGAGGTACAGAACAATGACACCAACAATGGGATTCGTTGCAAAATATTATTTTTGACCAAAATTGGGATCTTTTCTTGAAAGCTCCGAAGCCTAGCCAACGAATAAAAGGCGTTGTCCCAGCTCTTTATCTTAGAGGTTTTGGATCAGTCGGATCTTGTACTGGTGCATGCTCAGTACCCGACGCAAAATTTGCCAAGTTGAAGTCTGTGAAAACCCGAGTTGTTTAGAATGGCGAAAAATCGCCTGCCTCGAGTTTTCCTGCACACTTTGATTTGGAATTTGTTTGACGTACAGATGACTGGTAGATATGATAGTTGTTGTAAAACTTTATGAAACTTTCCAATACTTGGTCAGCCTAATATTTTGCCACATCGTAAGCGAGCACGATAAATGAGTTATATCGGCCTACCCCTTTTGGAGCCTTCCATACAAATTGTCTAATTTTAAAGCTAGCAAATATCTAGAAATAAGAAATATATATAGATTTTCTATATAATTTTACAGTCAATATTGAGAGCTTTCATGTGGAATTAAGTAACGCAAGGATTCGATATCACGTTAAAATAAAGCGATGTGTTCTCTTTTAACGAAGCATTTGATTCTTGCTGGCTGTGTGACATATTAGGGGTCTCAGTCTCTAATGTGGATTCACTCTTATTTTCTGTTTTCTTTGCTTGCCACTTGAACCTTCATTTAAGAATAGAGTACTCGTCGTATTATATCAATATTACACTGGTACACAGCTGGATGTTGAATATGATATTTGATTTACATTACAGTTAACACTAACTTATTAGCATAATTGATAAACGCC
This sequence comes from Philornis downsi, assembly GCA_019455685.1. NCBI lineage: Eukaryota > Metazoa > Arthropoda > Insecta > Diptera > Muscidae > Philornis > Philornis downsi. The sequence continues at coordinate 240,840 of JAHXMU010000810.1, forward strand.
TCTAACTTGATTGGTATTTCAAAGAATAAAGTGTAACGTTTCTCTGATCGACGTGATTAAATCGGATTTTCCGTTCCTTTGGTAGCCTTAGATATGCAGGTTTCCTTTATATTCCTAAACCTCTAAAATTTCTGGCTGACTTCTGGGGTTATTAGGAGACAATTTGTATTCTCGGTTTATGTGACAAATATTTCTGTGAGTAAGTGTAATTTATTCCACTATGCATATAAAAGGGCACAATGTGTTTTTCATTGATTGGATGGTTTTTGGTGTTTCAATCAAGGTGTTCCAAGAGGTTTTTTGTAACATTTTGTGCACAAGGCTATTTTACTCATTGTGTGATTACGAAAGCAATGACCAAAGTGCTAAGCTATCGTAGAAATGGGTCGAATACACATGAACTTATTTTAGATTCGAAAATTTCATGCTTATTGAGAATTTTTTCCCGGCATCAGCTTCTCCTTCCTGTTTTCAATGTGGCGCTTTTGATAAATGTGCATATTTAAGGTCCAAATGTTATTCAGTATCTTGTATCGTTGGCTGGGACTCCTGTAGCTGTTGTTGTTGTAAACCACAACAATAGGATTTGTAGATATTTAATAAAATGTGAACGTTTTTTTTCTGTTTGATATTTGTTCACAATAGAGGAACAGCAATAGAATGAAATTACCAACGGAGTCTGTGGTTTCCCCAGCCATTTCTTTGATTTTAATCCGATACAGGACAATTCTTTATCCTTAGAAATTGTGATTTAATTTGTGTTATGAAATTTGTAGTCTTACAATATCGCACAATAAATCAAACGTTCATATTTATGTCTGTTGAATCCGTAGAGATGAGTGGTCAAGTGGTAACACTGCTTAGCAATACTTTTGCCACAGAAGTAATTCAAATATTTCCTGTGCAGTAGCCTTTACTGGGTAATCGCCATATGTGTGTCTGAAATGTACTGTCCCATTGGTGAGAATGCATTTGAACGCAACCAAAGTATCAAAAAAAAAAAAAAAACAAAAAAACAAACCATAAGCGCTTGAGCAGGGAGGCCAAACCGCAATAGCATTTAAGGTCCACAGTATCTGTACACTACAAGCATGTATTGTTTGTACTCAACGAATAAATAATATAGTTTTTGAAAACATCTTAAAAATTTCAGCCATTGTGTATACAAAGTTCTTGTACTGGATCGATTTTGCTTAATTTCTCACTGTAACCTGTCTGTGAATGTGACACATTTTACATTTTTCTCTGAAATTTTCACGATTTCAGATTAGCACATCGATTTTTATAGATTCCATTTCTAAAAATCCTGCAGAAAATAATGTACTAAATAAATATATTCCGCAACTGGTTCGAAGGTCTCAACCAACCGGTTGATTTTGAAACAAGAAAAAATTAGAAGTTTTCGAAACACATTTTCATTTCGCTTCTAAAACTCTATAAATTATATTGGGTTGTTCAGAAAGTAATTTCGGTTTTTCTAAAAGTGGACTTAATTATATTTATTCACATTCAACTTCCCACTGAAGCCGCATGACCATTAGATGTTTTGACAGTTGAAAAAGCCTGTGAAAAAGTTTGATTGGTTGTGCGCAGTAGTTTTTGCAGTGGAAAATGTAAACCAGCATTCTCGGCACATTTTACTTTTTTACTATCGAAATGATAAAAATGTTGCTCAAATCAGAAAAAAATTATCTGAAGTCTATGGAGACGTCTTTACAGCACACCATCGCCAAAACTAATTTGTTAAATTTCGGTCCCGCAATTTTGGTGTTGAGGATAGACATGGAAGATTGGAAAGACAGTTAAAGCTGATAGAGATACAATAAAAGCACTAATTGATGCAAACCGGCGAATAACAACTCGTGAAGTCGATGAGTGATTAAATTTATCGAATTAGACGTTTCATGGTCGTTTAAAATGCCTGCGTAGAATTTCAAATGTATGGCGTTGTGCCGTGCCACCAAATTTTGGAATTTGCTTCTCAAAAGCATTTTTGAAGTACATCAAAAAGTACGAGAAATGGTCAAATGGTCAAATTGGTCAAAAGAACGCTAAACGCAACAGATCATGGGAACCGGGTACTTCGAACTCCGATATTCATTAAAAAAAGATAATGTTGTCTGTTTAATTCTGAACAATTCGGTATCGCATTGACCAAATGCGTTTCGTTGTCCACTATCGATCTTTAGGTCTGCTGTCAAATGTCTGTTCCGATTACAAAATTAATCAAAGCATTCTGCAGCACAGTCAGATGATGGACGCTCCAAAGAAAAAAAAAAAAAAATAAATAAATAAAAAAAAAAAAAATAGTATTTTGCATCGACATTATATATAGTCGTATAACTATGTATAATAGCTGTATAAGTTTAAGTTATATAAGCATAGTTATAAAGCATAGTTCCACAGACAGTACGTACGACGTTAGACTTTAAAAATGTACATGAAACTCATTCCTTTTCTCCTTGTTTTACTCGTACGAGTTCAAAGTTTGCAAGATACTGATTTTTATGTTCGAAAATTACTTCTTAATATTGTAATTAATTGTCGCAGTTTCACATGCGTCCTACCGGTATAATAATTCGACGTCATATAACAGTTTTTTACAATTACAGTACTGACAATACTGACTATGATTAAAGACATATGACCGGTTATCTGATGAAATACAATACAATCGTTGCAGAATGTTCGATGTCATGTGACCCAAGAGGTTTTATATATTTATTCGCATCTCTTGTATGTCAGATTAATGTTGTTACTGAAATGAAGATATTTTCCCACAGTTGACCCGAACAATTCTCAATTTTTCTTGCTACGGAATTTAAATTCATTGTTTGTTGCTTCTGGCTGTATAACAAGTGTAGGATGGTATTAATTTCAGTTTTAAATAGCCCTTTGCGCCGGCAATGTAACTTTGCCCAACTTTGCCTGTTAGCCTCTACTCATAAGGTGACAATCCACTCATAGGAATTGTCGTTGGAATCTTTCCCTGTTACAACAGTTTCTGGTCTGGGATGTCTTTACGTTAAAGATACTTTATGTCTGACAATAAATGGAAAGAGGGATCCCTTAAAAATTTAATAAAATCTTGTCAATTAGTGGGATTTATGTTTAAATTTTTCTTTTAATTTGTTCGGGATTACAGTATTTTCCGTTAACCAGCAATTTCGTTACTTTTTCTTACTAAGATTTGCAAGTTTTCGGTTGAACATTTTTTAGTTATTGCAACTTTCCAATTAAGTTGATCAGGTCTTAACGAATCAGAACTGATCTTTGTATGTTTAATAACTATAAAAATACTTACAATTTGGAACTGCGCTTTCTCAACCTCTTGTAAGTGCGGTCGATTTTGTCCTGAAATTGAGAACTCACTTTACATTTAAATAAAGATGACAAACATGTATTTAAATCATGGTATACAACCAGACCGCATTTGTATTTAACTTATTCTATTATATTTTAGTTAGGTTATCTAAATAAATCGCAGTTTCTTCTGTTTTAGGCTCTGATTACAATTCTGAAAAAAAAAAATCCATCAAGCAACGGAATTTTCAGTTAGAAAATTCTTGCAAAGCAGATTAATTAACATTATTAATTAACAGATTAAAATATAGCTTGCTGCAAAGAAACTGTTAGAAACTACAGTGGAAAGACTGAATTTCGGAAATCTGCCAACTTGGGATTTATCAGACAAGGCGAATCTATATAACTAATTTGTTGCCGTACAAGGCGACATCTACTTTCATCCTTTAGGGTGAAAGTATAAAAACTCTAAAAATATTTATTGGAGTGACAGATTTTATTTCAAAAGAATAAGGGTTGTATTTCTGTGTTTCATTTTGCCCATCCACATGTCGTCTAGTTATAAGTTGAAAAGCTATCCTCGACTTTTGCAGGTTTGAGAAAATCGTCTTTTCTCATAACGACCGTGTTTGTTTTTTTGTTTTTAGGACGTTTACTTTCGATTAAGCAGGTAAAAATGGTCCAAAAATGTTATTTCATCTGTAAATCATTTTTAATATTAAAATCCAAATTTGTGCAGTCATTAAATTATCTATGTAAGTATCATTTCTTATGATTGAATATAATTATGGATTTTAATGTTTTTAATCCTTTGCTACTTCCAACAGTGCTCTCTTCCTCAATTGGCCTTTTGGAATAGCTTCGCCGGAGTAGTATCTGATGAGCTTGATTTGATACGAATTATCAGAGTCCTCACTTCTCCGCTATATCGATGACGTCGTTCAGCAAATTGGAACAAATATTCAGTACATCATTAAGGCTTTTTCTGTTCGTTATTCTCGCAGATGGCTCGAACATTATCCGAACTTTGGCCGTAATGCCATCATTTCGTTAATACCCTGGCTAGGTAAGTAGTATTTATTAATAATATTTTCGCCCTCACACTTACTTCTGAATTTATCGTCGATCTTTAAAGAATAATGCGCAGAAGGTACGCTGTTTAGCTCTTCATTAACTTATGTTTGTTGGCATTTGTGTCGACAACAACTTTAGCGCAATACTGTCCGATGGACACATTCACAGGCAAAAACTTGCGAAATTTGAGTTATGTTTGACTTGTGCTATTTATTAAGAACATTTTCGTACCAGCGAGCAAAACTTCTCAATTGTTTTCTGAAGTTATATACAGCTGAGGGTATTTTAGCAAATACCGAAGTAGCTATTCGATCAGCCGGCTGTCAGTATAATCAATTTTCAAATTTTAGTATAATATTGTCTATAAACAATAATAAATAATTGCTAATAGAAACACGGTCTTGAACCGAATAAATAATTAAAATAATATATTTTCAGTTATTCATTTATATGTCCCATTTCCAATCGTATGGTCATAAAATTGTATACATTTTTCTTGAGTCGACTAACTCGATTTCATCTATGAACAGCAACTTAACAACAACGCGGATTACTAACTTCAATGTATACTATGCTTAAATATGTTCACATTTGTTCTTTGATATTCACATCCCGTAAAATCGTCTCATGTCTCTCGCTACTGCTGAAATTGCTTTGTTTCCAGAACTATTTGGATGGTATAAATTTGCAGGAATTCGGTACATAAATCTCTGGCAGTTAAAATCATAACATCTGTAACGTGGACCGCAAAAGTTTGGAATGTTAGATGTACGAGTATAGTCAAGTTTACTGCCGATTTTTAATGAATTAATTTAAATAAATAAACTAATTAATTCTGCGTAGTTTCAATGTTTGAGTTACTACCTAGGAGAACTTTGATTTATTAATGCCCTCCGTAATTCCTTTCTTCTTTTGATGAGTCAACGTGCACTCGAGCTATTGCTGTGCTATGCTTCGTTACCATGTTTTCTCGCCACAAACTCTTTAATATATTAAAGAGGTTGATGTCCGCCACAACATTGCTCGCATTTATGGGTTTTTGCAAGCTCTGTGAGATGAGCATATTTTTCATATTTTTATGAATTTTGATATATCGAATGTGGCATATAGAGTGGCCTGTTATGTTGCAAAATACTCATAACTTCTGAGAAGTCTGACATAAATTTAATACTTTTGTTGAATTTTGTATAGCAATACTTGCTGTTTTATTATTTACAGCCCCTTGGGCGCCTTCACGTGCGTTACCACATTTTCAGAAAGCATCCGATTTTCACCGATTAACATCGAAAATATTTTGGAGCAATAGGCTTAATTACTCACCCTGTTTGTTTTTCTTTGTTTTTTTTTTTTGTTATTTCCAAAATACAGTGCTGCAGTTGGGATACTTTGCCTACTCTTAATTGAGTCATCTGTATCTCAGGAATATCAGATGCATCCAAGGAAGTAAACATTCATCATATTTCATGATGGGGAAACAGTTAAAAACTGCGTAATAATCAATAAAAATAACATAGGGTTGTCATAGGAAGGAAGCTCTATTTTTTAATGCATCTTACCCACATATTCACGAGTGGTGTACACCTGTCGAAAATAAAAATGTTCGGTTGTAATTTCTCATTGTTCCACAAAATATTTCTTCAGAATGTGTCGTCAAAAAAAAGTTCCATTAAGAAGCATTTTTTCCATAATAATTCCACTAAAGTTGCTTATGAAAGAGCATCCTTAAGAGTTGTTTTTAACACAAAATCTACCCGCAGATTCCGATGGATTTGATACTTTTCATAGAAAATCATCCGTAGTATCAAAGCTTATACACCCTGTACCATTTATTTCAGTCCACAATATTGGGGACGGATATTAGCGACTTAGATTCTTATGGCGAGTATTGAGTATTTGTAGCTTTTACAAATGGAATGACAAACTTAGTATACCCGTCGGTATATAAAGAGAATAAACTAATGTTTTCCCTTTATAAACTGTTTCAAGTTTTAAGACGTCACTAGTTTAGTATTTTCATTTGAACTATCAAAAGTAAACGATCTCAGTGAATTTGTAAACATGGGAAAAATTGATCGCAGTTATGTAATTTAATATTTCCATTTGAAAGGTCTCAGTCCAATCAATATTAAAGCCAATCTGGGGGAGTCTGCTCCTTCATTTACGACTGTAAAATATTGAGTTTAAACGACCGTACGAGCTGCGAAGACGAACACACGGTTAAGAAAATCCACAAAATGGTACTGGATGGCCGCCGGCTGAGGTTTAATGGCAGGCATTTCAAAAACTTGTATATTGACCGAAGATTTGAAGATGAGAAAGTTGTGCGCAAGATGGGTGCCGCGCTTGTTTTTAATAGAGCGAAAACAGCGTCATGAAGATGTTTTAGTAGAGTGTTTGGTTTTGGCAAGGCGTCTGTTTTTTGGGATGCGCATGAGATTATTTTTATTGATTATCTTCAGAAAGGAAAAACGGCGTCACCAGCGGTGAATGTTATGCTAATTTATTGCAGCGTTTAGGTGATGAGATTATTGAAAAAAGACCGAATTTGGCGAAAAACAAAGCGTTATTTTGTCAAGACAATGCTTCAGTTCACATATCCACTATGCCAATGGCCAAAATTAATAAATTAAAATTCGAATTGCTTCATCACGCACTTTGTTTGCCAGATTTAGCTCTCTCGGACTATTTTCTGTTTCTATACTTGAAACAATGGCTCGATGGTAAAAGATTTGCCAACAATGAAGAGGTGGAGTCGCGGGTTGATGACTATTTTAAGGACTTTGACCGGTTTTACTATAAACAGGGAATAGAAGCTATTGAATATAGCGGAAAACAGTGTGTCGAGCTAAAAGGAGATTATGTTGAAAAATAAACTTTTTTGTGTCCTCTCTGTTATGTCAGCTAGTTTTGGGATCACCCTCATATATCAGCTATTAAAAATAACGTCTTCGGAGCACATTATGTTTCCTAAGGAATAGATTTTAGAGTATGTTAGTACATGTTTTTCATTAATTATTAGGAACTATAAACGGGAATTAAACGAATGTTTTTAAGTACTTCATTACCGTTGTTTTGCAGGTGGTTTAAAAGTGCTTCGTTGGAAGCGATAAACATATACCGATTGAAATCTTTGAAGTGTTGAAAATGTGATTCTTTTTGAATTATTTCCACTTTTTTTGCTGAGTATTTATAACGCCTATTGTGTAAAGTCCGCTTAATGTGTATTTATTGTTTTTATACGCAACAAGAGTATCAGCTGGGGAAAAACGTATATTCAGATCTAAACAATATATTTACAGAAAATGTTGGTCCATGATCTTAAAATATTATATCTGAACTCGCCCATGACAACCCCGATTTTCATGAAAAAATCATAATGAGTGACCAGGTACATTTTCATTTGAATGGATATGTGAATGAACAGAATAGTCTGTTCTTGGTCTGTTCTGTTCTGAAATTATTCATCAGTCACCTTTGCATCCATTAAAAGCGACAGTCTGGTGTGCAATTTGATCAAGAGGAATCATTGGATCTTATTTCTTTGAAACTGAAAACGGCATAACGGTAACTGTGAATGGGGGGCGATATCGTGATATGATTGAAAACTTTTTAACGCCACAACTTCAAGTTTTGGGCTTGATTAACATGTGGTATCAACAAGACGGTGCCACATCGCATACAGCCAGGATTACAATGGAATTACTGCCAGACAAGTTATTTTAAGAAATGGTGATGCCAATTGGCCTTGGTCACCTGATTAGACTGCACCGGACTTTTTTTGTGGGCATATCTGAAAAGCAAGGTTTATGCAAACAAACCGGAAACGCCTGACCAACTCAAACAAAATATTCGTGATGAAATTAATGAAATACCGCGTGAAATGCGTCAGAATGTGATAAAAAATGTGCTCAAAAGGGCTAGCATTTGTGAGGCTAACAGAGGCGGACATTTATCTGACATTGTATTCCATACATAATTGCCGACATTAAATAAAACATTTATCAATATAACATCCATTCTCTTTCATTTAATCAAAAATTATAAACAAACAAAGTAATATACCTCCTCGATGGACACCTTGTATTTATACACCTAAAAAAACTAAACGTTGTGATACGTATTTGGACACTACGATACGTAGTGAAATTATAGTTGGTATTAAACAACTTTCAATACGGGATATTTTTCTCCAACGGATCACGCCCTATAGTTGTCCGATTTTAGTCAAATTGCCAAATTGATTAGTTTGAATGTTATAATATTCATCCAAGCTGTCAATGAAATTTCAAAGTTGAAGATTTGATGCCACCCTAGTACACATACATTTATATGTTCAGTGCACTTGTGTCGAAACATCAAAACGTAGCATGTGCGATATTTACTTCCAGTACTAATTTAAAATTTCATTTTATTGAAATTTAAGAGTAGTTGAAATTATTTTTCCTCTGGTTTATATACCTACATACACGAGCACACTCAAACAACCACGTATGTGAATAAAAATAACTATTACATATATGAATAAGACCCATCGGGGTGTGGGTTCGGCTTGATATGAGAGTGTGCATTTGTGACGACGTTATTGGATTTAATTTAAGATTCATCATTTATAGACACTGTTTAATCCACCAATATAATGTTCCATTGAGCAGGGAAGTCTAATACCGTGCGCACGTACGCTGTTTTCTCCACGTGCAGAGGATACCTTATAAGGGCCTCTTTTTTAGAGCTAGATGTAATGTTTGCTGATTCCAAGTTCATATGCAATAACCACACAGTGAGTTTAGAAGAAATAATTAAAAACAATAAAATGAATTAAAAATTAATTGTTAATTTATAATTTTTTTTTCACACATTTTTTTAGTTTGACATCAATTGGAATTTACTTCCATAACTTTTTCGTCGATTATGGAAAGATCTTTTTCGGGAATACTTTCTTTTAGGATTGGGTGCTTATTTTGTTTCATATTGAACTGTGAACGTGTTAAACGTGTTGCTCATTCCCATCTATTACATCTCGTCTTTTACAAAACCTCAAGACCTTTGTATCTTTAAGGAGGTCTTCGCATCACCACTTGGAATGACAAATATATATTTGGTTCCTTTCATATGGAAGGCGAGGTTAGTCACCACAAATTATTTATTAAGTTTAGTCAGCGAGAGTAATTTGGGTTCAAATTCCAGAGGATTTTAAATTAAAAAATGCCAGAAATCATGTGAAACAAGACTTTGAATGAATAATTATTGAGTTTTTCTATAAGAATGAATGAAATGTGTTTTCAATGTTGCAGAGGGCCTGATTTGAAAAGGCCATTCGAATTATTCCAGCTCGGGCGTCTCTTGCTGGCTGATTTTGTAATTTGAAAACAACTGTTTTATGACTTGTTAGCGAAAAGCTCAACACCATGTAAAACGCCCTCCCGCATACAGTTCAAACCAGCCAGCCTTCCTGACGTCAGTTAGTGTGTCAGGCAGCCACATATTGTGCACACGTACAAACGTACGTTGTATCAGAGCAAGGGCAAAGCCGCCACCACTATTGCTTAAACAAATAATTAAACCACAAATCTTCCATAGAAGTGTTGGGGATAAGGGCGCTTGGGATATTGCAGTGCTCCTCCTTTTTTTTTTTGATAAACTTTGCGAAGTTTTTCTTAAGTTATTAGCGGTTTCTATATGTGTACCCAAGGCTTTTGTAGTTGGCAATAATTTGTTCTTTCGGATTTGGGAGCTTTGTGGGCTGCCTGAGTGGGAGCAAAATCAGACGAGTGGTGTGCGGATGTTTCGCTGTATTAAAATTTTAATTGAAAATATTTTTTGACTTAACACAAGAAAATTAGAGCGCGATTCTTTACACTTAACACGCTCATGCATACACGTAAACTAGACATTAAACCAACCAGCCGCATGTTGTGTACGAACTTGTCTTTAGATGTAGCTAAAAGACATAAATTATCTTAGTTGCATTCGTCTAAGTTTGACTTTGTACACTACTGCAGGAAAACCGGTTTTATCATAGTATTCAGAATGAAGCAGAATTAAAAGGAAAAGTAAAATGTTTGTAATGAGGAAAATGCGTACTATCACTATGACGGGTAAATAAGTAAAAAATTTTAAACAGATTGCAGAATATAATATAAAAATATCACATTTATTGGAGTACTAACTCCAATCTAACTCCTCAAGTTTTTACAGTAACAGACACATAAGTAATAACCTGCCATAGTCTCAAGTTCCGTTACAATCGGATAGGCGATATATGAGATTAAAAACTACACACAACCACATTGATATTTACATATATACGAGTATGCAGACAAGCCGGAAATATACGATTTTCGTATAGAGTTACACAAAACAGGATCACACATCTCTGTAGTGTAGTTTAGAATGAATTTAATACAATATGCTGAATCAAGAAACCTGCCACCATGAATGTAGTGAACTCACCTTTAATTCATAAAGTGTTTTTGCCAATGTTACTACGTGTTGTTAGTCAGTCCTTGTTTACGAAATATGGCTTAAAGAAATTTTGTGAAAAGCTAATGGATAGTAAAACGTTACAACTTTTAATTTGTTACACCGTCGTCGTTAATTTTCTTCAGAAAATTAGTTTCTAAGCCGTGTTTTTGAGAAATCTCAAATAACTAAATATTTTGCTGGCGTGAAAGCCAACTTTTTTACGAAAGCGGAAATTTTCAGAAAATCGTCACACGAACTTGAATAAAACTACCAGTTGATGTGTCAAACATATTGCACTTTGAGCTTTTACGGATGTTATGTACCGACAGATACTATGTTGAAACTTGTAGTATGCAATTTAAAAAGGGATCATGAGAAAAATTGTATTGTCATATAGAAATTTCGAACGAGTGAAATTGTCAAAATAGTGTGTTTCTTCAAATAATTGTGAAAGGAGTGCTCACAAAAGTGGTTTAAAATTTGAAAGGTTGCCGCAGGTAGATGAAAAATAATATTTTAATTTCGGGAATTACCGGTGTTGTATTTGAAACAGTGTCAGTGAAAGATGAGGAATATGACGAAAATGTTGGGCTTTTCTTACTTTTTCTCGAAGAAAAGTAAAAATAAAAAATAGTGTACAGTAAATTGTAAATTGTTAATTGTAAATTGTAAATTGTAAATTGTAAATTGTAAATTGTAAATTGTAAATTGTAAATTGTAAATTGTAAATTGTAAATTGTAAATTGTAAATTGTAAATTGTAAATTATAAATTGTAAATTGTAAATTGAAATTGTAAATTGAAATTGTAAATTCTCTTTCATGTTTCATTTATGTTAGCAACAGGCACATCTACTTTACTGAATACATCTTTCGAAAATGATATCCCAAAATTCGCAGAAAAGTACAACATGCATGCAATGCAATGCGTACCGGTTAGTAGGTATTGCAAATAAGATGTGTTAATCGGTTTTTGTGTCACAAACACATATCACATTTATATTCACCCAAGTACACAACCAAAAACACAAATGCTCTCATATCAGTCATATGGAAACAACAGAATTTGAAATGTATAATCGCATTGATTGTTAGTCGAATTCGTCCTTTGCCGAGCAAAAGCATAAAGAGATTCTTATACGCTTTTGATGTAAAGAGATGATGTCCTTCAGTAATATTGTTGGCTTGGTAAAACGTATGCATGTAGAACATTTGGATAGACAATAACGATAACAACAAATGCTACTACGGTAACAGGAGAGGTTTTTGTTTCAAGTCCATTTAAAATGTTGTATGAATAGGACTATTTACATTTGCAAAGCCACATGCATGTGTCGGTGTGATTATGAGCGTGCGCGTGTGTATGTTTGTATGAAACAACATTTTGAAATGCTAAACATGTTGCTGCTATTAAATTTTTATACCTCTATGCAGTAAAATGGTATTACCAGATTGCTACGTCATACAATTTATGACACATGTTGTTCTTATCCGGATTTATTCACAACATTCAGTGTAGAGGTGGTAAAATGTTGATACGTTTAAATTCTTGGTAAAACTCAGTTATTTACTATTGTGTACTTGGTAGTACACGGCCCTATCGATTCCTTTTACTCTTTACTGCTCTTTAACATTTTTTGAAGATTTTTGGGCGTCATATGATTGTTCCATTTTTCAGAGCATGCTCAAAACACTTTTGAGATCTGTTTCAACGATTTGTAGTGAGACAAATTTCTATTGTTTAAAAAGGCCATACGTTTCTCATACACGAGTATGAGCTTCTCAAATTGTTGTTATTTATAGCCGCAATACCGTCAATGTCGATGAGAAATACAAACACTGAAGCTGTTGCCTTTATAATAATTATTGTATTCAAACAAGGCTTAATGAATTAAAAATCATTTTGCTATCATTCATGATTATTCTGTGGTCCCCTTTTTTCACACAAAATTCATAACATTGGTCGATATCATTGCTATTGGGTATAGAGTATCAGAAAAACAGACAGTAATTAGACACTCGCTCGGAATAATTTCTTGCATTCTACATTGTCATGGGGATTGCTTTTCTATATATATATTTTCTACATGCCAGTGCGAAATCGTGGTGATTTTACATAAGAAACGCAACAAATTGCAACCATAACTTAGGACAAGAAATAGAGTGAAATGTATCCTATCTGTTGCGTTACTAAGGCCAAGGCGTTGCCAATGGCATAACAGCACACTATGACTCGAATAATGTTGGATTTATAAGAACTCATTCCTCAGACTCTACCAGTTGCCGCAGTAACAGCAGTCAATTAATCTAAATTATAAACTATACGATTAAGCATTAATAGGAAATCATAACTCAGTGCCTAATTTGAGTAATTTGCCATCAATTGTTCGATCATCGGTCGAATCTCATACTGTGTTTACTCATATTTAATTTAATTTTAAAATAGCCTTGCAATAACTCGTCGAAAACATCTGGCAACACACTGCCATATGGTGACCATATTTCTATGGGGTTTGTGTAATTTAGATTAGGTCTTTTGTAATTTTAAACTGTTAGTCCCCTTTGATGTTATCTCAGAGTGTTATTAAATATTTCAATAAATGTGTTTACTTGAGGGATACATTTTGCACACACTCATCATTTACATATATAAGAAATGTATGAAGGATTACAAATGTACACTTACATTCACGTTTTAGTTCCTGAAGGATACATAAGGATGACGGTGAGTACACCTAATCGAAATTTATGTATGTAGAGGTGGTGGTCAAAAACTATACGATGTGTACAGAAAGGGCAGTGGTTTGAAAAATGATTTGTTTTTACTGTTGTTTTTGTAGCGTTGAAATTTATATCAGAATGGCTGGACAGGCACGTTAACTGCGGAAATATTTTATCAATTCGTGATCTCATATAGAATATAAGCAAAATCGCGTTGTCCATTTTGCACCTGCCATGGCAGATAAAAATCGGTATTATATTCTTATTTTATGTTTTTAATGAACAGGATTAATCTAAAATTTTGCTATAATTCATGTTCTTTGGAAATATAGGAAAGTGATATATGATATGGGAGTGATATAGGAGAGGATATATGTGAATAGTAAGTGGATAGTGCCACACCCCTTATAAAAATCCTTCATAGCAGGCACAATGTTGTTGGCGATCTCGAAATTACTATAAGGTCGGTTAGAAAATGATTGGAAAAATGGCATAGCACCGGTGGTGTATGCACAGGTATAAACGTTCGTAAAATATAAAATATTAGAGATATAAAAGGAATAATGAACCTAATTTTATGAAATGTTGACAAAGTATTGAACGGGTCAGATAACATTGAGAAACGGTTGAAAGTATTATGTATTGAATGCAGATGATTTTTCTTCGATATTTGTACGGTAGACATGGTTCTTAAGCGCTTCTCGAAAACTTCCACTAAACTATAACATTTTTGATATGTTTCCAACAATTCTTAAGACTAATTGTGAGAAAAAATCGGAAGTATCACAAAGGATGCAGTTATCCGGTCGATATTTCCAAATTTTAGTGAGAATAATTGCTCAACACAAATGAAATTAATTAAATTATTTATGAATTATAGTTTACGTTGGAAAAATAAAATTTCGATAAACTGATCACTGTTTTCCATTTTCACCTTTCACCTTTCAGTAATTCTTTTCATTCGCGTGGAAAGTATATGAAAGTTGTTTGGCCGCCCTTTCTTAAGTTCTACTAAATATCGGAAATAAATGTAACAAACATTAAACAAAAATTTACTACACCGTACTAGTTAGAAACCGCATAAGTAAGATTTAATTTTGGAAAAAAGACAAATTTGTTTGTCAGGCACCAGTAAAGGTGTGTCAGAGACGCCCATTTTTATTTTCGGATTCTTCTTCACACAAATTTGCTTAATGCGTAGCAAATTTGTGTGAATTTTGTGCAACTTTGTAAAATATTTGAAATTACGAATACTCGTTTATAGGTTTAATCGGTAATTTATGTGGGACGTACCTATGGAACGTGGTTAGTTGGTCTATTCGTCTGCAGTCTACGAAATACGAGTTGTAAGAAAACAATCTAATTTCGAAAAATCGGATAATTTGTGTGGAATGTACCGGAGCAGGGAGGTCGACGTGGTCCATTTACCATCCCAGTTTACGATCTGGCAAAAGCATGGGTTGTGCCAAGTTTTAAGAAGTCCCTTAAATATTTATGGCAGTTACCGTGTCTACCAGCCAACCACGTCGCTCTATCCCTGAGTCATGAACCACGCTTAGTCAAAAGGTGCTTGGTACTTTAAACGCTTTCCTCGTACTCTGGCCGTATCAAATAATTTACACATTAAGTCTTTCGGATGAAGAAATAAATACTCGTATTGCGATATTCGGATCGAAAACCAAGTGCACATTTTTTGATCTTTCCTAAACACGCATCGGAAAAATGGGAAGGGAGAGCGTTTTTGATAGATACGGAAAGAAACGACACAATTCAAGAAAACTTAATGGATGAAAATAGAATACTTTTAAAACGGGTTTCAACTATTAAGCAATATTGTGGTAGTTTTATTATGTCTGCTATGTGGTAACTCCATTAGAAGCCTAGTTAATATCGGTATTGACTTTGAAGTTTTGAGTTCAAGTGTTAGCTTTGCTGGTTCGTCACGGATGTTGCGACAGCAAACACATTGCTAGTATTGTGAATGCTGCCGAATTCACTTTGGTTGCTCAAAAATTACTGCATTGCACAATTCCTCGATTTCTTAGACACTGAGTCCAAATCTAATTCAATTTTTTGGTTGTTTTTTAACACTTTAATGTTTTTCAAACTTGAATATATTTTATGCATATATTTTTTAACATAGTTCTTGTCAAAGTTTTCCTACTAAAGTAAAACTTAAAACATGGACATCGATAATTTATGTTTTAAAATATAAAACGTTTTCTAAATCTCCGATAACATTTCGCCACTTTTTTTTGGGCGATAAAATTGGCCTTTAAATTACATCGAAAGCAAAATTTTTGCAAAAACTTATTTCATTGCATTTTATGATGCTCTTGTTCTCAATCTCCTATTCAAATGAATTGCAAATATGTAGGTTGTGAGGCTTGCTATTGCTTTCAAAATATCCCTGGGTAAAAATAGTCTATTATAAGATAAGATTGTTTTATAAATTTCACCGAATTGCAATAGTTGATGATATGCGTTTTTTTTTATTAATGCTATATTCAAACAAGCTTGCAGGACAGGTTCTTTATCAAATTCAATATTCGTGTTTCCCACAATATTTGTGTTTCGCACACATTTTTTTCTATTTATTTTGTTTAAGCAGTCATAACTGCCAAATTTGACGATTTTCCGTCATTTTGAATATTCTACGATTCCATTTTGAATTTGAGAATTTGAAAATTTTTTACGGAAAATTATTTCAATTGGATCAGGCCGTAAATTTCATCGAAACATTTGAATTGCCAAGAAAAGTTGTGTACAAACCAATTTTTACCGCATTTCCATAGACTTTATATACGTATATACATATATATATTGGAATTAAAATGGGCCAGTATGAATAGTTATCCAAATTTTTGAAATTCGGTAAAAAGCCTAATATAACTACGTAAATGTAATTCTATATAAAACTTATATCGGTACGATTTAAAAAATTTTAGGGCTAAAAAGTAGAAATATTTAATATCTTTATGTCATTTTCGTTGAGAAATGGGAAAATTTCTAATAAGGACGCTGACTGCTATTCACTTGGGAGTAACCAGGACTCTTTGCAGAGTGTCCTAAGCAGCTCACGACTTCTGACCGTTGGGCAAGTATTCCCTGGTAATACCATCAGACATCCGTCTGAGTGAAAAGATGACCAGTTGAGAAACTTAAATGGCATACTAAAACCCATGCGTCTTAGGCTAGTAGATAACACCCAACATTAGGATCGGCCTTAAATAATACTAGGATCGAAACGAAAAACATGACCTCGTAAATGCTATAAGAACCATATTTAAGGATATGTTCTTAGAATGTCTCTATTCTATTGACGAATGTCCTTTATAAATGTAAAAGTGATACGAATCACCAGCTGAGGTATGGATGAGATTTTGTAGAGCGGCAAACATACGTAATCAGGCACAAGTAATGCTGGACGTTGCTAAGCTGCACACCCCCGATGCAGCCATCCAGTCTACCAAATTCATTCAACTACTAAAAAAACGCCCCTGGTCCTGGTGCTCCTGACAAACAGTGGCGCATTCTGTGGTAACTGCCGAAAGTGTACTTGGAATGACAGTACAAGTGACGATGTCACAAATTGCCCAGCTCCGAGCCAAAATGACAAAAACGGCGTCTATCTTTTACCCATTGCTTAGAAGCTCCTATCGAGTGTGGCAAGTGAAAGACTAAACCCGATTTTAATTGACCTGTCAATGACCTTGTCATTGTTGCTTTAGACATGGTAAATGAACAACTGACCAGATATTCAAACTAAGTCAAATTCTGTACCATATTTACGTCTGTATGAAGCAATGACGTCTTTGAAGGATGGCGCTCACTGATACAAAGTCTTTAGTGAAAATGGGCAGAAATCTTAGTGAACCTTTTTACATGGAAATTTGAAGATTTTGGATAGTTTCTACTTAATGTCGGTTAATTTTACGTAATAACAATTACTAATTCTGACAACTTTTGATAAAGAATTGCAACATAAAAGACTTACAAATTGTAGAAAAAAAAATTATACCTCTCAGATGTATGGTTTTCAGATATATTGGTATATTCAGATGTAATTCTTCGTACTGGATATCATCTAGCAATATTTCAATTTTACTTTATTACCTATATATTTTTGCAATTTAACTTTCACCATCAATCAATCAATATTTCTATTTTATTTTGCTAAATGTTTTCCCAATTTAACTTGAATAACTTAAAGTTACGGTTTTTACTTATGTTTAGTTAAAATTTTGACGATAGGGATTTGCTAACGCTTCGATTTCTGCGTATACTTGTTTTGCTTACATGCTAGAAATGAACATTGACTGTGACAATTTCAGAAATTGATTAAGCCTGTATTAAGGCTATTGTTATATCACAATTAAATTTATCACAATTGTTCTGAACGCTTCCAATATATTTAAGTAGAAAAGCACACAATCGTAGAAATGACAAGCAAACTTAATTTGTCAGCTGTTGTGGGACTTGTTCGCATTCAACTTCTGCCTATTATTTGCACAATTGAGGGATTCTCGATTTCGATATTGTGCTATCAATGTACCTGTGTACATATGTATGTACTCAAGGATAAGTGAATGTACTCGTATAGCAACACATTCCAAAATCCCCTAATAGAGTGTAATAATATTTACTGAAACAATTTCATTAGCAGTATTATTACATCGTCACCTCGAATAGCTATTAAGGCAACTAATTAGAGTTGAAAATTCCACCGAGACAACACTTTCATCGCGTCATCGGGCTACACACATACGGAGATACCTATGACTGTACGAACGCATGTACATATGTATGTAGGTGTATAACATATGTAGCAGTACGTATGTATGGATGTATGTGTATGCGATGGTACAAAATATTTCGCACAAACAGGGCAACTAATGAATATCGCTACTAAAATGTTGCTTAAAGGTGTGGAAAGAGTTTTTCCTTCCAGAACTGTACTGACAGAGAGACAGAGATTGCTTTCACCAAGACGGTGGAACTTCTAGATTTAAAACAAATTGATCCCGTTGGAATCGAAGCTAGGTCCAGATCAATATTTTGTGTGCATGCGCATGTTGCATTGCAGTACCCCAGTAGTGGAACCATGAAGACGTCTCCTCTGGTATATATTCTGACGGAATATCTTCACGCTTCGACATGATCATGGAGAAGTTGATGGAAGTCTTTCAGTGTTGTTGTTGATGGAAGTCATTCTGTGAAGGATTTCACAAAAGAAGGAAGGCGGGGTGGAACGAATATAGTCGCTCATTGTTAATCCTAATGAAGGTCATCCAGTAAATGATATAACATATTCAAGAGGTTTGATATAAGGTTTCTCATGTGAAACTGGAGCGGAAGGTACTGCTTTCTGATCCCACCCGATATAATTTGGAAATGAGATCACAATCTCACTGGAGCGTCCGATGAACAGCACACTGTAAAGAATTTCATAATTCTCATAAGATTATTTTTCATTAAGGTTATTTTTCAACGAACTCGTAAATGAACTTGTTTTGTTCCACTCAATTGCTCACCATCTTGTTGGGAACCGGAACCTTGTTTTCCCCAGAACCAGGCAATTATATACTGCGAACAACGCACGTTTTGGAATGTGGAGGTCATTTAAACTAAATTATTTTTAATTTTTATTATTTATTTTTACACTTTTTGTTTTTCAAAAGCCCTAAGGAAAATTTATTATTTATTATTTTTTAAATGAAGGAAAAATAAATTAAGAAAGTTATTTGAGTTCTGAGATGTTGCAACATTCATCCTTCACCCCGTACCTACATACAGGCGTAACTTCCTACTACTGCATTAATAGATGAACTTGAGGTACGAGCATTAAGTGTGTGTTCTTGTATATGTGCATTGCTAAGCATATGGCTGGGGGAAAAAGCGTTCGCATGAAGTATTTACGTATGAATTCAATTACTGATATTCTTCTGCAATAAATATAGTTTAAATTAACATTTGATGGGTTTATTTACTTTAAGCAGTTTTACCTTCAATCACCTTGCATGTTGAGTATCGCTACGTTGCTACGTTACTTTAGACATCTGGAAATGTTCGCGCAAAGAAAGGTGCTCACATCGCATCTTAATAGGTATTTGAAGGCTTGTATTAAAATTGTGCTACTTTGAGCTGATTATATAATTTTTCTTTGGAAATCGTATTCTATTTCTATGAAACGAACAATTCAATTATATCGTCAAGCAAGCGAAGAAATAGCGGTGTTTGTCATTATCATTGTAACTGAACAGATTTAGTTTTTTCCACCATAATTCTGAACCAATGTAGAAATTTCAGTCAGGTAAACTAACTTACATAAACCTTCACCCATAGTCCGTTTGCGTGGTGACAGAAGGGGCGTGGTTAATTGACACGTTCTTATCAAAAAATATTCTGAATTAAGACAAGATAAAAGAGCGAAGTAGTAACTTCCGTTTGGAAA
This sequence comes from Philornis downsi, assembly GCA_019455685.1. Taxonomy (NCBI): domain Eukaryota; kingdom Metazoa; phylum Arthropoda; class Insecta; order Diptera; family Muscidae; genus Philornis; species Philornis downsi. The sequence continues at coordinate 260,852 of JAHXMU010000810.1, forward strand.
AAGTAGAGGGATCATAGATTTTTAGTAAATTACCAGCAGTATAACTGACAAAAATTTAATTAACTTCAGGTTATGAATTAGTAGTACAGCGGAAAATTAAATTTCGATAACAGTGGCAATTTGCATGGGAGATATCAGAATGGGCGTTTTAACGTCGTTTTCACATCACTTTCATTCTGTACAGCTTACCAAACGCATGGTATTTAATTTGTTGTAACAATTACAATTACCTTTGGTACAATTTATGGAAGGAAATGGAAGTAAGAATATACGAGTTAAATCGGCTATTTGTATGGGAATTATCAGAAGAAGTGTAGTTGTTTTTCCACAAATTTGCAGAGGTTTGTTTATAAAACAATGTTATAGGCAAAAATGTAGACTACTACGTTCCATTAATTAGTACCTACGGAGGAATGGTTTAGGAGGAATAAATTGAGAAAATCGCCAAATTTGTACGGGAGGTACCAGAAGGTGCCACACTCCTTTTGGTATTCATTTTTGTTGGGTCACCTTACTTTATTAAACGCTCAGTGTGCAATCATATAAGAGATATGAATGTAAGGTAAGGTTAATATATAGGCTAAGTGAGTCATTTGTATGGCAGTATCTGCCAAATGTTATAAACAAATGCAATGAAGCAAAATTTAAGTTAAAACGATCTACGAATCTGGAGTTGCAGGAGAAAACTGAATTTCAGAAATTCGTCCAATTTTTATGGGAGGTATTAGAAGATGTTGTCGATTAATTTTTTTGAATCATTTTTTTCTTCATTTTTTTTTTTTGCTATATTGAAAACGCTGCTGTTAAGTTTATGCTCTTTTCTGTACGAAATGTCAAAGTAAAAATTTTCAACTTTCTATGCCGCACAGCGCAATTTTGATTAGGTCTTGTTAAAATTTATTACAACTTTTACAAATTTTATTGCCTTTGAGGTTTTAAACCTTCTATAAAAGAAAGAAAAGCTGTTCGAAATAATATCTAAATGTGGAACTAATACTGAAATTGGAAGATCTTTTATTGTAAATTTAAGTTGCCAATACGCTCTGATATGGTATAATAACATTAGACATTTGTATGCCGTGTTATATGAACAGTCGTTAAGCTCTGAATAAATAAATATTTATTGTACTAAATAAACATTAAACATATTAATACCGACTACTTTACTTCTAGACTAAGAAATATGACATTGCAGCAAGAGAAAACAAAAGGTAATTTCCTTTTCTCTTACTAATTTCGGTAAGCCTTATACCGCTTCCTAGCAGACTCATTAAACGGTCACTTTGGATGCCTCTACTCGGCCTGTCTACCACTGAACTACTGGAAGCATTAGTTGACATGGAATGGGTATGTCCGGTATCGAACAACGACACCTCATTCAAAATTGCTGGAACATGTTTATGTTCCTTGCCAGGGACACTAAATACTTTTGCATGAAACTTACAGTTCCTTAAAGGTTTTACTTGAATGGTAGCGTTAAGTGCCAGTACGCAACAGTTTAGATATTCGTTTCTGAAAGACGCACAAGATGCTGCAAATTTTCACACAATCAGGTCTGTTGTGACAGAATTGCGGCGAAAATTCCGGAACAACTTGATTTTTAGGAACTTCACATTCCCTTGCTTTTCATGTAGTTTTTCAACGCATTTGAACTGCAATGCATTCTGCCGCAACCCTTCAGGCAGCAGTGAATAACTCTATAACGAATAACTCTCTATTTATAACCGCATAATTTTGTTGTAGTTGTGTGCCGTAAAATGATAATAACATTAACTTAGATATGGCTTGCAGAAAAGGGCTCAACAAAAGTTCAACATGGCGTTTTAAAAACAGTAACTGGGTAGTTGGAAAAAAACAACAGAAGGGAAAGTTTGAGAGAATCAGCCAATCAAATTATTTCAGATAATGGTGTAAGGAAAAAAATGCATTTTGAAAATGTAAAAATGTAAACACATATCTAAATTTTTGTTGTTGCTGTGAGAATGCCGAAATATTGCTGGTGATCTTCTTTCCGTGTGTAAGGAATCCCGCTTACCGAAAATTTGCCATTTGAGGCTAATGAATGACAGTTTTTTAGTACCCCTTAATGGGAAATATATTCCGATGTCATTTGAGGACTGACTAAAAATGCCCGCTATTAAACGCTGTTAAATTTTGCTTCCAAGTATTTCTTTGCGTTCGCCCTAATTAATTTAGGCCGCTGTATGTCGTAGCAAGCTAATAAATCCAACAGTAAACAAGAAATTAAAAACAGTAAAAAAAAGTTTGAAAGAAAACATCAAATCCATCAAATCAGTCCGAAAAATGATGAAAAATGATGAAATGAAATTAAGGTACAAAAACAATGAGACAAAAATTGCATTGCAATTAATTTAAATAAACGTCAGCTGTGTTTTTGAATCCAGTCCTTTCACAATGTTCTATGCTAACATTTTTCCATGTAGAGATGTAATGGGACTTAAATTGGATTCCTTTTTTTGGGCAATATTGCTGTGGTAACCATATGATTTCTACATGTTTCTTTTTAAATTCGAAACAAAAGTTGGCTTTAAATCGCTCCTTTGAGCAATGTGTTCGTTAAGAATTCATGTATTCCTGTCATTTCTCCCTCTAAATACGTTACTGGACTTTAATGATTATATACATGGAAATTTAATGAGCAAAGATGATTCCAAATCACCGTGGCTATGCTAACGTATTCATCTGCGTACACATCTTGCTTCGGGAAGCATAGCGCGTATGTGACGGTTACACAAAGGAGCATTCAAAGTTATGCGATGGGAAACCTCTGCCTCGGAAGCCAATACATCATGGCATCGTCCATTCAAATAATTACCTTCCACACACAGAGACACAAAACACCTGCTACATTGAGGACATACGTGGGCCGACACACGTTGAGACATCACACGGACACTGCCACATTCACATAAACCTGCAGAGCATGGTGAGCAGGAATATCAATGGAAACGCACGCATATCCGCCCCTGTTTAACATAAGGTTAACTAGAGATTATGTCCAAGCGAAATGATATAATAACTACACTCCTGAGACCATTAGCAATTCAAAGCATGTTTCGTCGTAGCAATTACGGAGAAATGCAATTATGACTGAAATCAATACCGGTTGGCTGTGCAACGGGAATCGGATGTTGCATGCAAGAATTAACTGGCATTTAACCCACAATTACAAACATTGAATACGTACCAGTGTTGTTTAAGCGCACATACGCCCACCCAGCAGAACAGGCCTTGAGCTGCACGAGCTGGGGTTGCGGACCATCCACGACATATGCATATGGGCCTTGGATGGAGAGGTGGAATTCTATTTAGGATAACTATTTGCAATAGTGCAGAGGCGATTGATTTAAGTGAAATTTATTCAATTGTCAGAAATGTATTACAAAATACTGGTGTAATTAAGGATCGTTGTTGGCATTGTGCTGCTGCTTCTCCATGAGCTCGGCCACCAATTGCAATAAGATAGGCACAGATGAGTTCGCGGAATGACCCAAAATAGTCTCCAAACATTGCCGCATGGGTCGTGCGTTGTCGCAAGCGCTTTCGAGCGAGAACATTTGGGCGGAATAGTGGAAGCCATGCCAATGCAAATATTCCATTATGAGCTGATGCAATAAAGCTATACGTGCATCACCGGCGTAATCAGATGCTGATGACGATGTATGAGATCTTTGCACCAGAGTGTTCGTTTCGCTTCTATCCTTCATCATGTCAACCATTTTGGCCTGCAACAAACAGCGCACTTCTTGAAGAACACCATCTTGCTCGAATTTTGTTTTAATGGTGACATAAAGTTGATTGATGGCTTCTTCCTTTGATAGGAGACTCCTTGCCATGTCCTGGCTCAAGTTCGTTAGAAAAGGTGCGACGCTGTGGGTTCTACTTCCGCAGTACAGTCCTCAATTATTGTTTTGACAATCTCGAACTGAAAAAAGTTCGAATTATGACTTTTGTGTGAACGTCTCCGCTTTGTTTCCTTGTGCTCAATCTTTTTGTAGAGCAGCATTAATTGGCACTAAGAAAACTTAATTGCATTCATACTTACAGAAGTGATTGCCTTTGGCTTGAGTGCAACGGAAAAACGAAAATCGTCTGCAAACTTTTGTAATTCCTATGCGAATGCCTAAGTGTGTGTGTGTAGGTGTGTGTGTTTGTGTGTGTATGAATAATGCTCAAAACTCACCCAACGAAGTGAAATCTGGAGGAAACATCTGAATTGGAAAGTATTAAAGTTTACCTCGCTTGGTGCTATAAGAAAATGAAACGTATCCGGTAGTAGTACAACAGTTACATCCACAAAATATGCATACGAATTGCCTCTGTGTATGCACAAGTGCGTGTGTGCTCGTAAATATGTGTGGGTGTGAGAGGAAGAGGGGGAGGAGAAGTTGTTTTGAGAAGGTGTGTTGTGACCACCTCAACTTGGCTCGTATCGGCGCACTCTATCAGTTACAAAATTTATAGCACTTAATGGAATTTAAAAGTTTGTTTATTTTATGTCGGTGCTGCAAACGCCACATGCTCACATTGGTTGAGCACCAAAGCAGGAGCTTCTGCACTTGCCTCGCTCTCTTCTTCCCATCTCCGGACCAGAGCTGCTTGCACAGACGTTAGTTAAGTCTACCTGGTTGTTGCAAACATTGTGCGAACTTCTTTGAATGCATTTCACTTTGCTCTTCCGACTCTCTGCTAAACGACAATTTTCCATAAATGAATCTATGCTGAAAACGATAATCATGCAAATTAATAGTTTTTTCCCCAGAAAAAAGCAAACTTTTGTCAGAGATTCCTCGACGACCTTTTCTATTCGCAGTACTGTGTTAAGACCGCTAACTGAAAGATGTGAAAACTTTTGGGGAGATTTTGTACTACGCTTGTTTATTTTCCTGTCTGAAGGAAATTCCAAAAGAAATTGTTTAAGAATAGAGTAAATTTACTTTTAATCTAGCAATGGGAGCACAAGTGATGTATGTTTAAACCAGTGGTGACCAATTTACAACTACGTTTACATTTGAAATTTTGCGTTTGTGCACAAGAGCTTTATGTTTTAAAAGCTCTTCTGTGAAGTTTGCACTGGAAAAACAATACGGTTCTTGGTTAGCAAGTAGTGGTTCACTAGTTTTATACTATATAACAAATGGGATGGTCACAAAGTTTGACAGGCCCAGTTTTATTAAGTTTTAATAAATTCTATGGTCAACAGTTGCTTCATCTTATTATTATTTTTGTTGCATATTATATGCTCTTATTAACACTTACTTAGAAAACTTGAAGCACTGACTGTTAGCGAAAAAATGTTCGCCCTACAAAACATGTTCCCATTGCTGCTTTTAAAACTAAACATCGCATCAATTTATCCTTACATTTGGTCGCAATTAGTTCAAACAAACTGAAACTAAGCAATAATAGATTTTCTGGGACTATCAAGTCAAACCAGAGCCAGAGCTTCGCACTGAAGCGCTTTGAAGCGAGTGGCCCCCTATTTCCAACAATCGAGTATTAGATTAAAATACTTTGTTTTGATTAAGTCAAAATTAAAGCAAATGACCCCCTATTTCCCACAATCGAGTATTAGATTAAAATACTTTATTTTGATTAAGTCAAAATGGTCATTTGCCAAATTAGTACACCAGCAGAAGCAACACGAAACATTCTCTAACAAGACAATACAGCTCAAACTAGCTTTGAGCGCTCAAAATATCAAATTGATAGGTCATCCATCTCACAGCTTTGATTGGGCACCCAATGGAAAGAAGTATTTCAAAACTTGACTCGTACCTATGCGAAGTTGAACAGATCTGTTGCTTGTTTGCAGATGCAGCCCATAAAAACGAGCATCAGCAGTTATTTTTTAAAATGGTGTAGTGGAGACCAATGGAGAGTTTAAATGAACTTTTTGCGAATGGAACGGAGTGCAGGAAAAGTGAAAAAGATTTTAACAGTGTTATATCATGACAACGGATCGCTAATAAGTCGAATTATCGTTCAGTTGTAAACATTTTTTAACATTTTTCTCATGAAATTTCTAATACAATTTGTATAACTGTATTATTGCTTGATTATCATTTTGCTAGCGTCATTTTCAAAAATTCCAGTGGCTGGTATTTTGACTACTGGGAATTTAATTATTATTTGTGATTATTATTATAAAAATTAATAACAATCATTATTTTTAAGTTTCACAGTTATAATAAAATTGAAAAATAATATGTAATATGTATTTATTAAAAAAAAGAAACAAAAATAAAAACCATGGCTGATTTTCAGTTTAAAAATCAAAAATAAACAACACGATTAATTATAAAAACAAATTAATTGTTGATTTTTATATTCGTGATTATGAAAATACAGGTCACTACTGTTGTCGCGGTATTGTTGTTTTCTCTTGGAAATATTTGTTAATAAACGAAATTACACGTCTTTTTCATTATCCCTGTACGAATGACAACTCAAGGTTTAATGTGACTTTGATTTGTTCGTACAAATATTAACATTTTATAATTTACCAATTTTATTCTGCTGACACAGATTTTTGATTTTTAAATATGAAAATCTATTTTGACTTTTGATTCTGATTTCGAAAATAAGAATCAATCATGATTTACTATATTAGGTGCGCAACTTAGTTCACGTTGTTTGCCAATAGATGGCACCAGCTATAGGTGCTAGTCGATTCTGCCATAACTTAAACGTCATGAGAACAACGTGTCGAAATTGGTTCTGCCGCTTTAAAGACGGTGATTTTGGAAATTCATTGGGAAGTCATGGGGGCTGTCCGGTCTTGCTTCCATGTCGTCGCTTCGGACGAATATGGGACCAGGTAGGGGTTATTTATTACGAGCTGTTAAGACTAAGCGAGACCATCACGGTATCGTCTTCAATTAATGAGATTGAGCCGAGTGATACTTCAGCATGACAACGCTCGACCTCACGTGGAACCCGGAAATGCTGAAATGGGAAGTTTTTGGATTTTTACATTCATAAAATTCGCCATCACTTTTAATATAGTTATGTAGTTTTCACTTAAAGCTCTTAATAGAACCCAAAAATATTTCAACATTATCTTTCGACGAAACAACTTTTAACGAATGTCTTACAAGGAAGGATCAGCCAAAATTCATCGAGAAACTTGAAAAACTCTATAAAGAGTTCTCCAAAATCCACTTATAAAAAAATTATGCACAAGATTGACGCATCACAAGAATTGCCACTAAATATGTGATTTTTAGGGTGTTTAAAACTTTTCGGCTCACGAACAACTTAACAGTTCAAACGAACGAACAAAACAACAGTTTTTGTTTTTTTTAACTCCTCAAAATGGGTGATACCCAACAGTTTGATGGATGTGGTGCATCGAACTTTGAAAAATAGCATAATTTTGATAATTAAATGTGTATAAACTTCAATGGTTATACTTTATTCAATGTCATTTATAAATAAATTCGAGTTTTACAAAACCATACATTTGATCACACTCCAAATTCATTTTGTAAATAATAAGCTGGTGCTTCTGTTTAGTTAAACTCTATTGTGAATTATTAAATAATAGTTAAACGAAAAAATCGATTAGCATCACGTCTACAAGCAAATTCTTTCTTTCTATTTTAAATCACATACATAATATATAATTCTTACCTACGATAAATTATGAAGGAAATTATGAAGGCTAATTCATAAAAATATTTAGGTCACTTCATCTCTGAAATCTTTGGTTAAAGTTGTGAGAAAATATGAGTTCACAGCTATTTCCTGTTGTGAGATTTAATAAGGATATACGACATAGGGATATAACATATTTTTAGCGATATTTGTAAAGGCTTTCCCCATCAGTTCAATAAGATTGTGATAAATATTGCCACCTATTCCTCTTTTGGATGCAAATATTTATCATACTAGACTTGATTTGACTTGCACCCACGTTAATACACTATTTTTCAATACCATTTTGGCACATCTCTAAAAGGAATTATCTGACAGCGTTATTAAATGTATTATTGAGTTCCCGCGGTTGGCAGTGCTAAATGCATCTGTAATGAAATAGTCAAATATTTTTGCCATGTCATTCCTCTGTTGCCCGTTGCATGTCCTGGAAAAAACTGTGAGGGAAAAACTGTGGTAAAACTGGCAACTCTATGTAAACTTTGTGACAAGTTAAGCTTTAATGTTATTTGTTGAAATACTAATTAGCTGTCTTGTTTGTGGTCATGGGAGAATGCGCTGTGGTCAACTTAATGCATTTACTGAATTTTCGATATAAATGATGACAAATTTAGGGAAATATTTGTACTTTTTCATCATTCTTATAAAGCCTAAACTATTCGAAAAATTGCACAAGTTTTAGATTTTTGAGAACGGTGCGGTCTAAACTGGGTATAGTAAGAATATATGCTTCAAAATATACCATTTATGACGATCTACGTGATCATTCTAATTGAGAGTCGTTCAGCAATATTCTGTATGAATTTATAATATCAATTCGAGACATAAACCATGACATTGCTATATATCTCAGGCACGCATACAATAAATATATTTGTGTAATGACATCATAACCGCAGCAACTAAATACCTATACATATAAAGGCGTCTATCGGTGTTTGTGTGTGCACACGCATATACATAATTTCAATTTCCGTTCAATTTGGGTTTCCGCTTAGTTTTCTTTCGTGGAATGCAGGGAAATCAAATTAAAGTAGAAAATTTACTAAAAGAAGGAAAAAGGAAAAAAGGATGCAACACAAGAAAGAAATTCAAATGAAATTCATTCAGAAATTCAAACGATAAAGAAACACCAAGAAGCGACATAGCGAGGACTCATTTCATGGAATGCCTTGAACATGTCTCATTTACAGGTCGCCAAATGTGTGAGGCAAGACGAAGTGTTGACATAATAATTCTTAGTGACGTGAATTTGCCATATTTCGAGAAGAGTTTGCCTGACATCCTTCTTCCCTTCCTACAATACACAGTCATGAAATCTGTAATATCCTCATCTAACAAATGATGAAGACGATGATAAAAGTTGGTAGAAAGAAATCACGCGCCTTAACAAATACCCATCGCTCCCAGGAGCGCATTCGCAGTGATTCTGTGTGGGTATTTTGTATATACGAGTATGTGGGTGATATATTATGTACGTACAAATACGTATTTACAATAAAGTTTAGGTGCCTTAACTTTTAGTCATCCGTGGATTGTTGTGCTTTGTTGAGGGACGCAGTCGATGATTTTATTTGCTTTTATATTTATTTATCCATTTACTTGGCAAATAATGATGACAACTCTGAAGCATCCTCGCCGCACAGGTCCTGAAGATTACAATTTGCAAGGGCCGTCAACCGTAAGGGAAATAATGCCAAAACAAAACAAAAAGAAGAAATCGCTCCGTCTGTTTCGCCATTGTGTTTGTTTGAATATAAATAGGTGCTCAATCAAATACATATTTTGCAAAGATTTACCAAAAAGGAAAGGAATCGAAAAATGTTAACAATGGGTGGATTATTTAAATGCAGACATGTGTTTGCGTATTGTTTTAATCATGGCCTCGGCTTGGCTGTTAGATGAGTCCCTTAGGAGACCTATGACATCCGTAATGCCATTGTGAGGTCTTCCCTTCTCTGCTTTTGTTGCCAGCGCAAAGAGGACACCGGCACAGGCTCCCCGTTTCCCTTCCCAATTCTCTGGGCTGGGGTCTAGTCTGCAAAATTGGGAGGATTATTAAAAACCGATACGCTTGTGAAAAATTGCACTTACTTCTCCAACATATCAAAAGCTTTCGCTGCTACCCAAAACTCTTCGCATTTGTAGCATTCGTTGGCTATTAATTGGAGTAGAAGAAAAGCCTCGGAGTTGGTGTCTCTTGTGATGAAAATATTCCACGCCTAGAAATGGACAATTATTTAATAACATTAACTTTGAGTATAGATTATTATTCCGCTTTAAAAAACCAGACCAGTTGTATGGGAAAACAGAATTGGAATCATGAATGGATTTTTGTTAATTTAAGCACGAAGGTTTGTATCTTCTGGTGTTTACACAAAGAAAATTGAAAAGTGGTCAACTTCAATAATTCCGACCTGTCCTATTTATTATGTCAAACAGTGATTCCGGATTATAATCCATTAAATTGCTAATTAGGTTGTTCAGATCTGTTTTAGATTTTGAAGAAGTATGATTTTTGGGAGGTTACAATTTCGTAGCCTTTAATTTTTACCAATAGATAACATATTTAAGACCGCTTCAACTCTTGAGATATCACAAAATAAATGCTACAGTCAAATACAGATCTTTTAAAGCAGATCTGGAAATCCCACTTTGAAAATCACTGCATTGGACGGGCCAACAAAATTGAAAATTTACATTTAGCGTCAAAAATTGTTTTGATACAAATAAATAACTTATCTGATAAACGTAGGCCGTTCCGCAGCATAAAAAAACGTTATCCTCTGTGTTATAAATTAAAAGTTGAAAATGGAATTATCTCATCATAAGATTACTATTTATTGCAGGCAGATATGTGGATACCTGCAAAATCGCAGATAAATTTTATATATCGTCATTACATCTAAGAGCCAAAAACTATTTTATTTAATATTGAGGACGTGTAACGTTATAATTAAGGGAATAGTTACCAGACATGTAATCATAATTGGGTTAAAATCTTATTCGCATGCATAAGATTCTGAACTACTCTAAGGCTATTGTAGGACTTTGGCGATTGCCAAACAAAAGATTGAATGTGTTTCTTAGTACTCTCAGGGTGACCATGCCGACGAACCGTCCCCTTATGAATTAAAGTATAATTGCTTTTAGCAGCGTTGGAATCTCTGTTAGATCAGCTGTCACTGGCTAGGCTTCATTAATTTAATAATTGCGATTAAGGTTCCCTGTTGGAAATAACGAAATTTCTATTATTAACAAAAATTGTGGGAGAAACGTAATTTACCTGCATGCACAAACTTCTTATCTAAATTTTTGGTTTCCATTGACTTTTTTCTCTACATCAAATATAAATGTTTGCTTTCGCTTGGTTTTGAGCAAACGCTCTCGTCAAGCAGTCATTTTTGTGTTGATTCGGGCAGGTTTGTTTGCCTTCTTATCTCTCTTGTAGGCACAGAATTTTCCCACTCCCACTAATAAATGTTGCCCAATATCCGATCATCAATTTGAATTTTTTTTTGAATATACTAGCATTGCTACCAATGAAAACAGAAATCACACAGGGAATTCTTAAAATAAAAATTAAAAATAAAAGTAACATGAAACATTTTTCGAAGATACTGAAAAAAAGTCGTTTTCTGGAGGATGATTTAATTTTTGTATGTCAAGTCCTTTATTTGTATATGAATATGATCCTTGTTTGACAATGTGGTCTCTGGGGCTTTATGCATAGATTATATAAAAAACACGTATCGAATATATGTTCGGTTCAGTTAAGTACATCCGCTGAGCATTAGAAAGGTTTGATTTTATATTTGGATCAAATCTCATATCTGGAATCTAAATGTCAATCTCGCCTATAGGTAGGTCATTCAAAGGATATTTTTTGCTGATTTTTCAAAAAAATAGGCGCAATTGATCGAAGAAAATATCGATATTTTCCAATTGTGGGGTATATGAAAATTACACATATTTTACGTACTCGTATGTAGTGAATTACATATGGACTACACATGACATACAAAATTATCGGAAATTGGGAAAAGCTGCACATTGGTGCTCTTCTCGAACTTCATTTAATAGTTTATTTTTGTAATAGTTTTTTTTATTACTTTTTTAACTTTAATATTCACGTTATTTAACGTCTATGACTTTTGTAGGGACCAAGTTAAGAAGTTATTTGTCGAAATATAATTATATATAATATTAATTGTAATTATAAATAATATTTAATTGTATATGAGGTTGTGCCGTTTTGTACGGCGGTTTCCTTAGCTGTTTTAAATTCTACCCTAGAAATGCTCAAAATATCTTTTATTGAATTATGTAGTTATTTTGTCGTATCCATTAACGAAAAATGTAATGAAATTCTTTTAAATTGAAACCCAATAAATTGTACATTTTTTTCGCAACATCTACCGCAGATATTTGTAAAAATCGTAATATTACGGATAGCACCCGCGTCTCAGAAACTAGAGCTGTATGATGTAGCCACCGATGAAAGTGTTGTAGAGTTGGACGATATTAGCCATGACCCAAAATTCCGACTGTTGGTTTTTCGACTTTCACGGCTTTTAAATTATGTAACTCCGTATCCGGCTTCTGCTATTAAGCCTAGACTTTACACTCATACCAAATATTCGCTGGTTCACATAGAAACAAACTAAAGTTCAATGTTCGTTTGCTATAGACGAAAGTATTTCGCCACAAACAAACTTATAAGTAGGTCAATGTCAGAAATGAACTGTATCAACACTATAGAACTTGGTAGACGATGGGAATGTAGAGATTTCCCAATATTCAATATAAAATTCTTACAACATTTTAGTAAAATCTATAACTCGTATAGGAAACAAAACAACACTTTCGCATCATTCTTCGATGTTATGCTGAAAATAATTGGTGATTTCTTTCGTAATTACGCCAGAACAAAATATATTTCAAATTACCAAACTTTATCACAAACGTCCGCATTGTTTCCGTTTATTTTCTGTTATGGAACGAGTTTTTTTCCAAATAATCTGCTGAATTCGTGCGTTATGAACATGTTAGCTAAGATAGCAAAAACAAACCGAAAAACGTTTTTATTTTTTAAGGTCTGGGGTGGAAACCTAATGAATAAGACATTCCACGATAATGATTGATTCTGTAACCAGCTCAATTAAATTTTAATTTTTGCTGAGTAGCGAGATCAGTTTTGAAAATGTTATCAGTTAAAAGTAGGCAAATCCTGTGGACAATTTCTGGTGATCGCTGGCATGCAGAATCTTGGGAAGGTTTGCAAAGCTTTTGAGAATTGCATGTACAAATTGTTCCTATACATTGATTATATTCAAAGATGCAAAAGAAACCTTATGGGGAATTAATAAACGAGCAGCGAGTCATATCTGCAAAAACCTTTTGCGAGCAGTGGGCTCACATTTGAATAGCCATACAAAAATCATCAAGTTTCTAGATGACGTTTTTTTAATCTAGTCAGTGTTTTAAACGCAGAAAATTTCTGATGGGAGTGCTGTAAATAAGAATGATTATATTTATTTTACAAGACATCAGTTAATGACAAACAATAAACGAAGAAAACGTCCATGTTCGATAAGTGTGTGCATTAACCGATGGAATGTAGTATAATTTTTACTAAATCCTGAATATTCCTTCTGTATGGATATAAAATAACCATATCCTCCAGATTATCCAAAAATTTCACATATAATGAAGGAATGATCCAAAAATTATGAGGAATTAACAAATTTAAATCTGTGTTAGAGCTGTTCGTTTCGTTAGGGACTTTGTTTTTAAGTAAATCAAAATTACAAAATTGCTCACTTCGTACAATTCTTGTGATCTCTGCGACCGTATGAAACGTTTTCCATCGAAAATAGATTTTCGGTCTCTGTTGAGTAAACTCAGCTGACTGCTCCTCGTTTAGAAGGAAATAATGTCAAAATTCTTAATGCATATTTCTCAGCTAACCATAAAACTTACCAACTCTGGTCTACCAGCATGAATGTGGCATTTGGCAAGAATCATACAGTACGTGTGTTGGTTTTTAATGTCTGTCTCTGTTATTTGTAGCAGCAACTCCTCAGATTCCTTGTAATATCCTGTGGCGCATTTAGCTTGAGCGTAGTTATAATTGAAGGTATCATCGTTAACGAAATAGCTTCGTATCGAATTCATGTAAACCAAGACCTCTTCAAATTGTCCGTACAAGAAGAAAGCAGAAGCCATACTTTGCCTACCTGGGATGGTGTCGCATTCCGTAGCCGAACTTCCTACCAAATGGAGATTCTGTTGAGCAGTTTTAATATGCTCCGTCTGGAAAAGAATATACATATATTAGTCAAATTATGAATAAAAGGAATCGCAACGTAGACTACCGAACCCAGTTGTTGACCCAGTGCAGCGTGGACAACTCCCTTCAGAATATATTCGTGTGGAACACCCGGCTGCACCTCTTTCATCAAGGAATGCGCTTCTTGAACGTCACCATTTTTTAAATAAAATATGGCCAAATTAAGTCGCGCTTCCGGAATGATATTTAACAGAGCTGGAAACACCTGCAGAGCACCTTCACCATTACGGAAAACCACTAAATTATGGCGGATGAGGTCCGCACCGAAAGTGCCATTGTCGACAATATTTTTGATTTCCTGTTCGGCTACTCGACCGTTGAACAGCCGAAAGCGATTGCAAGCTTTTAAATTAATTGCGATAGTGCTATCGGGATACTTATTCAGGTACACATCGAGTACCTCCTGGGACATGTCATAATAGTCCAGCTTGTAGAAACAAAGTGCCAAGTACACATTGACAGCTGCATAGTCCCTGAAGAAAAAAACAAATAATTAAAAATTTTAGGAAAAAGTGGACTTCAATGTAGGGTCCTACTTGTTGTCCAGTAGCAACCTCTTGTATATGTCTATGGCCTCTTGGTAATGTGCTCGCAAGTAATGCAGTGAGGCAACACTCAACTGATCTTCCACTTTGTCCTGCAGAGAATCATGTAGCTGCATCACCTGATCCTCGTTGTGAAACTTGTGAGACAAATGGAACATCAGGCGCAATTTTAGTGGAGTGTTCGGTATCTGCTCTATTAACTTTTGGCTCTCATCGTACATGCCCAAATAGAACATACACACAGCCATGTTGAGATTGATATCCTCAGTGGCAGGTTCCACATCATTAATGTGCCGGTATAGCTCCAAGGCCTTTTGGTAGTCACCTAAGTGGAAGTGGCAGAAGGCAATCCACTGGTCAATGCCTAAAAGTTTCTCTTCTTCATCAGCATCGTGGGCGAATTCTAAGAATGCTCTCGCCCCCGTGTAGTCGCGTTTGATAATAAAATCTTCCAAAGATGGAGGAACTTTCTTGGGATTTGCTGCATTAGGTAAATGCCGGGAATTTGCAGAATCGTTTTTGCTTCTTGACAGAATCTGTATATAAAATAAGTCTAGTTTTTAGTGAATTGTAAAAAAGTTAAATATTTATTCCAACCATTTTTCCTCAAGTTCTTGGTAATACCATAAGGCTGCAAGCGTTAACTAAAATGAGTGTTTCATTGGTATCTGGGCAACAAATTTCGGTTCCATGACAACCGTTGTCGGGCAATGTAACCTTAACATCGTGGTCGATAATGCTGTTTGCACTATAACCTGAGTGAAAATAAATAATAAACGCAATTGCACACGTTTTCAAAAGGGCATAATCATTGCTTTGGTGGAGGAATAGCGATACATTCGACATTATTGGATTAGATCAGGAGCCCCCTCAGCCAACGTTTATATAAAAAAATAAAAAATAAATTAAGAGAGAATCAGGAAGAATGCGCTAAAGATCGGGCCATCAGAGAATTACCCATCAAGTGGTGTTTCAAGCTTTTGCGTAAATTTCCACTGAGTTTCATGAATCGATAGACGTAAATATTTCAATGCACACGATTTAGAAACCCAAAATTAAATTTTTGTTGCCTAATTTAGACCAAAGGACATTGATTTTCATTGACCTGTAACGCTTGTCATTGATGGTGATGGCCTTACTAAAGTTGTTTTCAAAGAAGTGCGGACCAAAACCCGCATCAACTGTAAATTTTTGGGAAGCAGTGGTGAATATCGCGTGGATTGGCGTCGTATCCTGCACGGCAATTTTGCTTTGTTAAGTTAGTCATTCAAATCAGGCGGCGAACAAACGGCGTTGTCCACACTCATTAGTTTAGATATCTTGGGTCACTTCGACTTCGAAGCTTGCAAAAATTCGAATTCTTGTACACGACATGGATGCATTCTTACCGGAAACTGCCGATCAAGAATATATTTCTACAGAAAATTTGGTCACGATATTATATGCTCACAATCGATAAACTTACTCTTCTACATAAATGTTGTAGACGAAGAGCGTAAATCAGAACGCTTTCTTATAGGAAAACTGTCAGTGAAGTATCTCCATGTCGATGTCGACGCCTTCATGTGTCGATTAACAAAAGTGAAACTGCTTATGGGAAATATGCCAATGAATGTCCATTTCATTGTAAGGTAATTAAGAGAATACTAATTTAAGAACGAATTGCCGACGATTATATTGTTGGGGAATCACAAATTGTAGACAAGGGCTTATTATTCCATATCTTTCTGTCTCAATTTGGTTACTTTAAATCAATACAATAATTGTATTAATTCAAAGCGTTGCAAAAAAAAATGAGTTTTCGAAGAGGGACTCTTCGCATAATATTTTGTTAGAACTTATTCATTTGGCAACAATGAGAGTTGGGTAGATAGTGGATGATAAGCCTGTCCTTCCACCAATCCCATCACCGCCACTTCACGACTTAATAAAACACTAACGACTAGTTTGGTTTCTGTCGCCATATGGCCATATCAACTCTCGCATATCCCATTCATTGGACACAAGAAATTTGTTTTTTTTTTTATTATTTTGTTTCATGTATATGCATTTGTTCGCCATGTGGAAATAGTTTCCCCATCGGAAAGTCGATTCAGGGAGGTATTATTAAATAAAAGTCATAAACGTGTAATATGACATTACAAATAAATTTACTTGTTCCATTTTACAGTTGCACCTGCCAATGTAATCGAAAATAATTCAATGTGAGGATAGTAATCACTTGAAGGAAACTTTCAATCACACACACACACACACACACATACAAACGCACTTCCTGTGCTATTGTGTTCTAGTTCATGCGAAAATCACTTAAAAGTATTGAAAATTGCATTTACTATTTTGCTATTTTGCATTGACATGGAAAGAGTTAAGTGCGAATGTATGCTTAAAAATGGCACAAATGCCGTCTCGGACAATGTGAACCGAAAGATGTTGTGCATTGTAAAATATATTGTCTCACTGGCTCTGCGATCAAGGACATCTAATTGACTGAAAACACCAACATTTCAAGTTAAGCTGAAAATTAGGATTTAAAATTCTTACGCCATTTAAGAAAGTGGGTTTAAATTGGGGTTTTAACTTTCGTGCCATCATGTTTGGGTCCGTGGCTGTGCAATAGAGTAACTTTCCATCGATTGCGTCCATAAATCGCACTCTTTGGCCAGCCTGGAGCATGGAATCAGAAATTCACATGTATTCATATGGGTGTGTCCTATACACATAAGCACATACATATATGTGTGCTGCTACAGAAGAAGAAGATGAGAATTCTCAAACGGTGCTTGCGTTGCCAGAGGTATCTTGTGGCAAGTTGCTTTGCCACCAAAGATATTGTGAATGGTTATTTATTTTTTATACGTAATTCCGGTGAATGAAATTTTTCTGTCTGTGTTTGTAGTTTGTAGGAAAAATATATATAAATGTGAAACCCATCTATGTATGGGCGTTTGTGTGCTCGTGTATGCATGAAGACTTATAAGAATATGCACTTCCGTTAACGTTTCTTCAATCCGCTCCCCTTTTACCCAGTCAGAGATAACTCCATCAAGTGACGTGTACTTAGGAGCACATAGAGAACCTCTTTGTGAGTACCTGCCAACTCTTCATACTGCACATCAGTTCATTGCAAATACTCCGCAGTCATATTTAACAGCACTCACTCCTGGCTGCTACTCGATGGCGTTGTGTGCTCCAGTTTTTGTGCCAACTTCGAAGTATTTATTTAAAATATTGTGTAAATATTTTCCAAGCTTCGGGCTTTAATCTGCGAAATCTTTTTGGATCAATAACAATTGATTGTTCGCATATCATCGCAGTTCGAACGCGTTTATTATTTAATTCATTTTAATGAAATACGTTTTTTTTTTCATTCAGTCTATGTTCATGTGAGCGCTTTTGCAAATGGGAGAATTGGTTATGCTCGGACAAAAAAAGTTATTTGCCATAGGATACACCATTTTCTCCCTATTTTTTATTTAAGTGAAAGGGAATAGAGCATATGCATTCAAACATATCGAACTGAATCAATTGTTTAAATTATTATGAAGCGCTATCCAGTGAGTCATAATTACGATTGGATATTCGCTGCAGTTAGCTGAACATGAATGGTTGGGGAATTGTTTATGCCCAAGTTAGGAAAATACAAATATGTGAGTAAATATAAAGTTGGATAATAACGAGATGAAATAAGAAATTGTAATTCTGTAAGTAATTCTGGGTAAATCCAGACCAAAAGTAAAAAAATAGTCGAAAGTGCTCTTGGGAGAGTACCTGAAGAGCGGATTAAAATTAATTTTCAATAAATATTGTTTGTATTTAATTAGCAGTTGATCGGTACATTTATTTGTTGCTGAGAGCAGCGCAATTAATTTAGAAGAAAAGATATTTAAACTACTACTGTTTGCTGTGTTCAAATATAGAGCAGGAGTTATTCCACTAACATACTCCTAAATGTAACCATAAATATAATGTGTGTTAGAGTGGCTCGACTTCTATGGCACAAAAACATTCAAATGCATCCCTCCAAAAATTAAGACTGATTTGCATCCCTCCCAAATGCATCCCTCCAAAAATTAAGACTGATTTGTTCTAAAACGGTTCCCAAAATATATACGCTCTAGGCGTCTTTTTTTGGCTTGAACGGGTTTAAATACTTCTTATAAAACGTGATTTTCCTCAAGTAACTTAAATTTACTTTATAAAATCATTAAGTAACTTAACTCAACGAGTGGTCTGATACATTTTGAAATTTTGTTTTTACGATAGAGATGTTACGGTTTTTGTATATATTTATAATGCATTCTTTCATAAGATTTTCATGAAATTTCAAATATATCGATTAACATCTACATGCGAAGGAACAAAATATATATCATTTGATGCGGCCAAAAATATAACGTCCCAAAGGGGGTTTCAAAGTACCAAACATGTTTTGATCAAATGTGTTTTACAACTATTTAACTCGATTAAGCGATATTCGTATGACTTTCTGGCTGGTAGACACGGCAACGGTCTTAGATCTTTATGAAACTTCATAAAAATTGACATTTTCCAGACTGTAGTCGGGGACCGTAAATAGGCTGGAACTTCGTATACAAACTGATTGATTTTTGCTAGTCGCATTTTTTTTTGCGAAATTCCTAATACTGATTTTTTGTACGTCGTGTTGCTTCATAATGCTCATTAAAATTTGAAAAGACTTTGAACAAAATGATGCTTATCATACTGATCCAACATGAATTGTCCAGATTTGCCACGCCCTCGGTCCTCGGAACTTCATTAGACAACGTTTACAGCAATTTAACAGATTAACTCTTAGTTAAGTGCATTCAATGTAAGTAACAGATCATAACATGATATCATGTAAATTTCACTCAAATTTCATAAGACTAGTATACAAAAAAATCTACTCAATACTACTCAATCTACTCAATACTAGTTAATTTTACTTGAAACGAAAGGGTGGAACTCAAATTTACTAAAAATAGTACGATATTAAAAATAAATACGTAGAATTCCTATAAATAAATTTCTTATTTATTTTGAGTAAAGATGCACATGGCGCCATATGGAGATAAATTTTACTCAATTTGAGTTCGTTTTGACTCCAAATTAGTCCATTTTTTTGAGTAAATAGTGCGATTTTGACTTGCTTCATGATAAACTTCAGCTGCGAAAGTTCATATTAAATTAAAGAAAAAGCTATTAAGAAAGGGAAGAAAAGTTAAAAACTAGATGGGAAACAAATGTTGAGAAGAATTTGTATGGCGAACATTAATTTTAAATCTGAAAGTGGAGAATACAATTTTAAATGTATACATATAATGTCACCGCATGTAATACAAATTTTTGATGAATTATCGAATAGGTTTAAACATTTCTAAAATCACTTTGAATCCCAAAGATGCTAATGTGCACATTGTCGATAAATTTCGACTGATAGTTTTTTGAAGGGAAGTTCCACTCAAGAAGCTACATTGAATGTTGTAAATTCAATTTGCGAAGTGTTAAATAATGGCTACTGTGGAATAATGGGCATTTTTTTTTAAATTATTCGAAAGCTTTTATAAAGCTTTTTTTTATATCTGGTATAATTTTGTTCAACAAGCTAGAATTTTATGGCACAGAACTTCTTTTTTATTACCTCTATTGATTTTAATTTGAATTCTTTTAATATTTTGTATAATATAGATGATTATTAAATGTAGGATTGTTACTGAAATAAATAAAAAAAGTATACGAAGTATTCCAGGAACTGCTTTAAAATACCCCATTCTTCGTTTTTCGAGTTGTCAGTTTGCAACTGGTTTCAAGACACTCTAATTGGTTTGTTTAGCAATCACATTTTTGAATGTAATTTTTTGGTGTACCAACATTTAGTTCCATACTTTTTCCATGATGTAGAAATCATTACAATAACACGTGACAAAATCGCTAATTAGGAAGCATTTATCGAAAGTATTGCCAAAAATAATGCTTTTGATTACTTAGTTGAATTCCCTTAGGCGCAAACATTTCAATTGAAGAAACGTCGATAATATATCGACATAACTACCAATTTGTTGTTTTGAGATTTTCAGCGTTTTTCAAAAAATCGCTATTATGATCATTTGTCATATCACTCGAAATAGGCAGAGAGGACTTGAACAATAGAAGCAAAACACTTATTTTTGCTTAAGTCAACTATTATGTAATTTTGCAAAAATTCTCTTTTGAAAATTAGCTATAAGTTGTGAATTAAACCGAAATTCGGACTGGGGATTAGACGAGAACACGTGTCTAAGTAAGGACAACAATAATATGGAATACACATGATTTTTTCTTTCATTTAAGTAATTTTTCATTATAAAAACAGATATTATATTCATAAAAGCATGCAATATTTCCTTTTTTATAATGATAATTTTCGAATTACACTAAGTTTAATGCATTATTAATGTGGCGCCCTATTTTATTTGTTGGTGCTGTTGTAATTAAAATGGAATTCTTGTTTATTTTCTTTTGAACAACTCTGAAATTCAATAACTTTATTTCGCTTTGGTTATGGCGTTTGCAGTTCTGACACTTTCGGACGGCAGAAAGTTGCATATATTTGATGTTTTGCACAAAAATAAGTTTAATGGAATAACTTCGAGGAAAATATAATATATTCAGACAAATCAATGAAACAGTGCTCAGAGGTTTTCTTGAATTACAAAAAACCGTTACCGCATTTGCAAGAGAGATATAAAATTCATAAAAACGCGCTCGCAATCGATGTATCCCGAATGTGTAGAGTAGACATTTCCCTCAACTTATCGTATTTTCAAAACCAATCCCTGCACCAGATAACCCATATAAAATCTGCAAGAAAAGATTTGCAAGTTATTTTGGAAAATTTAAACCATAATTGAAATAATTAAGTATCGTCTGTGGCAGTATTCAAAATACACATACACATGTATGAATTGTTTATATAGTAAATTGCGTTCTCATTTTCATCTGAAGTGTTCATCAGAATTAGTTCATTAGAACGTATTAACGGAATGCAGTAGTTTAAATGAAAATGAATAAATATCTCTACAAATATTTCGTTTAGAAAATGAGCAGCAAAAGCTACTTTGTAATACGTTTTTGGGTCTGCTGTATCAATATTCTCGATTTTTCTCATACAGACTATTTAAAGACCGTTCTGTTCTTCCGTATTTGAGAGCATTATTTAGTAATATTTTGCATTACTTTAATATGCTGATCAAAGAGGTTTCTTTAAAGGAAAGTCCTTTCACTATGTTAATCGATTCATAGCAACTTTGCAGGTAATTCATCAAGTGAATGGCTATATTTTGGGAATATTTCAATATATAAATCAGAAACAGCTTGAACAACTACTGCGTTCA
The DNA here is from genome assembly GCA_019455685.1 of Philornis downsi. Classification (NCBI taxonomy): domain Eukaryota; kingdom Metazoa; phylum Arthropoda; class Insecta; order Diptera; family Muscidae; genus Philornis; species Philornis downsi. The sequence goes on from JAHXMU010000810.1 coordinate 282,805, forward strand.
TTTCATGCAACGTTAATTAATTGTGATGACCCTTCATCCGACGATAACAGTCTGCCTACGCTAATAATCGTCCGATGAATCCGAATTCCGGAAATATTTTTTTTTTTAATTTTTTTGTCCGTATTTTTGACTGCCTGCTGTCGGTTGAGATCATGATTGCTAGGTTACACTCGTATCAATATGGTGTCCAGGCTTCGTGTCACGAACACCATACAATAGAAATATTTTTAAAGTTTCAAAGTTTCCTAATCAATCTAGTTTTTATTCAACTTTTTGAATTTTCTATCATTGGCATTACATTTTCTAAGGTATTCTGATGCAAAGTATGGGAAAATTTCATTTAAAATTTTCGATTATAAAAACATTCGTTCTGTCAAATCTTTGTTGTGATACCTTGTTTAAAACACACCTTAAAAACAGTATATATTTTGCAAAATTAACTATGAATTGCATTTTAAAAAGGGTAAACAAGTGTTTTTAGACCAGTTAATCTACATATATATTACATTGTCTTCAATAGATTTAAACAATTCTTTCTAACATAAAAACGACAACGTCGACTCTTAAACAACTTATGATACGTTTATATGAAAGCTATGATGAACCGAACAATAATTTTTACATTGAAATGTGAAGGGTGTCCAAACAAGAACGCAAGATTTAAATGACTGATGCAGCAATTGAATTGTTTCTCTGGCTGTATGACATGTGGCGCCGTCTTGTTAAAACCACATGCCCTCCGCATTCATTTCTTCAATTCTAGGCACGAAAAAACTGGTTATCATTTCACGATATCGAACATCATTGACTGTTTGCGCTTGACATGCCTCATTTTCATAAAAGAAAGGTCCAATCATTCCTCCAGCCCAAAATCCACACCACACAGTGACACGTTGAGGATGCATTTGCTTCTCGTAAATCACTCGAGGATTTTCCTCACCCCAAATGCGACAATTATGGCTATTGACGAAGCCATCAAGATGGAAATGGGCCTCGTCAGTGAAGATGAGCATTTTTATGTTGTCTCTCCAATACCCAATTAACGAACTCCCTTCGCTGTCCATTATCAGCTGGCTTCAGTTCCTGAGTGAATTGAACTTTGTATGCATGAAGATGCAAATCTTTCGTCAAAATTCGCTGCATAGTGGATTTGGAGACACCAATTTGCTGAGCTCGGTGTCGAATTGAGGTGGATGGAGTTTGAGCGACATCATCACGTACAGCTGCGGCATTTTCGGTCGATCGACCTGATCGAAGCCGCGTTGTTGTCTTTACATCAATTATAGACCCAGTTTTGGCTAATTTGTCCATTAATCTCTTTACAGTTGACTCTTTTGGAGCATTATTGTGACCCCAAATTGATCGCAATTTGCGAACTGTAGCCCCAAACTTTCACCATTTTGGTAAAACAATTTCACAATGAGAATGCGTGGTTCATTCGTATAGCACTCCATTTTTACTAACGTCGTACCTTCTACTAGCAAACAATAACAATTGTTCAAATGTCAAACAATGGCACTTCGAATGGCGCTAAATTTAAATCTTGCGTTCCTGTTGGGACACCCTTTAGATAAACGTGGATAAAATTGAAAATCCGTAGTAAAGGGCGCCACCAAAAGTGCAGTAATGACAAATAAATTTATAAACTTTCCCGTAATTGATAAAAAACGGTATTCCGGTTCCTTGCTGCTTCCTTTAGCCTGTACACCTTAAATACCACATATACACGCTCCTCATTCTTTCTCTAAATATTCCGAAAAAAAGTTTGTTGGTAATTCGGATACCATGTTAATATATAGGAAAATTTCAGCTTAATGAACTGATTTACATACGTCTTCACTCAATATTCTTCCGTTTTGATGCAAATGTGTGCAGCGCGTCAGAAAGCTTGTGGCGAATCAAATATAGCTCGGGATTAACAAATCACGAAAAAAGCAAAATTGTAACTTTCTGAACCCTTCTGCTTAGAAATTATAGAAGAAGTTTGTTGTAACCCACTATTCAGGACTTACAGAGGAAAGATTAAATTTCGAAAAATGTATGGATGGTATCAGAAGAAACTACGCTTAACTACGGTATAATTGATCTAATTCTTTGACAGCAATAAAAACTATGAACTTAAGAATATATGTGACGAATAGGTCATTCGTGTGGGACGTGCCAAGAAGAGACACGGTTAATCGGACAATTTTGTTTGTCATTTTACCAATCATTATCTGCCGATTCAATTGGTTACAATTTAGGTTACAGATTAGAAATTACAGGGCATAATTTAGGGAAATCGGTCAATGTGTACGGAAGGTACTAGTTATGGGCGGGTTGATATGTCCCATTTATAATCTTTCGATTTCATATTCGGATTTAAGTGATGTGAAAGAATCAAAATTTCGAGCAAATATATTTTTAAAATTTGTGATTGTGTCCCATAATCCTCATTTGTCAAAATGTAAAGCAACCAACTCCATTTAAAATTTTCAAATGCACACAAAATAATGTATTTCCATAATTTAAGCAGAAATATGCGATCGGGAAGAAAGTAACCGTCTCCAATATTATTATTATTATTAAATTTTTGGGTTTAACATTTCGAATACAGTAAAAGAATTCCGACATGAACTTTATTGTCGGCACATACGAGCTATAAAATTTGGAAAACTGGAAAAAAAATAAAAAATAAAAAAATGGCTTGTGAACCCTGCTACCACGATGTTACTGAAGATGTTGGAAGAGTTATTTTTCCCAGAATTAGACCGAAAGAAATTCCTTTTCATATCCATGTGATTTCAATCAGATCGTACAAGTTGTCATATAGGCAGTGCTGTTAGAACAACGAAAAAGCTGATTTCAAGAAACTCTACACTCTGATGGCCACCGAGATCTGCTGACCTTATTGCCCCTGATTTTCCCTCATGGGGTTATTGCAAACCAATAGAAGAAATTGGGAAAATATGAATCAATGCATCAAAGATAGTCGAGACTGAAACAGGAGTGTGGATGTCATTCAAATTAAATTGTTATAAAAGTTCCTGAAAAGGACTTAATGAGAATGTTTCGTTTTTCAAATGAACAGAAAACAATGCAACAAACATGCATTGATTCTTTATGCACTTTACTGAAGTAGTAAAAACTGATCAGTTGTTTTAAAATAATTGTCAGCAGTGGAGTTATTATCACTTCTGTACCGCGCTAGTACAGGTCCAAAGTATTCTTATTGTTGAATGTAGAGAGTGAGAGTAGAATTGAATTATTCCCATATCTTTTGCTATAAAATGAATCGTTCGTTTCAGAGAACAGTGGCTAGACATTCCAAATGGATGTGCACTGGCATTGGAAGAGAAGCGAAGCGGCAGAGCAATAACGCTTGTGGACAACAGGTACAGGTATGAATATATGTATGTTATTACATTGATATGCTGGCATGCGTGTAGATATGGAGTAATAATCATAATAATAATAATAACAATGGTGGTGGCATCAACATTTGCATAACACGTCATTCATGAGTTGAATGTGCTCGGACGGTCATATGAATTTGCGGATGTGTGATCCACCTAGCCAACCCGCTATGTCTACCCTTGTATTTATTTGCATATGAATCGGAGCTTCTTTTAGTTGTACGTAAAGTACTAGTTATGCAAATCAGCGTTTTATGAAATTGTGATATTTATTTGTACTGGTCCCACTATCCCAGAGTGCGCACAAGTGTACAAATGTGTGCAGAGTACATTATTCGAATAGGAACATGCAGTTCTTAGAAGGCCTGGATACAGGCCTGGCCGGTAGAGGTGGTTGCCAGATGTGCTAAGTCCTTTGCCGTTCGCCTTCATATTCAGTTAGATCCTTCTTCTAGTAGGTCTGTAAATAAAGGCATTGCAGAAAGCTTTACTGCAGGCATGCAAAGAAATGTCAGGTAAATGGCTAGTGAGTGTAAAAACAAAGGAAAATCATTGCGCCACCTGATGTTCTCGATGTTCTGGACCTTGAATAGGTACGTGATAATTATTCTTAATAATGGAAAACCTCGCTAGAGTTTGAGCTATTTCTTTGACGGTGGCAGTCGGGTACGTTATTTTCTAGTCTATAAAGCTACAGGGACTGAAGGTAAGGATGTACATATGCAGGGCTCCAAAATGGATGCGTCGAAGATCATAAAAATCAGTCTTTCACATTATGGAAAGAATTATCAGTAAATAATTTCAAAGATTGCGAAAAATCTTTCTGATTTTGTTGTCTTCCAAACAATAAGCGATCTTGAAATTATTTTTGGAATCAGAATGATGCAAAGAAAGAAACATCCCACATTATCCAGCATGATTACAAAAGTATTTGACTTTAAATATTGACATTTTCGCTTTACACATTTTGTTTAAAAATCGTATTTTTTTCAGTGCAGGAGTACTCTTAATTTCTTAACTAGTATGTTCTTATTAATTCAGACATTATTACTACAAGACAACCTATAGAAATGTCTTTGGGAGAAATATTTTTATTTTGTTTTTGAAAATATTCTACATGTATACACTTCCGATTTGTACTATGTAATTTGATATGAACGATTTCTAGTTCTATAGTTCAAAAATTCAATTAGATCAATTATAAGAGATCAAAGTACACAAAATTGTATATTTTCATTATTACAACTTTATAAATTTTATTAATATAGAAACAAATATCTATCAAACGATATATAGTTAGCCCATATAATGTGTTACGGCGGTTGCAAATAGTTCACGTAAGGGAAGCGTCTCAGGTTAAATTGCAACTGGCAGTTGCCACTGGGATTTCTTTTAAAAGAAATACGCGGGATTGTTAAATGATTATTTAAGTGGATTTAGTTTTTTGAAACTTTAACTTTAAAACTAGTTTTAGATTGACTTTTGCAGACTAACCTTGACTCACAAGATTCAACCATCTATAATGACATATTAGGTTATAATTTATAATTATAATATATGTACATATATATAATATATGTATATATATGTGGCACAATAACATCACATTGAATAGGTAAACCACACATTAGACGCAAAGTATCTTAAGATGAAATTATTTCTTATCCGTAAATACGGTTGGCGGTAGTGGGGCTGTCTCTCATCTCTTTTGACTTTTATTTTCAAATTTGTCTTTTATAAAAAAGCTTTGAGTTTACCTTGCAAAAGAATAGCAAATATTTCATGTTATGAATTTAATTCTTGCCATAATACGAGAAATTAATGCTGCGATTGTTAGCACGTTAGCGTTCTTGTTCGCATTTCGTTCTATTTTTTAGATTTTTTTATCTTCACCCGAAGATATAAAAGAATATACCATCAATTGTTGCAGCAAAAATGTTACATCCACAAGAAAGCGTTCAAAGTACCAAATAACTTTTGACCAAATGTATTTCATTACTTTCTATGCCGATTAAGCGATGTCATTCCGCCTGGATGGATGGCTAGCAGACTGGCTGGACGCCTGGTAGATACGTCAACTGCCGTAAATCGTTAAGAGACTTCTTAGAACTTGGCATAACCTAATATTTTGCCAGATTGGGGGGCGAGGATTGCAAAAAAGCTGTATCGATCCATACTTTCTTGTACCTCCCACACAAATTGATCTGTAACTTCTAATTTTAGACTGCGGAAAATTAAATTTTGTCCCATCATATTATTTTATATTGCCTGACAAAATGTAGAATAATCGATCTATTAATAACTCTCCCTCTGGTATCCATATTCTATATTTTCTACACCCAGTCAAATTTGGTACATTTAAATGTTTGTTGAACTACAATCCGGGAATGAAAATATGTCTCATAGCTACACTCCTACCTGTACTTCTTATACAAATTTGCCGAATTTCCGAAATCCAAATCTTTCCTCGGTAATTTCTAACCAGTGGGCTGCAGCAGTCTATATGTTAGTCGATTGCATCAAATTGCAATTCTTGGCAAAACTTGTTTAAAATCGACGACGTAACCAGCTCCCTCTATCGGTTTAACACACATATATTTTTAGCCGGATCTTTTAGGAGGTCAATGAAGAACTGCTACCAGGCCTTCTCGAAAAGACTTCCGAGAATGGACTTGAAATCTCAACTAAGGCATTTTATATGCCTACTTTCGGCAAGGCCTCCTCAATTTTCCAATTGGACATAGGAAGATGATTTGTTGGGAGTGCGTCTACATGACAAACAGACGATTTTATGTAGATAAACGGACAGTTTCGTTTGTTAATTCGTGTGTTCACAGGTACACACACATATGTAAGCGTGTGTGTGTGTGTGTGTTATATATAACACGCACGAGTTGCTCCTTTCAGTACATATGGATACATGTGTTCTGTCCAATTCACATGTGGCTACAATCTGGACCACAAGAACGTCATTAAGCCTGACTGTGCAGCACTCCTCCGTGGTTATCTTTTGTTAGCTGCCATCAGCTAATGGGTTTGGTAGTTGTCCATCGAAAAGTAAAACCGTGGAGAAAGTTTCAGGTTTCGGTGGAAGGTTTGCTTGCATTTGGCAAACGCAATGAACACTAATGCACGTTGCTCCCGTCTTCTGCCCAAAACGAACTGGCCAGTGGCAGGAGTAGTTGCGGAGAAATGTTGTGCCCCATTGTGTTTAGTATGTTTAATTCCATTTTGCTCAGATGGAGAAGAAAAGTTGTGAACATCATTTTCACTACATAATCCTCAAGCTTAAGAGGACGGACCGCCTGTGGAGCTGCGTCTAAAGGAAATTATAATAAAAACTCATAAACCGCAACAAATTTCGCCATTATTTTTTATGGGAAACTTTTTCCTGGGCTTCTTGTTGTGAGCGAATAACGAATGAACGGCAGGACGAATGAGTGGTAGTACTTCAGTACGACTTCTAGCATTCGAATTCAGGGCAACGCCTTTTCGGTGGTCTTCTTGTTGTTGGTGGCCTTGTTTACTTTTAGATTAAAGACGGACCGCCTACAGTTTTTTTATTACTTTCTATTATAATTTAAAGGTATTCAAATATATAAGCCCCCCTTTGTTCGAGAGTGTCAAGGCGTAAGACGCGCATTGATTTAAGCAGACGCGACGAAACTCTCACTCGAGACAAGGGTCATTTGCCTTAACTTTAAACTCTTAATAAGGTTTCGTGGCCGTTGAATTGGAGGCTTCCTTACGCATTCACTTGTTTTCTTTTCTCGACGCAAATGAAATTATGATGATGTTTTTCGTTACATTTTCTGTGTTAGCTTTGTCATCGTAAAGCATTCATAGGAGATGTATTAAAAACAAAATAAAAGTAATATAAAACAAACTGAATCACCCATCCCTCTGAATGCTTCACCCCACTTCGTAAGGGAAAAGTTCTTTCATCATATGGCCGTATGACGGGCTACCTTATGAGCCAGCGAACGAGCGAGTGTATGAAAGTGTCAGAGCGGAAAATGGGTCTCTTATCGTCACTTCCAAAAGCAAATAATATTTAAATTATAGCCCTGACATACAATTTTTATGTGAAAACTTGTGTGAACTGTAAGTTAAAGAATTCCATTTGTTTTTTGTTTTCTTTTGTATTTTTTCTTTTAATTTACACGCACACACATGCTTTCAGGTACACAGTGGTCCAATTAAAAAAATGGAAACAATTATGCATTTTTAGACTATATCGAAGGTATGTCCAAATCGTAATCGTAAAGGAGGTGTCCGGTTTTCTAAAAATTTAACCTGAGGCACTCTTTCGTAACACAAGCCTGTGAACTATTTTTCAATTCAACAATTTTGTACAGCTTGTAATTTTCGTAAGATGTAAATTGTTAAATTTTCTCTCAAATGTTGTTTTTATTCCTTCACCTTCTTTTTTTTGTTGCTTTTAAGGATAAGCGTGGGGATAGTTGTAAGCTCATGTTTCTACTCTTTCGGATATATGATTTATATCACTTGAAGCCATGCAGATTTTTTATGCCATGCAGATTGAATTTATACAATTATCCTAAAGACAAAATGAAAGAAATAAGAAACGTCCTACGTGAAGAAATATTGTGATAGTAAACAAGCATATTATTCAGAAAATATTGAAGGCAGAGTTATTTTTGATGCGCGCAGAGTATTTTAAAAATCAAATTTTGTTGAAAAAAATTCAAGTTGTTTAATTTTTAGTTAATTAATTCGCTTAATTCGCTGTCGTTGGTTATTTGGAATGTTGTAAGGAAGCTGTATCCAGAGACAAATTGCACTTTTGAAGAAAACTTTTGCAGGCAGTGACCTATTGTAAGAAACGTGCAAGATCTGGTGCCCTATTGGGGATCTGGCTTATCTGATAGGTTATATTCGTTATTAAAGTCAGCAATTGTAGAGTTCAGGTGTAACTGAACATCGTCCGTAGGTATGTGAATGTTGCAGTTGATAGCACGGGGAAAAAGGCGATTGCAACACTGACTGTATAACCAAGTACTTGATATGGAAATTTGGAAAAAACTTCAGAACACATGAAGGAATTTTGATACTTGCGAATTGTTGCCTTGACAAGAAAATTGACTTAATAAACTTATTTTTGCGAAAATATTATATATTGGCAGCTGAAGCGCAACAAGTTTGACCTAACATTTTTTTTTAGAATACTATTGGCTGTTGTGCTCCTATCAGGTCTTCAAAAATCATTCATCATAAATGTTTAATTGTGAACAAGAAAGCAGATTTAAAGAAAAACAACAAAATTTTGGTGTAACAGATATTTATGTATAGATAATCGTATACAAACTTTTGGATCCTTCTGGAAACTTACTAACACCTACATATAATAATATTCAAAGATTTTAGTAATATAAAATGTAAAAAGAATAGAACTTGAAATATTAAAAAATTGTATTACAGTTCAAATATTATATATATTACATTATTATTATTATAGACAAATGAAAAAAGTTTTTTCGCCTTTATTATATTTTAACGTTTGGAGCTAATCTTAACCTGTTCGCAGATTCTCTTCGTGAAGTAACTAAACCTTTCGTTTCACGCTTTTTACAAAGAAACAAAGTTCATAATTTGGAGTAGATTGGCAATTTTAGCAACAAATGGAAGTTTTTACGATCTGTAATAGATAATTGACGATTATTGCATTTCAATGAAACTGTATGCGTGCTAGGCATGTTGGGACCATGCCTAACTGAACTAAATAGAACTTTGGAAGCGCAAACTACTAACATTTAACTCACATTTAAGATTCCTACTGTATATCAAAGTTTGCTGCTACAGGGTGATGTTTGTTAAACCACGTAGTACTTAGATAGCTCCCATCTTAGCAAACTGTCATATTTTGCCCCATTACTCGTGATGTTTGCAGGCTTTATTTGGTTCTTTTGACAGCTATTACGTATCATGTGTTGGGTGTCGTCGAATTGATGCTTGTAGGGTATGAAAACGGATTTCAACGCATTCTTTAAGGACGTTATGGCTAGATTATTCTGTTGTATTGCTTGGCTTGTTGATGGCTTTCTTAAAAGGTAAATATCACTTAAATTGATCAACTTTGAGAAAATTTAATTTCGGGCAATTTTGTCAAATTCAAGTAGTGACCAAGTATGCCTAATGGTTCCCATTTTTTTTTTATTTGAATCCCTGTGCGACAGTGTGACTTTTCTATTAAACCATTCATTCTATTCTCGTCTATATTAGTTAGGGTGACAAAAATGACACTAAATAGATGCTAAACTTTCCCAGGATACGGTCGTTGTTGTTTCTGTTGTCATCTTTGCCTACTCCATGAATTTTTTTCAAACATCGGCCGAGGACGCTTGGAGTTGTGTAAAAACCTATGAAATGTTGTTAAAATAAGCCTCATTAGTATGCAAACAAATTTTGATTTATTCCTTGTTATTCCTTTGCGTTATTTTCTTCACGGCACGGCCCTACAATGTGTGGGACAGCAGTCATCAAGGATGGGTTTTCTGCTCGAGATGCATAATATAGAAAGCATAGTACGAGGCGAAAACTCCTCACAGGTTTTAATTCAAAAGTTCAAAAGATGTAGAAGAAAAAAATAACACAATCTTATCAGCATATTTAATGGTTTTACACCTTAACAATTCCTGGAAAGCAACTTTAAACATTCGAAAGTTCCATTCAATTGTTGTTCTTGCAGTGCGGCCAGATTGGCAGGATACTTCAATCCTGTCTTCCTGCTGCAGAACTTTAACTTAGATTCAGAGTAACATAAAGAAGTTTCCTTCATGCGATACGTGCTTATGAAATGGGTCGAAAAAGTTGATGGCCGTAGTAGTAATACTCGTATATGTGGTCGTCGTATAACAAAATACCACCAGCGATCATGACGGAAAGAAAGTTATGCTAACGGAATTCTTATCGCAAGCAAGCACACGGTATGTCTGTGGGTATATCAGTAAATGCTGGAAGTTGCTATTGTGGCTAAAATTAAGAGATGACGTGTAGTAATGATATTAAATGTCTCTTTCCTGTACTAAGCAATCCATAGTCGTATTATTTGCGAATTAACCTGCTTTGCTTTTAAGAAAAAAGTGTACGGTTAGCTTAGAAACATAGAAACTTTGTTTACTTCAATATGACGGTACACAATTTGGAGAAAGATCTTTTCAAACAGTTTAGATAAAATAGAAAGTAAACTTATGGATCGATAGGATGTAATTTGGACAGCTTCTTTCCAGATTTTGGGATCATTATTATTTCAGACAGTTCACATGATTGGGGAAAGTGTCCAATGCGGAGTATAGCATTAAATATAAATAAAACTAATTTGAGAATATTGCGGGGTAGCTCCAAGATCATTTTCGCTGTTATTTTATCGTGTCCAGGAGATTTATTCATTTTCAACGAGAGAACATTTTTCTTTAAGAGAGATAGACTTATTTTCATGGGATTTGTGGCCATTGGGCAAATGATCGTTGGATTCATATTAGAGATTGTATTGTTAGTAGTAAATACACCTTCCTTATAAATGTTGGAACACTGTGACAGTCAGTTCTAGTACGCGAATGAATGCGTTCTTCAGATGAATTTAAGTATCTTAATTCTGTTTAAATTAAATTTTTAATTTAATCATGAATTCTTCTTATATTTAACTTCATTTCTGTATTCATCGAATTCAAATGAATTTAGGTTTTTTGAGTAAGATGACTTTAATATATAACCACAATCGTTTAAATAAATCGTGAAAATGTACATATCTCAAGTTGTGTATTATTTAAAATTTTCTGAATTAAGCTAATTCAGAATTTTTTTTGTTTATGCTGCAATTTTTCCAATTACAAAAGTTTAATCATAATCGTTTATGAATTGTGTCCATTTTAAATAAAATCCGCATATTGCTATTGATAGGTAACGAAATAATAATACATACAGGGTGGCGCATCAATTTTGCTACGGTAAGGAATTCAAATAACTTTCTTTTAATTAATGTATTTAATTTATTGTTCTTCTAGTATAGAAAATTCAATTTTATTTTATATAATTAATTGGTTTTGATGATGATAAACAACTGTAAATGACCACCATGAGAATTCTCGCCTATGCGATACCAGTTCAGAAAATTATTCATTGCGGCTTGAAGGATTCGGGATCGTCTCAATTATTGTTTTAATGGATTGCTTCAATTCAGTGAAATTTCTTGGTTTCGTTTTGTACACCTCTTGCTTGACATAATCTCATGAAAAAAGTCTAGTGCAGTTAGTTAGTTGATCTGACTATGCTCCATTTTGCTGGAACCAAATGCTCTTGAAACAGATATGCCTTCGGCGCAGTTCTGGGTAAAAGACTCCTTCAACATCTTTAAATAACGGTTCCCATTGACAGTTACTGTTATACCGTAGCATGATTGGTGTGCCACCCTGTACCAACCTTGTTAAGGCAATCTTCTTTGGCCATCTTCATTGGGGGCAGATGCTCTTTTAACCAAATATTCTCTACCTCATGATCACGTACGCCGACTATCCTATGTGAACGTTGCAGACTGCTGCCCGAAAAAAATTTAAAATTCTAGTGAAAATGTTGGCGTGAGCCATTTCTTATGAAATTTAACAGGGATTATTTTCCTTTTGTTGTTATTTAAAGATTTAGCAAAAAATGTTGAGATGATGTTTAGCGTGCAATGACGTACGTTTAATCCTTTTTCAATATGAGTTGAAAAAATGGGAAATTTCTTACGTAAATTGTTCTGTAAATATATTACTGATATCATGCATTAAAATTTAAGTTATTGGGCTGTTTTTATACCTTCACCCGGAGGAATAAATGTGTATATTATTTGATGCGGTCAAAAATGTGACAGACAGAAGCGTTTAAAGTCGAAAGTATCTTTTGAACAAATACATCTCATGCATTTTTAAGTCGATTGTGCGATGTCCCTCTATCTGTATGGATGGTGGACACAATTTCGACCGCAAATATGTATTAAGGTTTGGTAAACTTAACACAGCCTAAGATTTTACCAGGCTGTAGCCGGGGACCTTCTCGTACCTCCTTCAAAAATTGATCGAATTTCAGAAATTCAGTTTTTCTCTTGCGACTTCATATTCATAAACTGAAATAACTCAAATTTGTATCCATTGCATTAGTTTAAAAAGGTCGACCGACTAACCACGCCTCTTATGGTAGCTCCCATACAAATGGCCTATGGAGGTAATATAACCTTAGGTTAATATCTCTTGCATAGTGACCAAATTTCTTCAAATTTGGTACACTCAGAATGTTTTCCAAAGTAAGTTACCCTAATGAAAATGGACTGTATTGCCAGACCCCTTCTGGCACCTTCCATACAAATTGGCCGATATCCAGAAATTCAATCATTCCTCGCCAGTTTAGATTTTTTCCATTACATTGTTTTATAATCCTAAACAAAATTGTGGAAAAATAGATCGATCGTTGCTCCATATCTTTCCGTTAGTTGCGTTTGGTGAACCGAGTTCTAAGAATGGAAATATGCGACGTTGCCATGCCCATTCTGGTACCTCTCATACAAATTGATACATTTATCAAAGCGTAATTGTCCACTATAATCCCTAATTCATGTCCTGAATTTAATTAAGTTATTGTCAATTAAATTACGTTACACTGCTGGATAAAATTGGTTACCGCGCCCTTTGTGGTACAATTTAGCCAAGCAGATTGCAGATTAATATAATTTATACATTTCTAGGTTCGTATCTTTGATTCAATTGCACTATATTAAGTATAATTAAGCACACATCAAGCGTTTAGTACTAGTACTTAGTACTTATACCACACATACAAATAGATCGAATTAGCACTGAATATCACTGATCTCTCTATAACTCTATTACTCTCTGTTACTATTTCGCCCCTTTATTGTACTTTAATTAAGAACATTTCTTGATAAGAACCTATCAATTAATCACGTCCACTCACACTTTCGTCGCAAAGCAAAAGGACATCGCGTAGAAAAGGTATTTGTAAGTCAGTTCATCTGACAGCAATTTCTATACTGGTTAAAAAAAGATTATTCTCAAAAGTGAACAGCATCTGCATGAAAATGAAATAAAATCAAACAGAAGAGAGTTTCGCACATTCCTGTTGAATTTGTTGAAACATATATAGAAGTGAAAGGCCAAACGTTTTCTCTGTTGTCAACCTTTGGTGGAATTTCATCCACAACATATTTATAGGACATTTGTGCTCAGTATTTACTCACTTTAGTTTTTTTTAGCTCTGTTTAAGGATCAAAGGCGTCAATGGGGAATGAAGGTAAATAAACTCGCGTTACATTTTTACAGAGTTATATGTCAAACATCATTTATTTAGAAACAATTTTTTAATTTATTTTGAGGAAGGTCTGAAATGATGCAAACAAATCGATGACAAAGGGTTCTTGTCAACAGCAATCCTCGTTCGACAATAAACTTGTAGGATGTTTAAACCGGGTAGCTATGCATTTTATTGCGTTTACTAAAAAGGACCTTTTAAAATCTGAAGTAGAACAATGGAATATTCTACGAAAACTTATAAGCTTTTGTCGCACTATTAAAAAGGACTGAAAGCACATAATAAAAAGCAAACATTTATCCGTATCATTGTATTGAACAGCAGAGTAGAGGATGATGAAATACCTCCCAATAGGTAGGGATTGAAATATAAAATTAAGTCAGATTTCACTGCAATATAAAAATGCGATATCACTCGATATCGTCACAGGCAGGAATTGAGTTTAGTGTCTTGCGTGCCAATCAATAATAACGAAATTGTTTTGTTCGACTGACGGTATTTAGATGTTCCATATTGCTAGTAGTGATTGAATTCAATATTCTCTGAATAAGTTTATTATTCTAAATTCTAGCCTGCGTGACAAATGGACTATCAAGAGGGCTAACGATTTGTGAAAAGATGTTAGTAATACTATTAATAACCATCATATTCTTTTGTGTAATTTAAAGTCAGTTTTATTTAGAAGTACTGAAATTATTTTGTCTGCATCCAAACAATGTTGCAAGCAGCTGTCGTTAAGGATAATTTGGGGATGTTGGAATTGAAAGAGAAATTTCTTATAATGAAAACTACAACTCTTTGTGCCACTTTGTTGCCCAACCACCAACAAACAATTTCAACGTCACGTGTTTAAGCGCACACATACAATTATATTCACGTACATAGATTTGGCACATACACGGACGCACTCAAACACTCTTGCACAAGAACTTGTGTATGCTGTCGAAAGAGTACAGAATTTACAATTTAAAGTTACTTTTCTCTAACAAATGCTGTTTGTATGGTTTTTAGTCGACCCCTCTTTTTCCCATTTTGTTTCTTGAGGAAACCAAAGAAAATGCGCTTGACTTCCGTTTGCCGAAAAAATGGCAAAGTTCTTTGTGAGCCACAAGCCGGAGCTAGCAGTGGAAAAGATTTCCAGCAACTTGTGCAGCGTTTGGCTGTTAACCAACCTCACGAACAATTTCGTTGTGGCTGAGCCGGCGACACATGTAGCGGCTATAACTTTTCAACCAAATACTGTCGCGTAAACTTTTTGAACGAAATGGAAAATAAAATGTATTAAACTACTCCTCCGAACCCTTCATCACCCCCATAAGATTTTGTTCCCTCAGACGTATGTATTTATCTTCGGGTAAGTTAAGTTGCAGCAATTGCAATTCAATTTCGCCATTTCAAATCAAATACTTGCTAAGTTGTTCAGTTATCCCAAAACCATTTTTTCAATTAGCTACCATCGTTCAAACTGCTGTCGAAGAGCTGTATTCTAAATGATGAGGCATTAAATTGGGACAAGTTCCCTTTCGCATCCACTCGTTCATTTATGTGTCTGCAGCAGAGAAATGTCCATACTTCCCTCCTGCGTATCAGTTTTTCCCGTTAACAGGCAAGGAATCGAAATGCATCATATGTTGCCAACACTTTGACCCGACAATGTAAACATTACCTTGCACATATGCAGCATTTCCTCTCGACCACATATAGCTGTTATGCTGGCTCATATTTGTCTATAAAAACAAACAAACATGCCGACAGACGTCTCTTTAATACGTCTCCAAAACAGTTAGTCTGTCAGTGTGCGTACGATCTCATATCCATATGAGAACACAAACATTTTCATACAATTACACTGGCCCTGTTAGTGCCTAACATGAGCGGTCACAGGACGTGGAACTTTGTTCCTGGATGACTGTATGTGAAATTTCGGTTAGGTGTGACTTTGAGTTGCAGTCATCTGTGCATGTGGTAGGACCATGTCTGAATGTATCTCTGATCAGATCTGTTGTCGTTTGCGGTTTACTTACCTAATAAAATCCTGTTGTTTTTTACCTCCTTTTGTCAAGTACCTTTTGTAGTGTAAGTCCGATGTGACTTTGTGTGCAGAAAAAAATGAGTACGTGTAGTTGTCGTTGACAGATACGTTTGGCTTTTCCATCAACATTGCTGCAGTGTGAGAGAGCTAAAACGTTGTCAAAAACATGTGCAGTTTAGGGGGAGTGAAAGCCATCCTTCCTAAAAGTTTATGCTTTAAACCCTTTTGCGCCGCAAGGAAGCACAAGTTTGCATTATTACCAACATACGAATACGTATATATATATATGTATGTATGTATGGAAGCAACTTATGTGACGTACCTACTTTACATCCAAAATTATGTAAATAAAAGCAGTGGCAAATATACATCAATGTGATAAACGGCAAGGATGTTGTGTCCACCTACTATAGCTGAAAATCAAAAAATTTAAGTTGAAACTTTAAAACTCTGATTGAAACCCCAGCTTTTCATTTGGAATTTGGATTACATTAACTCTAGTAAGAAATTGCAATTGAAATTAAGAAATTTTAGTTAAAATTTGGAATACATTTTTTCAGTTGCCGAATTTCCGATTGAAATTTAGAATAGAATTGAAAATCAGAATTTCCATAATTAAACGTCTTCTTCGACGTGATGAAAAAGTCTGCAATTTTTATGTCTTTACAATATTTCTGGGCTCCTCCAGAGCCATTTTAGAATCGAAAATTTGAGTTGAAGAAATATTTCATGTTCCATTTTTTATTCCATATGGTTTCAAACCTTAGAAATATTTGATAATGTTTGAAAAATATTCAGTTAAAAATGAAATGATTTTGGTTTAAGTCACGATTTAAACAAAACTCTAATGCGGTTGGCATTTTTTTAATTATTTTTCTTGTTTTTGAATCAGGCTTGAGAAGACCGTTAGTTTGTGTGTTTTGTTGAAGTATGTTTAGTCAAGTTAAGAATTGTGCAGAAAGTATTAATAATTGTTTGTTAATGTTTTGAGAGAGAAGCGTAAAGAAAGTGTCGCCTTAAATTTTCTGCAAAATGTCTCATGCATTTTAAACCACTTAGACCTATAGTAAAATAGTCCCATGTACGTTTAATGATTTTGTAAGTTTTATTATTTTTTTTTGGAAATTGGTTTACCTAAAATGGTAAAAGGCTGATTAGTGTTTAATAATACATTTACAGGGTGGCGCATGAATCGTGCTGCTGTCGGCTGTAAATGGCAACCGTTATTTACAGATGTTGAAAGAGTATTTTTTTTACCCAGAATAGCGTCTAAGAAATATCCATTTCGACAGCTTTTGGTTCCAGCGATATAGAGCAACTGCACATATAAACAGATAGAAAATTCCCAAACAAATTAATATCCGAAAACGCCAATTTCCGCTGTCTCCCAAAGCCACCTAACCTGAATGCACCCTGAGTGCAAGAAGTGTACAAAACCAAATCAAGGAATTTGACTGAATTGAAGCAATCGATTAAAACAATAATTGTGACAATCCGGCAATGAATAATTTTCTGATTAGTGTTGCATATGCATGAATGGGCATAGAGGTCATTTATGGTTTATCATCTTAAAAACCAATTAGTAGTATATAGAATATAATTGAAGTTTCTGAACAAAAAACAAAAATTAATGAAATGCGTTGTTAAAAAAAAAGTTATTTGAATTTCATATTGTAGTGCAATTGGTGCATCACTCTGTGTTTCCTAAACTACAATTGAAAATGAAAATTATGTTTTCTGAATGGATTGATAAATAAATTGGTATTGTCGTAATTGTAGTATGGAATGATGGCCTAACAGATTTTGCATGTTAAATCATAATTGCTTGTCAAATATGGATTGACAATCATAGTAATCGCATCAATTCTTCACAAAAATTTGGTGAATACATCTTATTGTTGCAACCGCAGTATAGAAGTGAATATGCAATGAATACAGAATTCCATTTCAGTAAGAAATTAGGAACAAAACATTTAGGCGACCGAAGTTTATATGCTGAGTTTTATGGACTGCGTTCCATAATGTCGCAGATAAGTAGGTTTGGCCAGAGAGACAATCTGTAATATGTGTTGACATAATTGTTTTGCTAGTGAAAAATCGTAACTTTTTGTATTAGGTAGCAAAAAAAAAAAGAGTTGTGGGAACTGAGATGATTACTCCACGATTATACTGCTTTAAACCGTAATTTCAAATAACGATTATATGATTAAACTATTATGAAATTACTGAAAACTCAAATTTTCTTACGAGTGGGTTTAGTCAATGTTTACTGTGCAATTTTGTTCTTACCCAAGCAATTTTGTGTTCAAGGTGCTATGACAAGGTGCCCATGATAAGCGAATTAACTCCTTTTCTCAATTTTACGCTACTTTCAACATTTGATCAGAAATAAATCGAATGGTTGATTAAACAATTTGATAACACATTGTATCGGCTAAAAGCCTGTTTGATTACTTGGTTCGACACAATTCTTCCATCTGGACAACACTATGTGGCTTAGAATCAAGCGTGACAAACAACCAGCCGACTGCTTTTCCGTTTGATTATACAAATAATTCTCTATAGCACAAAACGTAATCATCAATTAATGGAAGTGCCTGCAACCACAGTTTTATCCAATCGCATTGTGTGCATTCGTGTCCCTTCCAGATTGCTCTTTTACGTTGTGATGCTTCCTTGCTTGTGAACAAATCATTTGTAAAAGGACAAATCAGAAACGGCTCTCCATTGGTTTGGAATCACTTAATAGTCTGTTGGTGATAATTCGCTGCAGTTTCACTTTCACTATCCGTAAAATATGAATGCGGTGGCATGATGCGGGTCATGGTGTAAGGATAATTCAGCACTGAAGAGAACTAATACATCGTTAATTTCGTTTTCATATTTTGTCATTTTCGCTTGTGAGAGTTTGACAAACAAACGCATTTTTTGTTCTGGTCTCTGTGGTAAACCATTTAGCCTGTGATGCTCGTCATTGTGTTACATTAATGGTTTCAACCGCAATAAACAGTCGCGTTACCGAATGTCTGCAACGTCAGTTATGTCACATTTGCTGGCAGCTCTTGGCCGGGATGTGAGGCACGTGTTTGTAAGAGAGTTATCCGCTATCTGGCGCTTTATGGCAGTGAAAAATGAAGACATGGGTTTCATGATTTTAGCTAATGTCGATAACGATTTACCTACATTAAAGTGCAGCATTGCATTAACAAATTCTACTTCATGGTTTATATAAAAGCGCTACGTTATGATGCGGCTCAATTTACTTAATGCTGGCAATCATTTGCAATTGGTCTTAAAAACCAATAAATAGCAATTACTCTAAAAGTTCCTCCCAACAGATGTACGCACAAATTACTGTTTGCGTTCTGCAGGAGCGGAAGAAATTATAGCAGTGCAGTGTGTGTTGCTTAACCTGGACATTGCTGTAAGAATATTGTCCGTAAAATTACTTCCTATTAAGCAAAAGATGTGCGACTTTACAGCTTTTGAATTGAATTTCTGAAAAGTTATTTCAAAAGTTATAGATACAGTTCCTACTCGCGAATGCTTGCAGAAGGCATGAATTTGTTAATCAGTATTCTCCATCTACTCAGAATGTTAAATGGAGATTTACCAACCCTGTTTCAATAATAAATAGTTAGAAATAAAATAATGGTCGTTATTTTATTTAGTTTATTCTGAATCACGTCATCATTAGAAATAGCAAAAACATTGGTCCAATTTATAAAGAACGACAACGATAGCTTTAAATGAGTATTTGTAACAGTTGATAAGCGTTTTAGCACTTATTGGCAGCTTTATAAGAAACGTAATCGCAAAAGAGTCTTTTAATAATTCATAATTCGTAATTAAACCTGTTTGTGATGAGCAAAATTGAAAAGATATACAGAATGGTAAAAAAAACTTTAAATGTTTAGGTATTCTATTTATTGATAAATCTGGGAACAAATAATTGTATTTAATATCTTTAATATCTTTACAATATCCAGAAGACAAAACAATACGAATCATACAACTTGATGTGTTATAAAATATATATTAATTGGACTCCTACTGAAGAAGTAAATCTTATAGGACACAGCTCGGCTTATTGATTACTCGATTCGAAGATTGTTAAAGTTTTCTGGTTTCTCGAATTTCTATCAAAAAACAAATGTATGACAAAAACTTTTGTCGTGATATGAAAAAATATTTGATATTTAATATTTCACGGCAAGAAAAATACGGCTTGTGTAGTTTGTTTTTCAAATCGTGTCCAACCTCAATTTATGGTACGTGCTAAATTATAAGTTTTAGTTGGAAATCTAATACGTCTTTCTCCTCTACACATTTGAACAATTCTTTTGTATCGAAATATAAATTTCTTGGCAACTTTATCACTCAACCAAATGCGTGTGGTGTGCGAATGAGATATAGAGAACTTTTTTACGTAACGTATACGTTACTACCTGCCTATGCCATAATATCGTGAGTTAATGCTATAATGCTATAAAACATGTATCCTAGAGCAGATGCCACACAGCTTAGGAGTTACATATATAATCCCATATAGCATTAACATTCACTTCGACAAGGCTTAGTTTACATGTCTTTAAATTAGCTAGACGAGGTTTGACAAGATCTGTTTCAAAAGTGCGACTTTCGAAATCAATGCAACGATTGTTGGCAGCCAGATTTATCTGACGTTTATTTATTTAGCGTATGCAATGCAGATTGTAGACCAACAATAATGTAAGCAACATTAAATCGAGATTTATGTATAAAGATCATCTTTCAATAAACGCACGGTTATCCCGGGAACATTGCCAGTCATATTTGTTGTGTCAAAGTGGCTTCACAGACTTTCTCGAAGGAGATACATTTTCAAAGTTTCAAAGGCAATTACGTTTTAGAAAAGTGTAACGACAACCCACTTTCATGAGATTATGCATCAGGTGTTACCCCATCCTTCTTATTACCAGATACTTCTGCATTCCCATAAATACCGATTAGACCGATCATTATAAGCATTAATGTAAAGACCATTTTATCTTGGGGTGACATTGGTGATTAATCTCTCTAACCAATAAAAAAAAACGCATCTGATACAAGTTTGGCTCTTAGCTGGGCATATAAGATTATAACCATCGCATAGCTGATCAGGTTGAAATAAAAGGAGTACTAAAGCTAAATTTAATTTTTATGGGATCTGGAATTACCAAATATACAAAAACCATGATTAAACTATGATAGATATAAAAATATTAATACGTAATATTGAATTATAACAACTGTAGGCTATAACAGTCTGCTTAGACTCCCCCACACGATAAAAGAAGAATCCGAATGTTAACGCAACAGGTTATTATTGATTGTTGATTGGCACATGCTGGCGCCGTATTTTGTGTCTGCGATGTCATTTGTAGCACACAAAAGTCGCAAACAGCTAATTCACAGCACTATTATTATGTGCTTGCCTGTACATTTCGCATCGTTCAACATTTGGTCCACGCCAGCAGAAAATGCACGACCACGGCGAGATAGTTTTCTGCGTTTCAGTAAAACTTTTATGAATACTCACCCACGTTTCTGATGTGCGGTCTGGGTTGTGAGGAATGCACATGATATTTGTATCAGTTAAGTTTTTATTTAAATTCACTTCCATCCACGCGCCGTTGTAGGCTGTAAATTAAGGAAAGAAGGTGTAGTTCGATGGATTTATCACATACCACAGGACAGAACATTACTTTCGTGTTGCAATGGCTTTTAAATGACAAAAAAAAAAAAAAAAATTCTCTTGCATACCATGAGCGAGATATGGGAGGGTTTCTCACAATCAGTTAATTTACACGTATTTTATTTTTAGACTAATTCCTTCACTGGCCTTTTAATATTGTCGGATATTTGAGTTATGATTGTTGAAACATACAGAAATTTGAAAACAACGGCTTCCAGCAGCACCTATTTTATTAAGTTCAAGACCCAGTATCGTTGAAAACAACCATGATTTTTTTCATAACTAATATAACACATATGCCTAATATAAAATGATAAATTCATAACTATTTTTTTAGTATTTTAACTTCTTAAAGTTTTAATGTGTATTTATTACTTTCCAGCAATTAATTCCTTCAGTCTTGCGCATCCGAATTGGAATTTATAGTGTTCTTAAGGTATTTCAAAAACTTTGGTAGACTTTTTTGACCTGAACTTTATATTTTTATTTATTTATGTATTTATTTATTTTCACGTAATTAACTAAAGTTGCAATTCCATGTATTAGGAGGAAAAATATACGAAATGAAGAATTCTAATAAGTGAAGTAGACTGCGATTGTAAATCATATTTTTCTGCTATTAAGATATACAAAATTTTTATAACATTAGCATTGTAAAATTTTATTATGAATTTGTTATTGAATTATTGAGAAAATATGTTGAAATATTGTAATTAATTCAAATCAGCTTTAAGCTTTAAAATTGCAATGCTGAATAAAAATATATTAAATTAAATGTTGAGAAATTAAAATTAAAGCCTGTTTTGATAATCTGAAAAAATGACTTTATGAAATTACTAAAGCCGATTATTTAATAGGAGGTGTTAGCTGTGGTAGCTAATTTAATTTAAGGATGAGTGTTTGTTACAACAAATTTTGCAACATATAGTTATCGAAAGCATAATAGAACATTCCTTCATTTTCAATTTATTGAGAGTTACCAAAGTTTGAAACAAGTGGATATGCCCCACAGCTTGGACAGGTGTGCAATTGGACACGCTCATAGTCCTTTTAGAAATATTGCTGTATAATGAGGATGTATAATATTGATATACATATACATATATCCGATGAAAAGAGTAACAAAAAGGAAACAATAAAAAAACAAAATGAACTGATGTGGGCAGTCCAATGAGAACTAAAGCTCTTGAAAATAGTAAAACGAGCTATATCGATAAGGATATCTAAATGGCTCAATTTAAACGGAGTCGTTCTTAAGTCAGGCAATTAGTAGGTATTAAACATGATCAAATTTTAATTATAACTATGATCTTTAGAAGCGAGGTAACCACAAGATTCGATTCACGTGATCAGTTTATATCAAAAGATGGAATTAATTAATAAACTTTGATTATTTAAATTTTTGTCAAGTATACTACACTATAAAGTTTGGTGCAATTTGAAAAAATTGACCAAATAACTATGCTTCCTCCCTGGCAACTCTCATAAAAATTACCTAATTAAACCCATATATTATAATATTTACTAAATTTATGTTTTTCATTCAACAACTCTAAGTTTGCGAATAGAAATGAACTGCATAGCGGAGCCTCTTAAAGTCCCAAATTTTCAAGTTGGCCAACTCAGCAAAAAAGCAGTGGTCTCTCCACAATTTCTAAGCGCAAGACTTCAGGAACTTATTATTTTTCTTCTTTTATTGTGCTTCAAATCAGAGTGTTTTTTTGATAAGAAACCAGCAAAACTACTAATGCAAAATCACGTTTGTAAGTCAGTTTACCTGACCAAAGTATCTGCAGTGGTTCCCTTGTAACTCCCTATTCGTAGACTGCTGTAACCTAAACTTTTATCCATTTTGATTGTTTCGTAACTTCTGTTTGATTCTCTCAGAGAAATGGCCGATTTAACCCATATATTTTCTTCTCTAGTTGTAATCAGTTGCACTGAATTCAGCCAAATTTGGTGCACATCATTATATCTCAAACTTATTTCTGAGAATGAAAATAGCCCCATTCCCATACGTCTTATTGAAATGTAATTTTTACCTCTGAACTCTAATTCACAGAGTTCGTAAATTTTTGCCAATAATATAATATTAAATTGGCTTGTTTTCCAAAACGCCTCCTTCCAGGTACCTCCCATACAGATTACGTAAGTTGATCCATATATTTCTAGCTTTCTATCTTTCATTCAGTTGTACTAAACTCAGTATTATTTGGTAAGCATCAGCTTTTAATTGAACTTAATTCGGCGAGTGAAAATGGCATACAAATAAACTATTGAGTTATAAATAAGCCATAATAATTAAGATCAGGAATTGACGACATATGCAGATAAGAACCTAACGGTTTATAAAGACCCTCCTGGCACTGCGCCCACTTCTGCAAAGGAAAGCGTAGGGTTAAACTACATGTAAGACAGTTTGCTTGACTGGAATTTCTTTACCGGTTTTTAGGCCGCAATGCTTTTATAGCTAACTAAATCGTTTTTAATAAATACGGCTTTTTGATTCAATTTTTAGAACAAACTGGAATTTGGAAATTGTTTTGTATTGGACAGCTATGTAGTACCACGTGGCGGCTCCAAATTTTGTATTTGTACATTCATAGATTTCATAGATGTAAAAGTTGGGAAGCAAAAATTTGCAATGTCTTCATTTTTTATTGTGTAGAATCGAATATTTCAAGCAATAGCAGACGTTGTCGGAAAATGCCTGCTTTTAAATGCCCATGTCCACCAAGTCCCACGCAGCTTTATTATTCATCCATTACACTCTCTAGTTCAAAATCAATGTATACGCGAATGTGCTGGGAATTACAGGGTAGTGCACCAATTGTACTACAATAAGAAATGTAAATAACTGTTTTTTAACCAGTGTATTTTATTTATTTTTTTATTGCGTAGAAAATTCAATTTAATTTTATATAACAAATTGGTTTTGAGGATGATAGATTGTAAATGACCTCTATTAATCATTCGAAATCCCCTCAATTATTCAATTTAATGCACTGCCTTGGTGGCCAGCGGGAATTGGAGTTCCTGGATATTAATTTGTTTGGAAATTTTCGTTGGAGCTCCGCCATAACTGGTCTGGCTATATGTGCAGTTGACTCCATCTTGCTGGAACCAAATGCTGTTGAAACGAATACGTCTTCTGGGTAAAAGATCTTCAACATCTTTAAATAATGGTCCCCATTAGTCCCCATTTTGTGTTTGTAGCTCGTGTGCCACCCTGTATTATTATTTCTATTATTGGCCATAGCAAATGTTATACACCTTCATTCCTCCGAGTGGTGGTATGGAGAGGGCATTATCTGTTGTATAAATACCTATCAGAAAGATAATATTCTCGGAACGAATAACTGATTACTCACTGCCGCCAGCAGTTTCATGAGACATAAATTTATCGCATGTCAAAAATATTGTTCTGCGGGTATTACAAAGATAACACAATTTCACATGTCGTAGTACAACTTTCGTTCTATTTATTTTTTTAGCTGTCGGTTCCTTAGCTGGGTGACGTCAACACTGTATTTGTCCGTTTCTAAGATTTTAGTAATGCAAGTCTAGATTTTGTTGAACTTGGAAATCCTTAAAGTGTTGCCTGATTCCATTAGAATACGTTAAAATAATTATTATATTTGATTTTGATCTAATCCATAGCGTTTATTGATTTACAATTTTAAAATATCAGCATTTGCTGCATGTTAGTTAGTTTTAGAAACCTCCAACGATGTGTTAGTTAAGTCGCGGCATAGTACGAAGTGTCCTCGGGCTAGGGATTTAATAATGTCCGCATATATGGGTGTAATTTGTTAGTATTTGCCGGGAATGGTGAATTCACTCCGTGTTAGTTTTAATTTGAAATTGCACATTCTGATTGGCTTTCAGGTGACAATAATTTCAATGGCAGAACCACAAGTATCTAACATTTTTGGACTCGGATCTTTCTTTAAATTTACTTTGTTAGCTTTCGAAAAATCATACTTACTGCGGCATATCGCTATAGTACAAGTTGGTCCGAGCTTTGGTACAATCATATATCTTTCTTTGGTCGGCGATCATCTCAATGTGCACGTAAATGCTATAAGCAGTCGAGCTGCTGACAGGACAGCAAAAATTTCTCAAATGACGTCGAGATGTTCAGTGAGTTTAAAAATGGAAATTATTGTAAGTTGATTGGATGTTAGAACTTCTTCCATGTTCCATTCATAGATGATGGCAGATGAAGATTGATCCTAATATGTTATTTACTGGAAGATGTTGGAAGGTGTTTTCATTCTTAAACTAAGCCAAAAGTGTTCTCTACGTTATTGTAGTACACAGAGTATGTGGTACCATATTTCCATAGGGATCCTTAAAGGAGCGAAGCCCTGTTCCTTAACCTTTACTATTTGCCTCTTGGCATAATTTTCACAATCATTTCTTTCACTTAAGAGGCCGATACGCCGCTCTTCTTTTCGCCTTATAGCGTTCCATCACAGCATGCATTAGGATAGGCTACAGCGTTGCCATATTTTCAGTAGCAATGCACAAGTACGGTTTTTGCCTGCAGATTAAAATGCATAACATGATGCCATTGTTTCTAAGGAACATCGCGATTTGTAAGAATTTCCCCAAACAAAATAAAAAGAGGGTTTGATTTACTTCCGCGCGATGTTAACTCGAAAGCTGCAGTCCGCTTTTCTAGAATTTCAAATTTCTTTAACACATTCATGGCGTTATTCTTTCAACGCCTCAAGAACTCTTCGTTGCCGGTTTTCTCTAAATTGAGTGCTACTGCAGTAATCTTAAGTACAAAATAACATTAATCTTAGGCTTAATTTCTGACAAAATAAGTTGCAGTGACATTCTTAGCGTCGAACCAAATTTAAAAATAAATCCAAATTGTGTCCACTGAACAGATTTAAAATTTTTTTAATTTCATTGTATCCTGAGGGGAATTCTTATGATATCGCCTTATTAAAAACTGGTTTAAATTTGGCTTTTGCCCACTTTTTTTGTTTGTTTATATATTTTTGTGCTTATATAGAAGCCACATGTAATGTATTCAAGAGTAGAATTATCAAATTGCTAAAATTATTTTATTTCTGTTTTATATATTAGCTCAAGTAATTCTAACGTGACTTGAATTTACTTTGTAATTACTTTACTTAGGTAGCCCTGATTTTTTTTTTTTTTTGGAACACACAAAATGATTTGAAAATTATTTCCAATATGTTTATTTCCAATAACAGAATATATAAAAAAATCCAATTCCAAGTTATTCATTAAATGGTATCTGAATTCCACTTACTTTAGAGTAGAGATTTAAAAACATTTAAATTTATACCAAATAAGTATCCAGATCACCCACAAATCGAAATGTAGTCGATTTTTGCTAGTAAAGGTTTTCCTAGTTGATAAATTTGATGTAAAGTTTCCAACAATGTTGTTACATTAAGAAATTTAAATAATTTCTTTCAGTTCACGTTTTTCTGTACCCAAATGTGGATTTTCTGTATTCAAAGCGGGACCAGAAAATGTTACGGCTTAAAAACAACATAGTTCAGAGTGCTGATGGCATTCCCGCAAAGTTATTTATGAGCGATGGTGATGAGTTGACCAGGAATTCATATCAGATAAATGAATTTAAGCGTATTAAATCTTCTGTTCAAAATGTTCTGCCACATGTGATATAAGGAAAAATAAAGCCTATCCTAGCTAATCTGAATGGACCTCGTCAGTGCGGTTTTGGGCCTGCATGTCATCAATCGCATTCTGAAGAAAAACAGAAAAGCAAATCGATAGAGAGCGTTTTTAAGTCGATTGTGAAGTTACTTCCGACAGTATGGGAGCCAACGCTGAGTTTGCTACATCTACAAAACTTATATGCAAAGGTTATATAGTGTGGCGACCAAAACTCCTTTGGAAAGGCGAGGCTTTTGAAATAAGTGGTCCGAAGATTTGCAGAAGAAGCGCATTTAATAGATAAAAATATCTATTCTCGCCCCGAATTAAATCAGTAAGTAAGTATGGATAAATACAACATTATCGATATTGATTTTTGTTATATTATTTGGTATTCTTTGTTAACACTTCACCGGTAATTAAAAAGTATTATCTACCTGAAAGTTACAACACGATTAATTTGGGGAATTGTATTGCATCATTCCACATCAATTGTCAATTAACTTTATCTTAATTACTTGTGGCTTTCGATACAAGCAAAAAAGGAAACAAGAAACTGAGCATTCCATTCTCATCACTAGACGAATAAAAATTGCTTTTTGTGCTTTCTCACGTTTCAACTTCAAACCTGAGGGAAAAAATCATGGATTCAATCATGAAATCTAGGCAAAGGTATTTTTCCGATAAACTGGTACTATTTTTTCGCCATTTTTCACTTTGGAATAAATTGAAATCACTACATCTCCTTTGTACAAATGGAAGCACAAAATGTGCGACAGAGTCTGACGGACGGAGTGCTGGGAGAATGAAACGAAAAATAAACCAAAGAAAAGATGTTTGAGCAAAAAATAAAAAAGCTTTTGCTTAACAGCAAAAGTTTTTCCATTATTTGAAGATTAGAGTCTAAAAAACATTTACCATGACGTTAAATTTACCACACTTTTATGACAACATAACACGAAGTAGTACAAAGAACGGGGAGCCTCACATACGTTGCGAAAAAGAGGGTGAGGCACCATACAGGACTAGACGAAACTTTTTGCTCGTGTCTGTTTTGTGTCATGTTTATTGAGAATGTATTCACACATGCTGACACAGATGCATACAGGTACACACACATACGAGTATGTGTGAGTATCCAATACATACAA
This sequence comes from Philornis downsi, assembly GCA_019455685.1. NCBI lineage: Eukaryota > Metazoa > Arthropoda > Insecta > Diptera > Muscidae > Philornis > Philornis downsi. The sequence goes on from JAHXMU010000810.1 coordinate 311,086, forward strand.
TAACATGCTGGAGTTTGTTTCTTCTTATTTCTCCAATGAACTTCTCATCTGTGTATCGGAATCTGCCTAGTTCTGGTGCACTGTGGATAACAGAACAGAACAGAACTGTCGGCAGATTGGCTACATTCAGGAAAATGGAGTTTATAGTCGTATAGTCGGTGTTATTAATACTCATGGCTTTTAATTTACTGGAAGTTATTAGAAATTGGAATTTTTCACGTGGTAATGTTGTCCACCATTAAGACCGTAACACGATTAAAGTTTATTTGTAACAAAAAAAATTCTTGTAAAAGCCAGAAAATATATTTCTCCTATTTGAAATGATGTACGTTTAATCTAATCCAATTAAAAGATCCTGTACACAACATCGAGGGTATAAAACTTACCGGGATTTATTTGGATGTAGAGCTTTTACTACTGTACGGTAATGGCGAATAAATTTTTTTCCAGCTTGCAGGAAAATGACTCTTGGGAAAGAATTTTTGCTGTGACATTAAACATTGCGGAATTTTTCCAAGGAAGTGTTCGTACTACTTAAAATACTTGCTGTCTCTCGATGACCGATGAACGATGACATATTTTCTTTCCAATTACTATACCCTGGCGTGGGGTTTGTCGTTTTGCGAACATATCAACATAGCATTTTCTAGTCTGTTTTAGATCTAGTCATTTTAAATATTAAAATAGGATGATAAAGTGAATTTCATCAAGGAATTGCGGATTTCAGCGCTAAAGCTTGATGTGGAACCACTGCGTATTACCGATTTGATGAATTCTATTCTATTTATTATTTAGTTGGCTAATTATCTTGGTAGAAATATGGAAATTTTTTAATGGAATACAAGAACTGCACGTGCGCACTTTTATCGGTTTAAGCAACAAATAACTGATTGTATAGTCTTCACCCATTGTAGATCTAATACTCAGTGGTTTATTCTTGAAAGGCCTATGTGGCGATGCCCGAGTGGACGTTTAATCCATGCAACATTAGTATTCAAAGCGTAAACTCACTTGCTGAGGTGCTGTAGAAGATATAGGCAACAGTACATCGCTGTTGAAAAGTTATAGCTGATGCTAGTTTACAGCTTTCAGCTCGAACACTTCCATAGAAATGTGTCACTTCAGCCGCGTGCAACTGTTATTCTTGTCCAAACTCGTTACATTGTGCAATAAGCACATGTGTTCCTTTACATTACAAACCCATCTTCAAGAGTGAACATACTCATGATGTTGCCGTCATAACTACAGATATACATTGTGACTACTCGTACAATGGAATAGATATTTCCATGAGCACGTCACAAAACAGTTTGCATTTAGTTGACGTTTAAAGTAACACCCATTCTATCACTTTTATATTGTTGCTTGCCAAAAAATGCAAAGGATAATTTCCAAATTCTAAACAATATCGGAGCACTTTTGCATGCCCGCCATGGAGAAATACAGAGTACTGCAGGTCAACGTTTACATGCAAGTTACTGCAGCCATGCGTAGAAACTTTCATATGTTTGCGTACCGTCGGGAAGGAAATCTAAAGTCCAATCAAACTTATAATTATGAAATATGAACATGAGCACATGCCTGCTCATGCAAGCATTTTTTCACATAACTTTGTAGCGAAACCGCACAAAATGCAAAGCAAAAGATATCAATAATAATCGAAATTTCCAAGCATTTTATACCTTTTGGCTATAGTTGCAGTATTAAAAAGAGCGCGCTATTATCTGCGAACAAATGTTTGTAACCTTTTTAACGGTTTCAACTTTGCGAATTAATTGCGATGTACAAAATATAAATTAGATACGTTACCTAGAAGTTCCATTCCATTCCATTCCATTCCATTCCATTCCATTCCATTCCATTCCATTCCATTCCAATGAATGATCGATGTTTCTTACCCTGTTTATGTGTTAATCGGAGCAATGTTATGATTTATGCTCATCCATGTCTAGACGAAAGGATGTGCACAAATTGTTTGCGAAGGATTTCAAAGCTGTACACAGGGAACGAAATGTGGCCACAATGGTGCGATGCACAATCTGCCATCTTCTATCTGTATATGAAATTGAATCAATTACCATGAAATTTACACAACATATTTGAAACGCCTAAGAAATAATCATATTCTCTATTATGTCCGTATTAAATGAAGGTGCGTGAGACCGTCCACACAAATAACAAGTTAGAATTATTATGTCTAATATGTTATTAGAGGTTTGAGAGTATAGAATTGACACATATGCTATCAGAATCGAGAGAAACATATCCAAAGGAAAAGTAGGCGGTGAAACTCCTATTTTTAGAAATTTGTTGTATTATATATGACGTGAGCCATATAAGATTAATAGGGGGAGAACTTCACCTTCCACACAGCTTAGCATTTGGAATGGAATGGAATGGAATGGAAGATGTGGCCATCTCACAAACGAATGGAAATGTAAATACCAGCATAAAAGTACAAAATGCTACTGGCGTAGAAAAGGATATGCTTAGAAAAAGCTGAGCCATCAAATTCCGTTTTTAATATCATAATAAAGCCAAGAAAAGAAAGCAATCACGAAATTGTCAAATGGTAAAACAGGTTATGATTGGCCAAAGAGATGTCGCGCAGCTCACGCAACATATTACTTTTAATGGCCATATCTCATGAACTGTAGGAGATGTAAGGATGAGATGTGGTACATGGGAGGTTAAGGAAAAATATGGGTCGCGACGCGCACTTAAAAAAAAAAAAACAGTCTCAGCAGTACTATTAATAACGAAAGTAACATAAGGTATATTAAAAGCAGCGTGACACCGCCTATACAATGCATAGGTGTCATTTATACCATATCGAATAAATTATTAGAAACATGAAATATTAATTTCAATGGTCTATAAAAAGAAAGATGTATAGAGATCAACGTAATGAATCAATTTACATAACATTTGAATAACGCTCCACTGTTAGCCGAAACCGATTATATTGAGAAAAAATACCACGAATAGTCGTGATATTCCATCCAGGTTTTGAGTGGGTGAAAATATGCTTCGAATTAATAGCCTGTTTTTATAAAACGAATCAATCAAATCGCTCAACAAACACTCGGGCAGCTGTCTGACCAAAATTGCGCCACTCTCATATGCAGCATAAATCTGTTTGCATATTTTCTTTGGCGTTTGCCCTAATGAACATCACTGCACGTCGGAATAAGTTAAAAATTCAAATCTGACATATGGTGGAGAGCAGTAAATTGCCAAATCTCGTATATACCAAATACCATAATTTGGTGTATGCAGTGTCATGTAGGATATGCTGGAAACTCTCTCTCCTCAGGCATAATATATTGATGTAGTTGTCTTTTGCACTGAAACATGAACTGAAATATGTTGCAAAAATTTTTCAATAATCACGGCCATTACAAGTTATACGAACGGATTCCTTCCCATATCTAGCATTTTCCACCATATACATTTTATTTTTAAAAATGGATAAAGTTTAAGGAAAAGTCGAAGGAGTTTTCAAATTTCCATCGTGCTTTCAACGGACACCGATTGCGAGGGGCATCTTAAATCGATAAAGATCTTTGCGACTGACAGAGGTATATGTAGTAAACTTTGCGTGGATATAAAAAGATGGTTGCAATTGCTACAGACAGAATGAAAATCTTAGTATATTCCGCACGCCATAGGGCTGAGAAGCAATGAAAACATTTTGAATAAAGAAGGAAGGGGAAAAGATTTGATGGAATCACCCTATAGCCAAAAGTGCTGTACATACAAAATGGGAGTTAGGAAATGTAAATAATTAAAAGCATTTCGTAGTAATAGGCGCCTTAGGGGAGAATATTAAAGTAGTTCGCAGCGTTTTTGTTTGTGCTGTTATGAAAGTTTTAATGAAACAGACTGTGAAATTAAATTCATACGCTAATCCGAAGATGGATGATCAGTGACAGTTTTCCACAATAGAACCATTCTGAAGAGTAATTGTAAGGATTTACTGCACCTAATTATTGTGTGTTTTCTAGATTCGCCATTTGAAATGTATGTTCCACGTATGAAATGTATTAAATTCGTATGAATATTACGAAAAATGTATTCTTTACAAACGATATTTTCCATTCTTTGCTATTATAGCATGTTGTAGCTTCAGTCGCCGTTGTCTTCGTTTGAGAGAAGAAAATTAATACTTTCCGTATGAGACGATTATTTGGCACAAAATCATACATATTCACACAACCAAAATAATATGACGTGAAAAGAAAATCACTATCGTGTCGAGGCGATATGTGAGCATTACAAAAATTGTATTTTTTGCAAATGGTGTGTTCCATTGTTTGCTACTGTTGTACAACTTCTCGCAAAGTGATTAAAATGAAATACTTATTTAAACCAGTTTTAGATGGCAGATTGATCGGAAGGAGAAGAAACGCCTGCTGCCAATATCGAGTTTTATACTGTATAATTATCTGTTTTTGCAGAGGCGATTTAGAATGCATCCAAGTTCGTTATGTGTTCTCATGAAAAATAATATTTTTGTATTATATTTTACCAAATTCTTGACAAATGGAGTACTATAAGCCTAAGCCCGGGCACAATACACTCAATCTAAAAATTTTCTATCATTTAAATAGACAAATTACCTGCCGTTGTTTTAACAATTGTCGTGTTAGGCATTGAAACGCAGGATAGAAAATATTGCAATAAGATTTGGAGAAGATAAGAAAAATTGGAAAATTACAGACTTCTATGGAAATTAAAATATTCATAAAATTTTATGATCTTCACTCCAGAATGCCGTAAAAATAGACATAGATATCACAGTCCCGTTCCAACTACTGCGTTCCATGGGTTTGCCATTCTAATGTACGAGTACCTTCCTTAGGGCGATCGAATATTTAAGATATTTCTTATCAAATCTTCCATAGTAGCATCCTTTTTAATGTGTTTGTAAATTATATCGTATTATATTATATATCATGTTGTTTGCCTTGCAAAATGTGGAATATTATCCTTTTCAATTGCCGGTTTCTGTATTATGAAAAAAATTATTGGAGTGATTTTTTTTTAATTTCCAGATGCCAAACAAAAATACAAAGTCGTGTGTAAGATTGATTAAATTGTCCCAATTGACAACATAGGTAGATTTCATTTATATTTCGTTGTAAAATTTTTCAGATGAGGTCGGGTCCACATCTGACCAGTATGGAGGGATATCTAGCATTTTACTTTGCATGTGAAAAAGTTGGTGGAATTAGCACAATAATTTGTGCCACCAGGCGGAGTTGAAAACTCCAATATTTTTCTAAAAATGATGCAATTGTCATTACATTATCTCCGCATGTGCAACGACATTGTAAAACGATCGGGGGACCACTCGCTGTTCTAAGGCCGATCGTAGAGCGACAGTTAGCACACTCGACTATCGTTCACATGATCGCGCGTTCAATCCCGCATACAGCTACCATTAGTCGAGCGGCGGTCATCTTGATGCGTCTGACGAACATTTTGAGTAGTCGATCAATCGACAAGTCTGATAAATGCTTCTCAAACTCTGACGTTCGGAATCTTCATTAAATTGTGTGAGTCTAAAAATAGAATACGTATAGGCTACTGAATGTGAGATGCTTTAACATATCTCATTCATGGGATGCAAGGGAATTTGAGTTTTTCTTAATGCTTCATCACCCTATCTATACCATTAATCTTTCGACATCTATTACGATTGAATAACTCATGGACATCAAGTTATTATCCTTTGCTTCGAACTGGCTCAGACACATTCAGAGCTATAAGATGTTATTCGTACCAAAAAACGATTTTTATACACGAAAGAACTCAGTTGCTTTCTCTGACATAGGACAGAAAGCATTAAAGCAATATTTTATACCTGGCCGGCCTGTATTGGCCAAATGAGTATTGTAATGTAAACCAAAGCCCCCGGCACGTTTCTTTAAATTCCACAACTTGTCGAAATCAACCTACTCCAATGATAATACTGTATTACACTGCCTTCATTATTCCGGCATGAGTATCACTCAAATGCTGTAGTTCAACATATTCCTTAATCGTTCCTTATCAATTTTTTTCCAACCCATTTGAATTGAATTGAAATTGAAAATTGAATTGAAAAAAAGTTTGTCGGTTTTAGCATTGCTTTTTTCGCATGAATATGTTGAATGTGCAGCTATAATTAATCAACTTTTAAGTATTCGTGGAAGTGTGTAATTTTCACAGTAAATAAATGTACTATACTATTTTTGTGGGATAATGTTTCCATTCTAAAACCAAACATGCTTGCCAACTTCTTCAGAAATTCAATTATTTAATTAAATCCAACTTCGTACACAGGCGACATATCGTGATGAACTTATTTATTTATAACTTTTTCGAAGTGATTTTGGAGAGGTGTTTTCTCTTAGGTTATAACAAATATTAATATTGCTATTTGCCTCTCTGTATTCTAGGGAAATTTTTATCCATCAGCAATAATAAATTATTATTACCACAAAAACCTCCCCAAGTTTAGTTTGTTTGATCAATATTTTTTGCCTCTATAAAGCTTAAATGCCACATAAATTGTCGACATTCACGAATTATTGCCATTATTGATATTAATAGATAAATGAATCAATGTTGTCTCCGTCATTTTCATAGGAACCAAATATTGTCGTTAATTTTGAGTTTGATTATACCAATTAATGTGCATATTGATTTCACATCAACCGCATTCGGGTACAGAACATGGACGGTATAAAATCATTTAAATTCCATAAATAGGCAGTAGTCAAATTCCACCAAATAAATGAAATGCATCATAATTTTTAACCTCCAGTTTTTTAATTCCGTTTTATTTTGAAGGCATCTGCTAGCCAATCACTCTCATTAGCAAATGTGCTTACGCAATTTACTAAGCCTTGCTGTTACTCACGCATTCCATGTTTTCTTTAGTTAAGTTCTTCTCACTGCTCAATTTTCATTAATAGTATTGGGCTATATGATGTGTGCCTCATCTAGTTTTTAGGGTTTAGGCCATCAAATTTTGTTGAATTGCTGATATTGTGTTTTGAAATAAAAAAGAAACTTAAGACGAAAATTTCATTTTGAGCTATTGCTGATAATTCAAATGTTGACTGTGTCCGCCGTTCATAGCGAAAGGCCAAGCTATTTTAATGAAATATTTTATATTACGTATTCTAAAAACAGAAACTAAAGCTAATAGACAATAAAAAAAATATAAACAAAAGGGTGTTCGAGAACTTGAGGTGTTGATTTACATTTAATCACCACTATAATTTTTCAATCAAGCTCCCCTTGGGAGCAAAATATAAATATCCTATGTAAGAAAAGTCAGTGGTAAAGTGACTGAAATGTTAAATTGAAGACTTAGAGAGGATTTCGATGATGGTTATGTTATTAATATTCTGGGATATTGGATCATTGTCGTGGCTGAAGCTGCCACTCTCATTGTGCGTTTGGTCGAATTAAGATGTTTCGTTCATACGAGTTTCAATTTTGATATCGACTGTTGGCTCTCGAATAAAGAAATCTTATATCTGATTGTGTCCAATGATCGCAATTCAATTATGATCACTATTTTGCTTTACATAATAACTGTAGGAGTATATAACTGCATAATAACTAATGACGGCCATCATCTTTATGAAGACATATTCGTATAAGTCGTAATTGAATGTCCGGTCAACTTGGAAGAAGATGAAAGATGCAAAGAATGTTAGCTTTACGACCAGTCACTTTCATTCTAAGCTACTTCTGTATCACTTTCTGTCGCTCCAACATATTTACCCGGTGGCAGCTCATAATAGCACTGTAAAGGAAGGTGGGAGACTTTTGATTCGTGATCTCTACTGTTTTTGTTTACAATTGAAAAACAAATTGTATTTTTTCCATTAAAAAATCACTCGGATGTCAGTCCTTCACTCAGTCAGGACCGCAGTCGCCGTTTTAAGTTCAATTCATGGACTCATATTCATACAGGCGCGCACGTACACACGCACATACTCGTACAACCATACACATTAAAACAGAATTTGTTTCTTTTTTTTTTTGAACTGATGATGACAACTATCGCATGTGGGAAATGAAAAATTAATACACAAATACACAATCGCATACAAACACACACATAAATGAAAGCATTCGTCGAGTATTGACCGCAACAGCTACTATATTAAAATACAGAGGCAAATGCAAGTGTTTCCGCATCAACATACACATACATGCAATATACTAATACAGACACTAAAAATCTCGACGAATTGAATCACAGCATGCAATTCACTCAGTTCTAAGGGTTCATGCATGTAATGGGGTCTATGTATGCCTGCGTATATTTAGTTAATCAAATGATTTCCAATTAATATTAAACTGGCCTCAAACGAATCCATGTGCGCGGTGAAAGAAGATAGTAGTAATTACCATTATTTTCATGAGTATTTGTAGCTCTGAATTCAAATTCAACTAAATAATGGTAAACAATTCTTTGATGTCGATTCGCGCAATCCAAGACAATATTATGAGCGAAACAATGCTTAGGACTTAAGATCCCATTTATTGAGACTTCTGTAAGTATTTCATGAACAAAATTAATAAATTATTTTAATATTACTGCTATCTGAAATATCAGTAGCACACTTGGTTGAAATGGTTTATGTAGCTGTTAAAAATTTAACTTTCCATAGTTTGGCAATTGCTCTAGAGGTAAAAATATACGATGAGCGAAACAATAATTTAGTTCAAGTAGAAAATATAATACCATTCTAGTAATTAGATTATGTCATAACTATTTTGAAATTCTTCTAATCATAATTAGATAGTCTGGTACATGGATACATTAATATATCAATTTCATATACAATTACAATTACTAATACAGCGACAAATGTTGAAAATTTCAAAACTGACCATAAATTTATTGAAAGAACGTTAAATTTCATTTGAAATATTTCGAATGAAATACAATTAAAACCTTTCATAAAATGAATTAGAATCATTATTCTTTTCTAATTTTAAGGTGTGATTTGTTTGTAATTTTGTTTTAGAAGTATGGGACAGAAAGGAAATTCAATAAAATTCAGATTCAAGATCTAGTATATTTTCGATTTTGCTTCTTGAAACTCGCATAAATCAAAGTTATTTTCTTATTTTATTTTGTTTTGGTGCTGGTCTCTGTACTTACTGTCTTTTGCTTAGAAATTATTCTATCATTGTACGTAGATTGGCAATTCAGAACATTTTCATTTGCAGAACTATGTTAACAGAAAGCTTGATGCTAGCTGAGTGGCAATCAGGATGCTTTTTGCAATCAACGAATTAACGAATGGATTTATAAGGGAAAAATTGAATTTCAATAATAATAAGATCTGGCAAAATTTCAAGCTGTGTTAAGTTTTAATAAGTTTTATGAAGTTTCTGGGCTGCTATCGTGTTTATTTAGGACTGCATTTTGTCCATTTTTGCCTGATTGTACCTGTGTATTTTTGCAATAACATGGACTTAGCAACACTTAACACAAAAATGAAATTTGGTAAAATTAATCAATTTGTATATTTTCCGAAACCAAATTTCTAATGTTTATGGTAATACCGACCTTCTAAAAATCACTAACGCATCACTAAACTTCACCCAAAAGATAAAAAACGGAGCAACCCGAGTTTGTACAGAATGATGTACAAGAATTGGTCCAAATCTCCATGATTTTTTCCATAACGGAAGGTGATGCTCACGTTTGGGAAATGTATACTGTAATACATTTATTGACCGTCGGTGACGTCGACGACGTCTACTCGTATACCACTCAGGATTGCCTAATGAGTTCTGAAGTAAATACTCGAATGAAATATTAAAATTGACAACAACAATTATTTTCTTTCTATTTCGAGATGTGACCACACACATACCAATAATAATAAAAGAATATTTTTTTCAAATTGCCTATCTAAAAGATAGACAGAAGAACTGACAATAAAAATAATTTAGTTCAACTTTAAGTTTGGCAGGAAGCAACAATGTCGAGCGTATAATTGATGCACATTACTGATACTCATACGCATGGATGACCAAAGATTCATTGCGACATTGAAATTATCGCTGGTCTGTCGCATTGCTAAGAGGAATGTGTGTGTAAAGCTGTGGGACTGTGGAACTCTGGGGTTATTCTCCTAGGCAAACGAAGCATGCGAGTAAAAGTACTTGTTGCCATGTTAGGGACACGTAAAGCGTATTATGATAATGCAAACCATTTAATTCGATTAAGTCAAGCGTTTTCCTTGGCAAGATACCGATAGCAACGGCAACAACTGTGTCTAACAATAACAATAATAACAACATTCACAACAATAACAACAACAACAGACACAACAACCGAAGTAGTTGAGCGTGTCTGTGCCGATGACTGTGGTTTAAATATGGCCGTACGCAATTAAAGGTTTGCAGGCTGGCGAATTAGAGGAGGTCCTTTTAATGTGGCCTCAATGAATTTAAAAGCAAGTAATTGTTACTTTTTTCTATATACTTAAAAGCGGTAATTGCGGCTTTCCGCTTCCGGCTAACTCTACTTATTTCCTTCCTCCTTGAGAAGTGTTTTTATGTGTGTGTGTGCAAATGTACGAATGTGTCTGCTGTACTCGCAAATGTGCTTTGTTCTCAGCTACATTTGTGTAAAACTGTTCCTCGGGCTTCCTGTGTTGATTGCTTTCAAAAAAGAAAAAAAAAAATGGGTATTCCTTTTCTGGCAAACACTGACAGATTTTCCCCTCACTTCCCACCGGTCTCTTGCGTTGAACTGTGTTTATCTTTTTGTTGTTGTTGTTTTCTTAAATTTCATTAAAAGTACTTGAGAAATTCTTGTGCGCATTTCTTAACTTAATCACGAATCGGTACAGCCAGTCAGGATAGAGCAAACTGTTCACTTTATGGAATATAAAATTAATACATTGTGGGATATTCCCCACTTGTTCTAGCTGATTAATTTATGTTTAGGGAATTTCCTCGTAATTTGGTAGGCGCGCTAATTAAATGCTTTTCTGGGGAAAGATTTTTCTTATATACATATATATATACATATATATATATATATATATGTATGTTTAGATATGAAGTATATGAAGCTAATCTTTGGAAATTCTAATAACACGAAATCAGTCAATTGAAATTTGCTTCATGTGTTGTGTTAAGCTATTTGTACCAAGTAACAAAGTGTTATTAAATAGCTAATAATTTGTATTTCCATATATAAGCGATTTATATGTGAAGTTATTTTTATCAAAATTTTTATTAACGGATTAAAATGTTTGACAACTGTTTTTGATACAACTAAATATAAATATGCTAATCAATGCATTTTGTTTGCAGAGACTTTACATAACAGGCCTCATATTACTTGATCTCTATTTGCGGACCTTCACCACAGTTCAGTTGGTTCTGCTGTATAACGCACAGAACCCACTGCTACACTTACGTATATCGTCTTCGAAGGGATCATTTGACGTATAGCCGTGGTTTTGAGAATACCGTATCGAATTTCATTTGAACCAAGACAATAAATTTTATTTACTTAATAAAATAAATTTATATTTAATTTTAAAATTTCTAATGTTTAAATTTTAAATCTCATAATTTGGTAATTTCTGGCTTGTGAATGAATTATAAGAAAAAATTATGACTTCTGCTTTTCTCGAAGTGAATAAAAAAGAAATATGATCTTGTAGGGTAATTCTTGCAATGGAAAATCACCTTTAAAGAATCTCTATTTTCTACTGCTCACAAGTTTTAAAATGGAGTTCTTATCTGAAGCTATAAAGGAAAACTACCTTAAGCGGCAAACACAAATTGCAACAAAGTATCAACATATATTTACCTTTCAACGATACATAGTAGAAAATAAATTTGGCAGTGGCGATTTCATTATCACACGGTCGCGGCGGGTGAATGAAGATAAACCTTGCTTTTAATGATCCATTCCAAGTTTTGAAATATCCTTTTTGTACTTTTTCTGGAAAATCAGAAAAAGGGCTGTAAATGGACATACGATGTATTCAAATAATTTAAAAATTTTGTGTGCAATGCATTTTATAAGATATTATCGAAAGCAGGTAGCAACTGTCTTAAATGTTTATATGTCCCCTTAGTTTTTGATCGCATCTGAAGAGGAACCCCTCACTTCGGAGCGAAAAATTTCGTTCGGACAAACCCTATGTAAAATTTAGCTGTGTATCTCTAGGAAGATATGCAGGATATGTGGCAACGATTCAGGTAATTATAATATGCGCTATGATAGAACGTTACAAGAAGAAGGAGGAAGCGATTGTAGAAATGTACAGATACATGGCCACAAACGAAAATTCTGTCAAAAAGCAAACAATAGAAAGGGCTCTTTTCCTGTAAAGATAAAGTTGGAAATATTGTCACAGATATGCAGAGTGAGAACACTTTTACAGGCTGTGGAGTGTGATATGAAAGACCAGACCAGATATCCAAATTGTGGACAACACCCAAGAAAAACGGAAATGGATACACACTTTTTCTAGGTTATAAAGCTAACGTATTGTTCCACTGTCAAGCTTGGTATTCCCTCGAAACTTATGCGTCTTTATAAAATATTTAACTAACCCCGAATATAATGAAGTAATCTCCAAACATAAAATGAAATAAACTTCAAAACTTTGGACTTTTTTTCGTAATGAAATTATTTACAAAATAAAAGTTACATTAGTACTCCAAAAACTGAATTTATATCCAAATGAATTTTAACCAAAATAATGTATTTTTTCATTTGTTCATACCAATAAAACATAATTTACAAGAACGTTGAGGAACGGTATCCTCTATTTAAATTTAAAATATTAGAGTGAACTGAAAATGTAAAAACTTGGTGCCATAATTTACGTATTTGCACACCAAAAGTATTTTGATAAATTTTCGAAAATTTGTTACCTTCACATCACATTTGATATAATAAAAGTAAACAACTATCTAAACACTAAAGTCGTCATTCTTGATATTTTGAAAAGATGGAATAACAACATTTTGCGAAAATATTACGAAAAATATTTCAAAACTTGGTACAAAAAATAATGTAATTTTTATTTCAAATTTTGGGATGCGGCGCTTTTTTCTTTATCGTAATTGAGGAAATGTTTTTTTTTTGTGTAACATTTATGCCAGCTATACCGAACAAAAAATACTTACGACTGACTTTCTGATATCGCTGAAAGCGTTCAAGTTTCTCACAGAATTTCCACTATCGACGAACTTTGCCCTAATCTTATTAAGAGCATTAACTCCCCGTATAAAACATATGGATCATCTTGATGGTGGTCTTGATGTCATTGCTTTGAAACAATCGCTATTCATCAGATAGACCTGCGATTTTTTACCCATTTTATAATTTATATTTGGATTTTCGTATATTAAAAAACTGTCGTGCGCTCATTTACAATTTCTTCGTTTTTGATTTTTAATTTCCAACTTCATTTCAATATTTGTATATAATATTTTGTATATTTCATCAAAATTCGATCAAGAACATGTCATTAAAAAATTTCCTTGGTTACTGCATCAAATATATTTATTCAATAATGACAGTATATGTTGTGGTTCCAAATTTGGCAAATTTGTGTAAATCTAATTTTGACAAAGTGAAATAACATCTGAATTAAATTAAATAATGTCCAAAAACAAATAAAATAAAATATTACCAAACAAAATTTTTTCGGGCTTTTCTTCATTTTTTAGTTATTTCGTAATGAAATAAACCACAAAATTGTTTGTCTGCGGGTTATTTTATTTGGGAGATATTTCGTGACGGCGTAAACGAGAATAAAACAAAATTTCAACGAACATAAAGTATTCTCGCTTTGAAGCGATTGGTTGGTTCCCCTTTAAATAAAACTAATGAAGTCAGCATGGAGATTAAGAGAAGAGTATTGCTTGCTGACAGATGTTACTCAGTGATAAGCAAGCGATTTAGTGATAAAGCCCTCTACTTGACTGTACTAGACCTTGGTTTTATTTGTCCTATATTGTACAGAACTCTGGGTTATAGCACAAGCGTATATACCTAATATAGTATCAGCGTCGCATGAACATTGAGCTGTATGAGTTATATATCGCTATCGACGTCATCAAGCGTATCAAAATACAGGGATTGCTATGGCTGACTCATGTTGAGCGAATGGACTCAGATGCTATAGCATGAAAAGTGAACTCGATGAACTCGCGATCACAAAAAAGGCCGAAGCTTCTCTGGAATGAGTAGGATTTTGAAATATTGTCAAAATTGGTGCAATGGATTGATATTTGTTTGCGAATACGGCATATTCGTACGGCATATAATAGATAAGAATGTTTATTATAAGTAAGTAAGCAAGAGGATGTAGGCAAGGCGACAGTATATTATGCGGTTGTCCGTTGTTGTTTCATTTACAATAATGGGTGAGTTCATCTTCCTTAATTCCGCCGTCAACTACAATTATGGTGTAAGCCCATAAATTAGGGGATGTCTATTGTTTTCAAAGGTACTGTTATGTAGTTAACAAGTCATTTAAAGACATAGTCATTTCTTGACGAACAAATTCCCAACTGTACTAGAAACTGGTCCTGGTCTTGCTGTGCAGCGCATACATACATTGTCAAAATCAAGCGGGAAATAAGGTCTGGGAGTCTTTGGGAGAAAAATACTCCAAAAATGCATTTGATAAACCATCGTAGTATTATGAGCTATATTAGCTGTATGAACAGTGTGCCGACATCGATTTGGGGAAGTTTATTAAAACACAGCGATTGCGTTGACTGAGTAATGATTGATGACTATCTTTCTCCAAACGATCCGAAATAAGTCTCCGGCAACAAATTTGGTGGGTGACGCATTAGATGGAGAGCAAAACTTTATTAGAAGGACTATAATTTTGAAACACGGTCAAAACTTGTGTGGCGAATTGAAGGAGAAGCGTAAAAGACTTAAACGTTTGCAATTACTTTCTACTTTCGGCCTATAATAGATAAAAATGTATATTCCAGCCGCAACCTATGTAAGTAAGTAGGTATGTCCTTCTTGAAAACAAGGTCGGTAGAAGTATTTACATACTCTTTTTTAGAAAGGAACCAAAATGATCTGTGAAGAATTAAATAAGTAGCAATAAATATACGATATCCTCAATACACGAGTAAAATATTTTGTATTTAAAAGTTGGCGTTGAGATGTACTTTAGTATAATTATGTTCAAAAAGAACTAAAGTGAGATATGACACTTGAACACGGACGACTCTTGTGTTTGACAATACCTTGGAAAATTTCTTGTGCCATAAATTTATAGAATAATTAGGCAAGGTATCCATTTTTGGTTTGACCATATTTTTCTAATGTAACTGTATGGTAAAGAAGTCGCCTATGGGTGAAGAGTAACAGAGTTTTTACACTGTAATTGTCATTTTCGCCTAATCTATGAAGATTCCATTCTGAAAGTTGGACATACTATTGACAACAAGTATAACTATTTGCGAGCTTTAAATGAAAACAAAGTATTGAAGAAAGGCGTTTCCATATACTTTAATTTAAATAACACTTTTACCACTTTTCAGATATAAATCTTCCGCAATGATATTATTTTGTTAATTTTTAAAACAGCTGCGGTCATATTGTTTAAAGTGGCTTAACAATACACTACCCCTGTCATAAGATATGTCGTACCAACATAATATTTGATGCTTAAAAGGATGCATGAACCGAAATTCAGGCTCAACATAATACGTAAAAC
Organism: Philornis downsi; assembly: GCA_019455685.1. Taxonomy (NCBI): domain Eukaryota; kingdom Metazoa; phylum Arthropoda; class Insecta; order Diptera; family Muscidae; genus Philornis; species Philornis downsi. The sequence goes on from JAHXMU010000810.1 coordinate 326,841, forward strand.
GTCCTGGTTGAACAAAACACCATCAATGTCAGAAGCTATCAGATTGGAGATCTTGTCTCGATTTTATGATTTTACATAGCTTTATATGTTATGATAAACCATTAATTGGAATCCAGATGGAGACAACTATAAATTAAAGTTTTTCACTGTCAGTTGCCAGCGGCGATAATAAATTGAAAACTAAATTACAAATCAAAATTTGTGTGGTAACTTATCTTGAACCGTAATGAACTTTAAAAAATATTCTCTGTTAAAACGAATTTTCAACTAAATGCGGTTTTGCTCGCTGTCTTGTTTACACACATATACGGTGTAGGAATTTTTATTGATTTTTTGTTGCTTTGCCGGACTTTGTTTCGTCCCATCTGCCCTTAGATGTATCTGCTTTTTTCCGGCAATGCTGTCCTATTTTTCGGTTGGTTAGAATGTAGAAAGTTTTTAATATGCGCTGAGCTTTAATTAAATACAGTTCAAAATGATTGCTTTTGCAGTGGATTTTACTCGGACGACGTTGGCCGCTCAGGGACCTTAAGATTGTTTTACAATTTGTTAGGTACGAACAAGCTGCTGGGGTTGGTTGGGAACTATTTGAGGTGAGTAAGGTTCCTTACCACCCTGCTGCTAGCCCTTGTCTGAACAGTTGTTTGAACGTGGCCTAAATTCGAGAGAACTCCTACCAAATTTGTTTTGAAACATTTCATTTTCGTACTTAGTGTTTCAAGGATACTTCGAGACCTTTTAATGCATTGGAAATGGTAGGCATTAAATATTTGTTTAGAGAAAATACGATGCAACCTTTAATTGTTCACAACTCTCTGCATAACGATAACCTCTGTGGACGAGGATTTTCTTTGGCATTGGTTAAGCACAAGTTTACTGTTAAGCAGAATTTAACATTTTCTCGCTCTTGCCATGTGGGGAAGGAAGAAGGAAGCAAAAATAATTCGAATTATAAGCATTCCAAACAGTTACTGCTACAATTCCAAGTGCTCGGTAAGGGATGTGGCTTTTGCGTAGCCAAATACGTGGATTTGAAAGTGCTGGAATAAATTCTTTATGCATTCTGAGCTAAAGGGTTTGCCAGTGTATACGAGTCAAGCGGCGCTTTTACAACCTCTAGTCCTCTGTGTTCGAACAACAATTCGGTTGTAGATTACTTGTAATCACTTGGCTCTATTCCTTTCACATTTAAAGGCTTGAATTTATAACACTGGAGTAATTTGTAATAAAACATTGTGGAAGATTTTAGAATAGATTCATTAGCTTCGTGAAATACCAAGCGAGCTAAATAGGCAATATGAATCGACATGTTTCGAGTTAAAATATGTTTGATAAAAGATTTTCAATTGTAATCGAGGGTATCATCGGCATGGCAGTCAATAGTTTAATTTCCCGAATTGGTTACCTGTCACGAACACCCTCTTACATAGGAAAGCAAACGTGCAAAAATGTGCGATTAGAAATCTATAAAGTTTATTTTTATCCTTTATTTGGCAAATATTTCGTAATCGTCTCATCATCATTATCATCAGCACTGGCGATGATTGCAACTATTTCATTTTCGTTAAATTTGTTATGATTTTCATTATCTAGGCCTTCTATTCGCTTTTGCCACAGTCATCATGGTTTATCGTATTTTAGAGTTTCCTAAATATACGAGTAATGTTCGTTTTTATCTTTCTTATCTAACCTTTGCCTTTACATGTAGGAGTATTGAAGTTTTCACGTATAATAACAAATGGTACATATGTATGTGTTGTACGTCATACGGGAGGATGCGGTGACTAAAGTTTACATTTTCATGGCTTTCTCAGCATTACTTAATGTAGATTTTCCTGTTCCTTTTATCGATGTATTGAAACATAAGATTACACCGAGGGAAAGCGGGAAAATATTCTTGACTTTGAATCAAATTCATAACCAATAACGAGTTTCCAACTTTGTATTAATCAATCTCATTGCAATCGAAATCAGCATGCCCTTGAACGTGTAGTTATACAATTTTAACTTTGGCAGAGAAATAGATTAGAGAATTAATTCCAGATAAACCATTGCCATATTACGACTACAATTAGGAAGCCCATATTTCAAATTTATTAATGAAAATGATGAAATAAACAAACTCGTTTCTGTTCCAAACATATTGGGCTTAGATAATTTTGATATGAACGTTTTATTTGTCTCTGCCGGTTGCAATCCCCTTATTTGATTATGGTAGTTAAACTAACCAAAAAAAGACTGGAAATACGATTTAAATTACAGATGGTACTGGAAATATTTGACTCTCAAGGTAGTGGAACATAACAACTGTGGCATTCTCTTCAAAGGAAATTGGGGAAAACTGAATACGCGTACTATTATGTGAGATTTCTAAACCTATTGCAGTTATTTATGAGAAAACCAATTACCAAAGTTGCTGTCTGTAATTGTATATTAAATGTTATTCAAGATTAAAATACAAAAATCTAGTTGTTAGACATATAAGTAATATCGCAAATTCGATTGAATTAAGGAATATACTTATATAGGATGACTTTTTAAGATTTAAATTTTTCAGGTTGGCAATACTGGTTGTTAGTGGCGTCCAAACGTCATCAGTCAAAGTAAAAAGTGTACAGTATACTCTGCCATTTCATAATGGAAAGACTAACAAACGAGCAACGGTTGGAAATCGTTGAAATTTATTATCTGAATTCGTGCTCTGTGACAAATGTGCATCGTTTGATACGACCATTTTATGGTCGTCATAATCGACGTGCTGAATCAACAATTCGTGCTGTTATCTCCAAATTTCGCACCAAATCGCATCTGGAGTGATGAACAGCCACATGCCATACATGAATTACCGATGCATCCCGAAAAACGACAGTTTGGTGTGGTTTATTGGCTGGTGACATCATTGGTCCATTTTCCTTCAAAGATGACAGTGGAAGAAACGTTGCCGTCAACGGCGAACGATATCGATGATACCATGATACGATGCTCGTGAAACGAAGGATATATTGAGGGATGAATTTGGTGAGCAGCTTATCTCTCGATTTGGCCCCTAAGATCTTGCGATTTAACGCTTCTTGATTATTTCTTGTGGGGTTATGTCAAGTCGTTAGTCTATGTGGACAAGCCAAACACTATTGAAGCCTCACAGAATAACATAACACGAAAAATAGGACCTTCCGAATGGACATTTTGAGACGGAGCCGCGGACAACATTTACATGAAATTATCTTTAAAAATTAAATGCCAAAGACCAATTTATCGATTCCAATAAAAAAGTTCAATATATGATGCAAATTTGAGTGTTTTGTTCGATTTTTAGAAAACTACGATTAAAAAATCATCTTTTATAAGATGCTCGCTTTCAACAGCAGCTTATTGGGGAATCCTCAGTTGATATTAGATGCCTGTGCAGAGGGTGAATACAAGTTTCTTGGAGTGCAGTGCGCCGTAGAAAATAGGATTCTGATTATGCCGTTGTTCTGTATTCCGTGCTCTTGATCGTAACAGAACACGCTACAGAGCTTGAAACGCCATCACACCCTGTTCGAATTACCACAATTATTTCGAATATACTGATATTAATTTGGTGATGTAGCTCCCAGAAAATTACCTTTGCTTCAGCATGGAAAATAAGCTGAACTTTTTTTGAGAAAGTTGTTGACATTTGTAATCGCCTACTTCCTATGGTGTCGTCCGCCTTAGCAAGTTGATCATATTTTGCACATTTAAAGGCACTTTTTCAAGTTACTAACGAAAAGATATTTCATTGTCGCTATCTAATATTGTAGTTGGAGCTTAATAAAACACACTCATATCCAATTCGACTTGCTGTGGCTCGTAACCCTACAGAACATTATAAATGTTATGTTTCAAAGGTATTCGCAGAGCCTTTGCTAATTTTACAACTTGATGTAAATTTTGTAAACAGCAGCTGCATACGCAATAAAAGCAAATACGACAATGGCAGGAACAAAAACGAAAATGAGAGATTCAGCGACAAATTTATGCAAAATTATGTCAAAAGTTTATTTTCGGACAGGCGACAGCCCACATTGGTTTAAGCCTTTCACCCGCCATCATCCGCCAACTTATTTGCAATAAACGGAGCCAATTTGAAGACACAACGTTTGCCACTGTCCCCACTCACCGCCACAAAGTACAGCACGCCATAATGTGGCTGTTTGTAAGCACTTGGAAGTTTTTCGAGGCATCCGCTCATGTTTACAATACAAACCAAAGCAGCCATGTGCTGGCAAATTTAATATTGGAATACTCAGGACTGTTGTGGAATGAGGCCGTCACGGTATGTTACAAAATGGGGGGGAAATCTATGTTCCATATTTATACAAATAACGCCAACAAATCTATTGTGTTTGTTGTAATAAGATACAACACAATACAGAGGAAACAGATTATTAGATTTTGCATTAATTATTAAGGGAACAATTTAATGCAAATTATAACGAGCGGCCGCATTAAATCTATGATTCCGATTATTGGACTCCAATATATTACATTACGGTTAAAAGTGAAGCCAAACATATCCACCTGTGTAGCTGTCGCACATCTGTTGGCTTCCATTCGAAATACTTTCTTCCCACCAAAGATTAAATGATTTTTTCAGCTCTGTTGTACTGCCATGGATCCATGTTTAGAATACAGGTAAGCTTTCACATTAAACCTCTATGAAATTCAATTAATTCAGCCGTTGTGTGACGTGACGAGAAGGTATTTTCGCTGCAAAATATTTGTGTTAACTGTAGTAATCGTAGTAATTTTCGCTGTTCTTAGTCTAATGATTTCGCGTACTGATAGCTACGGAATTTGTATTTTCAAAAAAAGCATTACGGAAGTTTACATTTAATTTATTATTGTAAACATTTTTAAGTTATTATTTTTTTCGATGCCTGAATACAGTACATTTGCATTAAATACTTACAAATAGTATAAAATGACTTAAAAAATACTATAAAATGACTGGTCTCTGATAGTATTTTATCCGGATAATTTGGACGGATTTGTTTAATTTGCCAAATATTAACTATTACTTCATATTGCCAATTTGGTTTATGTTAGTTTTGGAGCTTTCTAAATCGTGTGTTAGCATAAAATTCGATACATTGCAAATTGACGATAAAGGATGACACATTCAATAAGGAAATATTCTAGAACTATTAGTTCTGAATTCTATTTTGCAATTAAATTTTTTTCATTTATACTATTTTTTATGTACAGGGTGGGCCATAAGGGTGTTGGCGGTTTAAATATTCAATTATAAAAAACTACGGAACATAAAAAAAATATATTTGTATTTTTAAAAAGTACAAGCATGGGAATTTTTAAGACTTAAAAATAATGTTGTCCAAGTGGCTTCCTCGGCTGCTTGACACTCTTGGAACCGAAGTCGCAAATTTTGGAAAACTCGTTGAAAAGTTGTTCTCGGTATTTTGTTACTTTCCTGAATAATGTTCCTCTTCAACTGCTCTAAATTGGTCGGATTATTCTCGTAGGTTACCGATTTGAGGTAGCCCAATAGAAAATAATCGCATGAAGAGAGATCGGGGCAAAGGGGGGCCCATTCAATATCCCCCCTTTTCGAAATGAGTTTTCCAGAAAAAACATTTTTCAGCAGCTCTATGGATACCCTAGCCGTACGACATGTGGCCCCATCCTGTTGAAACCACATCCTCGAGGTATTGCCTTAAAGTTCTTGCAACGCTGGCACCAAGTTGGAAAAAGTCCACTATTTTCCGTTGTAGCCGTTTCGAATTGTGATAGTGATAATAATTAATTAAAAAATTATTTGGTAATATTTGTTACCATAAAACTAACTTTTCCTTACATCTGTTCCAGTATTATGACCCGTTCTGCATTTCCAATATTCGATAACGCGTTCCAGCGTATTCAGCAAATGTAATATTAGTAGATTTCCGGCAGCAAATAGTCCGCCACCATATCGCCTTCAATATACGCCGATAATTCCATACTCCCATAAAAGCAAAGAATTATTGTGCTAAATGTAAAATCAGCTCAAATTTCGCTTATAGATGTAGATATTAAGTCATTGATTGATTAGGTGAATTAATGACAAAAACTGAAATGATAACGATTCAGAAGATGGGTTGACTTTAATTCTTGCCCGAGTTAAATTTCATATGCTTTTACACTAAGATCTGTTCATCACTGTCTTCGCATGTACTGTCAGTTTCCGCCCCTTTATTTTCTTAATTTGCTCGCGTTTTCGTTGGTGAAATATCAAACAATATTGAATAAAGAAGAAAAATACTTATAAATGGATCACCACCCATTATTACCTCACCTCAATATTATTTTTAAATGCGATTTTTGTGTTAGCATTCCAAAGTACATAAAAAAAATAAAAATCAAATCTCTTGTGCTGAAACTGTACATATTTTGTTGCACAGTGTCCATTTTAGGATTTTACATCTGACAAAAGGATATATCATTAACTTTCCAATTAGGCGTATTCTTTAACTATCAAAATAGCTTTTGCAAATTACGTTGGCAGCTTCAAACAAAACAACGCTCATTGACAGCAGTGCAGTAGCAGTATAGTTTGTCACCGATTGCTTAGCTGTGTATGTCAATGTATAGGTATAAGAGAGTGTGGTACTGTCGGCGTAATAATACTATAGGATTGTCACAATTTGTTAATTCTATTACAGTTGGCATTAACGACAATGACTTGTGAATAAATGCTAACAGTGTGTCCTTCATTCACGCCAGGATCTCTGATTGTACAACAAATTATGCATGCGGCAGACACGTTCCAAAGTCTTTGTGAGAATTCGTAAGGCATTGTGAAGTCCTAAAAGTATTAAGACCCAAATTGTATCAATTCACGTGCTCAGAGGTAAAGCAAAACTAAGAATGGTAGCACGTAACTATCGATTGTATCATCCATTGAAAATGTCTCGTACATTTTCTTTTTGGTGCCATTCTCTTTGGGGACACGTCCTTGTCATTTCTAATGAATTCATAAAGTCCTGTCCTGGATTTCGTTTGTGCAATATGATTTACGACAGTTAATCTCTGACTGGGCGGATCAGACGATAAATGTCAATGATAGTCGCAACAAAATTCTCCGTAATGCTATTTTTGGAGCCATTTGAGCTGTTTAAACAATTCACACTCTATTTAATTTAAGTGGAATGCAAGACTACAGGAAGAATTGCATTACTCTGTTACGAGTCTTAGCGCCACCGTTGTCAAAGTTGAAGAGGAAGAGCTAATGTTGGATATTATTGCGGATTACGTATGTATGCACGTTTATCTCTGTACCGAAGTATTTACTGAAATGCGTTTAACCTTTTGCAGGTGAAAAATGATGGTACTTCTCCTTCAGCGAATTCATAAACAAAGTTGCCATTTTTCTAGTTCAAACTACCAAATGTTGCAGGATGGGTTGATGGGATGAGAACTTGGGTTACCCTTCACCCACAGACATGAAAACGTAATTTTTCGCTTCACCCCGAGTGTTTTATTTTGCGTTTTTTTTTTGTTGGTGCAGCGAACGTGCGGGTTTCCGACGTCATCTTTTTCTAGATTTGATATTAAGTTTTTAAGCTCGAGGTTAGTTGAAAGTTTATAATACTTAAATGTTTTTACGTTGGTTTTTTTATGTTGTTTTTGTTGCCCTCACAAATGCTTAAAGAAGATGCTTTTAATGTTCCCGGTTGTTAACGTAAGGAACGTGACCATTTAAAGCTGTGAAGAAAAATCGAAAAAAAACTCTAGAAAATTGCTTACAGGTGTCTCGGCTGGTCAAAGAGTGAGCACCAACTACGTCCGGCGAATGGAGTGGGTGGAGTGAGTGAACTTATATGTGAGAAAATAAATATTGGAGTTTTTGCGTTTTTATGTGGCGTCGATTACAACAGTTTGCCTCAATATTTAATCTCCTGTGTCCAATCTGGAGAAACTTACACAAAGAAATGGAAGAAAATATGTTTGTACTGTCGATTACTGTTAAATAATTATCGGCTATTATGACTGAAGAGAAAATTTTCATTGGCATGTGTAGCAAATCGATTGTATTAAGTTTACTTTACTTTCCCTGCAACTGTTGTTGAGGTAAAGAATCAAACTAGACGTTTTGTTTATATTGTGGGCTGGTATACTCGTATTATGTTCCTCATGGATTATTCGACTTAATATTGGAATGCAGACAATTATTCTTTGCCAGTTCCTATTTGTCATGAGAGCACCCATGTTCACAATCGGAAAATTTCACTTTATACTGAAAAGCTGAACTTGAGATTTGGGAATAAAAATTGATTATGAGAATATGAGATATAATAAATAGGAATCCAAACAAAGTAACGAGAAAATACCAGCTTAAAATGAAGAGTGCACAAATTGATGCTGAGAAATTACTGACCGTTGAAAAACGGAAACTTTGAAAAAGTGATAATCAACTATCCAACAAAGCAATAAAAAAAAAAAAAAAAAAGATTAAGAAGAAAGTAAATCAGTTAGGTTCGTTTTCAACTCCAGCGACAAGTATTTTTTTTTAAATTCCAAAAATTTGTTATCAACCAAAATCTGCTTGTCTTTCTCTCCTAAGTGTGACTAATATTTTTTGAATGCATAGCATTTGTGCCGCAGAATGCAAATCTGTTTACCAAAAATCCACATTTTTAAGAGGCTTACGGTTAAAATGTGTTCCGGCGGCACCGATAAGAAATTTAACTCAAACCCTAACAAAATGGTCCTGGTGCAAAGTATTCATCCTGCACACTATTCGCACATTATTGATCTAAAACTGTCAGTATTTTACCAAAAAGGGCGTTTTCCAAATGCCCACATTCTCCACTGTTCGATCCGGGAAGTGTCTCATATAAGCTGTTCTTAAGCTACATATTTGGCATTCAGTATTGGATTAAACCGTCAACATCAACTTTGGAAAGTACCGCACATACGTGAGCACATTGTGGTCGCTCAAGAAAGGGTAGTTAATTGTACCAGACTTAGAACTCGTGACTGTCTGCTTGATAATCACGTGTGCTAACCGTATGGGCTATTTTTAAAAATGTAAATTCATGATATCTCATAAAACAGAGAAAATTCAAAAGAAATCTTGTTACAACTAGGAACGTTTGTCGAAAATAGAAAACGATGTTATATAGGGATTTGACAAAAATAATCTGAATTTTCACTTAATAACTTTATGCAGCTTTCTTGTCCAACAGGTGAGGGTGCTTAAATTTCAATGGTCTCATATTTCCCGAAACATATAATAACGATAAAAAAAACTCCCTTTTCGTTCATTATCATTTCCATACCTCGATCGCAGAATATATAAAATGCATTTTGGAATATATTTATTTCTTTTGTTTGAAATAGCAAAATTAGCAGGAATTCATGGTCGGGAATACCATGAATCATTTTCTATATCCCACGCTGGAAAGAAGAAAAATTATTCCATCTATCATTGTGCTCTCACTGTATCTCAATTCTTTATTTTCATTACAATGACATATCAAATCTTCCATATCGAAAAAGAAAAAAAAAAAAAAAATGTAGCCGTTTAACTTTAACATGTCATTACTCTGCCTCTACCGATCACTTAATACTTTGCACCAATTAGTCCTGTTTACTTTGATTTCATCATTGTTACTAGACGTTAGGGTCTTTTTCGGTCGACATACCGGCGTAATTGCAGATATTTTCATTCCCGTAGGCAAATCAATAAATATCAAATAACCTGCAAACTTGAAGGCTGTTTGTTTATACTCCTGCAACAATTCGAACATTGATATTAAGTCTGTTGTTGTCCTTTCCACCTCCTGTTATTCTTTGACGACGTCAGACAACAACTGTTTTCCCAAATAAGAGCACAATGAACACTTAATGCTGAGCATCTAGTAAATATTTGGCCTGTGATTTTTAACATAAACACAAATCGCCTTGTTATGGCCTCTGTTTTCTTACCTCGTGTACATGACGTTGGAGACGGAAACCCAAATGAAGGTACAGGTTGAAGTCGGACATCCACCCCATGGAATATCCCTTCCATGTGGGAAGGGAGACACCCCAAAGACATTTGCAAAGATTTAATGTTGCTTTAGGCTGGGTAAATGCGATATTTTCTATTTGGTCCTCAGTGTTTAACAGAGAAATGTGGTAATCACATCTCCATAACAATAGTTGTCTGATTGAACTCCTGTCCGTAGGACATACACCTGGATAAGACGTCTATCGCATTGCAGTCCATATATACGAGTACATACCAAAACAGACAAGGAACACATCCCTTTACACCTTGCGAAGATGTTTATCCCATAAGGATCCATACACATACGAATACGTAGCTCTTTGCAACCAGGATGCATACATATGTAAGTGCGTGGGCGAGCGTAGCTGGATGTCTATCTCTATAATGGTCCGGAGTGTTTATTGTTCGTGAGAATTTCTTGTTTATTTTTATTTGGTTTCGTTTTTTTCAATAGGTATACGAGTATTGTGCCGTTACATTATTAGCTTATTTGTTGAACAATTTTCCTAAGTACGACCAAATCTTTAGTGGGCTTTTACGGACGATTAGGAAGAGGAGGAAATCTCAATGCCGTCAGACTTTAAGCTGACTTGAAGATGTGTCTGATTTCGAGTGTAACATTTGCTGTCGTTCCATC
>JAHXMU010000810.1:337502-359576 GCA_019455685.1 Philornis downsi
GTCCAAAATTGGTTGCCTTAATGTGGTTATCATAACAATAATTTTGGGTAGCCTTATTCGTGAGTTGAGAATACGAGTATCTTTCAAGATTGTTTCATATTTGATTTTACGATAGCTTGAATAGTAATATAATTTTATGCATATTCGGCGGAATATTTGTCGATTTCTAAAACTTTTTTTAAGGATATCTGAATATTATCTCGTAATAAATTCCTCTTTTAAAGCACTTGATATGCATGGATTATTTGAATACTTTTTACTATACGAACTTCTGCTGCTTTAGTCTCACATAGAAAATGAAGATTTTCTGCATTGCTGGAACATTTTTAACATTTATTTACTTAGCTCGTTGATTTTTTCAACGTTTGTTGAATTGAGTGTTGTCATTAAATTGTTTTCTATGCCCACATAGCATAATCTGTTTTTTTACAACATTTGTTGTATTGTTGACAGTGGACCCGGGGTAGGTAAGATCATTAATCACGGCTAAATTATAGTTGTCGACTTCTACGCAGTTTCCTAAACAGTATCAATATGCCATAGTGTGATCAATTGTGAGTGAATTAGGTCAAAATTCGCATTTCTAAAATCCGGTTAGGTCAGATAGAGTGTAATTAAGTCTATGACATACCGGTCTATTTGGTAATTTTAAAAATAGGTAATCGTATGCATAGATGCTAATCATTGGACATACATTTGCTGGGCCAGTTAGGACATAGAAACTGACACATGATACTCCGTTTGGGACATATTCTTGATTTTCACTAAACAGAAATTATCCGTATACGTAAGAGGAATTACTACTATTTTAAACCGTATCCTGTATGCATGACTCTAAATTGCCCAATACATTTTTGTTTCAAAATATCTGCCAAGCAGCAAAAATTTCTTTTATATATCTTCTTGAGAAATGCTGCAAAAAGTGGTAGAAATGTTAAAAATTAGTTCGCAAATATGACGTCAATATAACAATTACTTGTAAAAACTGCAAAAGAATAGAAAATACGGTATGGTTTGTAAGTACGGGATAATGCTTATTTATTAACTATAATATTAAAATTAATGGACTCACTCCAGGACAAAAGTAATTAAAATTGACAATAACAAATGTTAATATTCTACGTCAAATTCACAAAGAGAACCTCTGATTTTTGAGAATTTAGTTGATATGAAATTTGTACGTGACTTCCTGTTTTATTTGGTTCTTTTCCAAAATTTTCTGCAGTGTGAGTATCTGCCTATTTAGGCCACAGTGCGTTCAGACGCCGATCATCGAGCTTACTTTCGTTTAGTCGATTTGCATTCAGGAGTTGACGCATGCTCTACATCAGCTCTTTGCGGCCACCGACAAGTTATCGAACCATTCTGCATCGTCGTTCTTAGGCCACGATAATGCTGCTCTCATCTGGTTTTAATAGCTAACAATTTATAAAAATGTTATTTCCACTTTTCCTGCATGCTCTGGCCATCTGCTAAGATTCTTGATTCTCTTCGTTTCAGAATTTAGAGATATTGAAGATATTATTATTATGACTTTAACCCAGATATTGTATGTACTATTTTGTGGATATTGTTCGAATTCTTACTGAAATTTATGCTGAAGTTGTCGGAAAATAATTATAATTTTTCCAAAGTAACATTTTATGCTCTATTAAAGTAAAATTGCAGCGAAAGGCAATCTTAACCTTTGAATGGAAACAATTTTGTGGATATTTTATTTAATTTATTTAAAAACAGGTATGATCCTGAAATCAATTTTCTTATTCCAGTTCTATATTTATGTAAAGTGAAGTAAACAGAAATGCATTACTTCTTCATGACATTGCAGACTTTGTTCTCGATAAATTGTTGCAATTTTGAATGTAATTTTATAATGTTTCTTTAAGAGAAATCCTTATTTCTATTGGCAAAAAAAATCGACTTTCACGAGGATCTCTTGAGGCGAATTTCTCACCAGACGAATCATTTGCATTAGACAGGAACAGGTGGTGCCAACGCCGGACTATAGGGCGGATGCATAAGAACCTGTCAATCACTTTAATGAAGGATACTCATCTAAGAATATGTGTATTAAATCAGTCATCAGTATGGCAGGTATTAGAAGGTCAGCGGTCATTTGGTCGATTTTTGTCAATAATTATAAGAAAAAAAATAACAAACAAATTATTTTGCGATTTAGGATTCACAGGAAAAGAAGGATTTTCGGATAATTTGAGTGGAAAATACCGATCTGGCAAAAATGCGCCAATTTTTAAGAAATTCCATAAATATTTACGACGGTTATCTTGCCTGCCAGCCAAACAGAGCAAACTGGAACAATCAACTTAGAAAACCATGAAATAAATTTGGTGAAAAGACATTTGGTACTGCCTTCTTTCGAGGGATGACGTTTTGTGCCATATCGTGTGTTATATACCTTCATTCCTTCTATTGAGGGTATAATTATATACTAAACAGCTTGCTCAAGTTTATTTGTAAAGGATTTTCAATTTCAAAGAATATCTAAATTAGTTTTTTTTTTTAATCCATGCACCCTCTTAGAATTTTGCCCAGACAAACGAACAGCCTTCAGTCAATTTTGTATCTTTTTCCACGTGTTTTAGGCTATAAACGATGTCAAGAAATCAAATCATTTTTAACCTTGAAAGGGCTAAGACCGGTAACAGATAATAATATCATCGGCTATAATGTAAACCTAAATAGTTAAATAAAGCAGGATCTTATAATCCATTTGACACCAATATGCCCGATATTAGGCAGTTCCCGGTATTTGGGAAAAGTTTTTTGTACATCGAAATTTGATATTTGTTGTGCTAAGGTAAGCACAGTGGTTCTCGAAAGGTAAAATGTTGAATTTAGTTTTATAATACTACAAGGCATTGGGTGTATGGTATATCAACATTTTTATGGGTCAATATGGTTGTATTGTCGAACGGTGGAAAGTGTTGACAAGATGTATAATAGCATCCTCTTTTAATGGTAGAACCTGCAAAATCATAAGGAATTTCCTTCAGATCCATCCTATATTGGTAAAATTGTAGGGAAATAAGTGCGTTTGTTAGTTGATGATATTGTTTTGTTGCGATATTACTGAAACGTTAGTTTATGTTTGTTGCAGACGTGTTAGCATCAAGGAATAGCACTGATTTTTATAGTGTTTTTTACTGCCAGTCAGGAACATTTTAACAGCTATGTGAATTAAATTTAGAAGATGATGCTGTCGTTGCTCAATGTTGGCATTTTTCTGATACAGAAAACATAGAGAGAGAGAGAGGGCTATCAACTGTCCACATAATTTGTATAAATAAATAAACAAGAAATCAAACAAACTGACAATAAGATAAGATATTGCAATTTCAAAACTACTAGTAATTGATTACTCTGCGCTGATACTAGTTTTGGAATCCTAAAATTTCAAAGACAGCTTGTTGTACACATACATTGTTCTACATATTTGACCGTGGTTTTGTACGGTCATTTATTCTATGTTGATGTTAGTTCCGCAGATAATTCAAAAAATATTTTAGAAATTTTAAAAGATTTGGGTTTTCGAGGGTCCATAAAAATGTCAACTCAGATAAGATATGCATAGTTATATTGGAATATTTGTTAAACTATTACCAATGCGGATGACCAAAATCTAGTTATGAAACCTAGCTTACGCTTAGTTTAACAGTATTGGTTTTAGTTTAGGAGAAATCTCAATATATTTTTGGCAGCTCTGTTTAGTAGGAATTTGATTGTGCAGAATTTTGCGAAAAATTTTTGAAAAATGTTGAAGGTACTTTTGAAATCCAAATACTGTATCTCTGTGAATAGAAATTCACTGAAATTCTAGTTTCAGTATTAGATTGGTCCAGAATGCATTTCAATTTGACTGCAGTGCAATGCAAAGACTAGAGAAGATACAAATATTTACAAATATTTAATAATTGTTTTTGCGAATTTTTGTTTCCAAAGAAAATCTACCGGAAGGAAGTTTTCACACGAAAAAAAGAACTATTCGAAAGTTCAGGTGAAATGCGTTAGATCCTGACCTTTTACACGCCACATATAGACGAACTAAAGTAAATATGCATAAAAAGAATGTAGAAAGCATTCATTTGGTTACATTTTCTAAATTCAAATTTTTATGAATACCCCTTTTTTAAAATGGTTTGATTAGTTGATCCACTCAGACTTTCACATAGATGGCACAATTGCGACCAGACGCAATCGCACAATTGCGGTTAATTTCTAACGCCCCAATTTTCGTAGAAAACTGGTTCTGATTTTTAAATCTGAGACTGATACTCTCCTTGGGTATTCTGAGGGAAGGTCTGAGGGAGATCTAAAATACCATATGCTTATAATACTCTACTACGACCAAATATGTGCATATATATATATTCATATAAGTAGCCTTGAGCTGGTAAATGCATTTGCTTGCCAGTATAATGTATATTTAACAGAAAATATGCATGTATGTAGAATTTACTATTTGATAGCTGCGGAAAAACTAGCATTTGACGGTCCTTTTTCTATTCCGCGCAATAAATCTTGCATTAATCGCCTCTTCGTAGACCACTTGGGTCCAGTGTGAATTTCAAACCAAAAATAAATCGGTTTGTGGGTAGATTTATCAATAGACTCATGTCCATGCCAATGGGTATATTGGACACAATTCTGGAAAGAACACTTTCAATAACGGATAAATAAGAATTGAGAGGCACAGGAGAGCACATTTTGGCCTACCTTGAGTATATAAAGCCAACTGAGAGATTTGAGTCAAAAGTGCCCCGCACACAGGCATCACCGAAATCCCACTGGTAGCAAATCGTAGCCAGCGACTTTTCCGTTTTTCTTTGCCACGCCCAGAAACTGGCCATTTGAATTTTCTGGTGCAAGCGCTGCCAATAACTTACGTCTATGCCCTGGCGAGAAGCTGTCGCCGCAATAGCGAATGCTTTGCTACGGTAACGTGCAGCAAACGCAATATCTGTCATGACCGAGTGTGGGTCAGTCCACTCTACGAGAAGTTCTGATCCCAAAGCTAAATTATTGCTGACAGCTCGTAAGAATGACAATGTTGCGCGGCCATTGTTTGGCCGTACATTATAAAGACTTGCAGTTAGGGTGGAGCGCTTGGCGCACAGCTCAATGCTGGTCTGAGTTTGAAGATTTGCAGTCCCCGCTATTCTTTGGAGTTCGGCTTCAACACGCAGACATTGAAAGGGATAGTATAGAATACCTACGTTTGTAGATAACGTAGAAGGGTTGATGTCTGCGTGTATGGCGGGCGTAAGCTGAAATCATACCATATATAACATGATGTCAACATGTGTTTGTTTCAACTAACTGCACTTACCAACACTTGGTCATTGAGACGTGCTGAATATGATCCACCAAATCGAAAACCTGAGGGCATATTATGGCTCAGAGTCCAGTTGGCTTTTGCGCTCTTGTTGGACGCTAGGCGATGATTATAATCCAACTCGATCCCATCCAAAAACTTGGGCTTTATTCGGTTGGCCATATAGTGCAGTTCCAAAATATTGCCGGGATTGGTCCTTGAACTTAAACCAGGATATTTTTGAAAACATGGAGGAAATTTCACGGTGCATTTTGGAGGAGACCATTCACATTTCATTTGAGCTCTTTCCTTTTTTGTTTGCCTTGTAACTGGTTTAATAACTTGAAATATATACAAATATATTGAGTTTGTTTTATTTGATATCGTAAAATATTGACAATCAAAGCGATAACAATTTATCACTTCCGAACTGACAGTTATTAATCTTATACACAGTAGAAAATTTAAAAGCAATCATCGAAATATATATTTGGTCAAGCGTCAAGCATTAATTATATATAATATTAAATTTTAGCCATAATCTTTGTTTATAGATCATTGGTTCTGTGCAAATTTTCTCAGAAAATTTGTATTAGTGACCAGTCTGCTAAATTTATCAAATTCGCTGAAAAGAAATGTTCATTAGGCATTTAATAAATAAAATCTTATCAGCAGCCGCTACGCCATATGTTTATCTTATGATCTATTATGTAGTAATTTAACTGTCGTTCTACAAAATGGTTCGACAACTCTGCATTCCACGATAAAATTGGTTGGTCAAATCAATAATTATTATTCCAGTTTCTAGTTTATTAGCACCCGGGTACATAAACAATTGATTAGACTTGACAAAATTTTGTTTTAAATTTTTGCAAATTGAAATAGTAACGATTGGAGCAACGTTGCAGGCATGCTTATTTTGCTGGAAAGTATATATATAGAGTACCAAGCATCTTTTGACCAAATATCTTTTACTACTATTTAGGTCGATTGAGCTACGTCCGTTTGTCTGGCTGGTTGGTGGACGGAGAAATGTGTGAGAAATTTGGCATATCGTAGCCAGGAATTATAAATGGGTCTTATCTGTCCATTCTTCGCAAGTTGATTAATTTACTGCTATGCTATTTAATGGGTAATGCTTGATGCAATTTAAAAATATGATAGATATTTGCTAGATATTCCAACAGTCACAGTCTGTTGTGGGGTCAGAAAACGTCAAAGATGATTGACTGATATTGGCGGTCAAGTAACGAATAATATGAGTATTTTACAATGCTATGATCCGGGAAGTGTCTCTATTTTTTTCCTTTGGACGATTTAAAATCAGAGCTTTCGAAAGCTTTCCATACAAAGTTCTGCATGACAAATAGAGTTATCCTCTGATTATGTTGACGACAGCACCAAATTACATTTTGCCTATTGTAGATGGTTGACATCATGTATAAATTTTGTTTTTTACCTTCGCTAAACAATTCTAGATGGAAATAAATGAAAAGAATCCAATTTTGATGCCAGTGATAACGTTTGCGATTTTGCTGTCCCCTGGTTTCAGTAAATGGACACTTTCATTTGATACAAGTTATTGTTGTAAATAATAATGAATTTGAAATCTTCGTGTGGTTTGTTATTAACTGAACTCATTCGAAACTGAGGGAAAAGATTACATAAACGGGAGTTGTTACTAAATTATAAATTTATTGTGCCAACATAAAAAAAGCACGAAGATCATAAAAATTGCTGCTATTTCCTGTGAACAGAATAAAAGGCAAATAAATGTTGTGGATGAACAGGCGAACGTGAGCACCACCACCATGTAGCTCGAGCGTGCCGTAAAATTCACGCTCAGGATGCTTTAATAATTCACAAATAGCCGTGTGTTCTGGTTACGACATTTATACATTTTTTATTTTGGTTGGGTTTATTTGACGTACGTTTCATATGAAAATCTCTCGCAATTCTGCAAAACCAAAAGAGGTCCCAAAATGGCACATTAGGTGACAGTTGACAGCTGAGCTCCTTGGGCATTTATGAAATATGGGGGAGGTCTTGCAATATTTGACTATTGCCATCGGCTAACAAAACAGGCAAAGTGGATAATAAATAAACGATGAAGGCGAAAGAAAATCCGAATAACATTAACAATTGCCGGATTTAATGGAGAGCTGCTGAATCATAGCTCTGTTTAATTGCACTAGTTTACAGCCATTTAGAACTCCAATTTGGAAGAATTTGTGAGATCTTTGTGAGCCACAGTGAATGTTGCATCTTTGTACTTCAATATTGTTATTATTATTACTTTCATCTTTGATGCCAGCTTACTATGATGGTGACGATGTTGAAGACCACTTGATGTTTCCTGTTAGAGTATCTCACTTCAAATACTCACACACTCTCTACATTCAATAAGTGAAAAAATCAAAATGCCATAAAAACTTTACACAATGGAAACGTGCAAAATGCCTACAAAGGACACAGCACCAACACACAAATACATATACGAGTACGTACAATGTGGCAACACGACGAACAAAGTGTCGGAAAAAAGGTCACTATGCAAGGGACACATAGACCCGTAGAGATGTGCAAACTTGTGAAAGACGATTTTCTAAACATTTAACACACACACAGATGAAACGTGGACTTAAGCCAATATTCCAACAGTTGAACCAAAGTGCACACTCACACACACACACACCATAGAATAGCAGAAATACTACGTTTCCGAATAGAAAAAAAGGAACGGAAGTTTCACTTGGTCTTATTTCTTTGGATCCTTTCGTTCTGTGGACGTACAAAATCCTCTAGAATATGGTGGTCAGAAACTAATGGACTCTGTATCATTATGTGCAAAAGATTGTCGGCAATTTTCAATGATTATCCATCGTTTCGTTTTATGTGTCGGACGTCGTTTTTCCCACTTTCATTACACAGAATGGTCTCAGAACCTGTGCCCTCCTTACGTTTCTATTGATCAGGGATTGATAAGCGTTTTATGCTCGGAAATGAAATTCATTTTTATTCGAAATAATTGTACTTTATTTGCTCCAACACCTTATACGGCTTTATGGACTGTGGTCACAGTAGCCTTGCAAGTGTAATCACAATTATCTGAACCCAATAACATGAGTGGACCATATCCAGACAGAGCAAAAAATCATTTTAAAGTGTTGATACTTCATTGGTTTTATTTGCTTTGAAAATTACCTACATATCCTTTTCCAATGATTTACATTACCCTACCCTATCCTACAGTTCACAATGATATTACATGAGAATATATAGGAGAATTACGTAAGAATATCGTATATGTATATCTACAAATTACAAATGTGCACTGTATAATTTTAGAATCCTAGTAATGATTTTTTGATTTCTTCGTTAAAGTAGAAACAGCAGCTCTCATTAGCTTTCATGAAGAAAAAAATTTCCATTACGAGCTTAATTTTACCAGCAAATTCCCAAGACTGCAAATTTTATTGAACAGTTGACATATTTTTTAATTGATAAACTGATAAAATTCCGAATTTGATACAGGATAAACTGAGCACAAATGATAAATGGTATGTGCTAAATGAATATCCTGAATTTAACGTGATCGGTTGAATTTCGCAGCCAGCACATATTTTCAATTTAATTTTGTTAGGAAGTTTTTTATATAAAGAAATCTTCAGATTTCACGAGCATGATTATAGAATGGTGGTTTATATGATCAAGTCAATTTTTAAATTACCATAAATAATTGCGACTTTGTGTTGATAATATCGAGAGTATCACCGCACGTCAATAAATGCAAACGATAGTCGCTGGTCATGCTCACGGTGTAATGTGTGTGATAACCCTAACCGATACGAATAGTGACCGATTTGGCTTAATACCAATTTCTAAGTAAAAACAACAACTAATTCCTTGTAATCACAATTTATAATAAACTACAACATACTCCATAGTTTCTGACATTAAGCTGTGGATTTACGTTACTGACAAAAATGCAATGAGGTATCAAAAATCAATATAATTTAGTATCAAGTTTTAAAGGAGGAAGGCTGTTTTCACAGCCTTGTAATGTTCTGAAAGAGTAATTTGTCATAATTTAATTGTCAATCCATTTAATGCCGATTTATAATGAATGGCTGCCGTTTGTAGATCTTTCCTGTGTTGCGGAAAAACCAATTAGACCAAATTGTTTTCCAGCAGGAATTTCCAAGACATGTCCATGATAAGCTAAATTTGTACAAAGAGAATTTATAAAACTATTTGCTGAGCTGGGAGTAGTTATCTAAGCTTTCGGATAACAATTTAATGTGTCGATTGCTCTTTTAGAAGAATATTTTTTTCAAATTTTACTTGATTTCACTAGCAAAGTTCACTCAATTTTGTGCAGAATTTTATTTCGAGAATATATCAATACGGTTGAGGTACATTATCTGTCGAAAGTAACAGATTTTCTCATTTCACAATACTTATACTTAAACGCTCTTATTAAGGATTGACAATGCTGACACGCCTTTCTTCTTTTTATTGGTCATCTAATAATGCAACTTTCACTCTCAGAGAAATTGATTTACCTTTTTTCTTATTGTTATTCATTTCTTATAAGGAAAATATAGCCAATACTTTTTTCTATTTTCCTGACACCACACGAACGCCACATCGATAGAATGCCTTTTATAGCTATGCAGGACTCAACCCAAATACATAGGAATTGGAAAGTAGATTTCTAAGCAGGTTTGACCAGCGCCTTGACATTTTAACGACATTAACGTGCTTTAGAATAATTTTGTCGCATCTTTAGGCTCAATCAGTTCGAGTTTTCAATTGTGTATGATAGAGGGTTTCGTTCAATTTGAGCAACTTATAATAAATTCCACCAGATTAATAATAAATGTCAAGATTAATATGCTCACTTAGCATTGCTATTTTGTTTTTAGAAGATATATACAAAGTATATTATTGTGTTATTAGAATCATTATCTGTAAGAAATGTCTGAAAACTCAAAGCTGGTCGACATGTCACAGCGTCAAATTCCGTTTTTTTGTGTGAAATATTAATACATGCATGGCAAAGCTTATTTTTAAATGAACACGGCTGTGTTAGTTAGCAAAATCAAAATCGGAGTGCTATAGGTGGCATCGTAAGTCAGTTATTAACATATGCTCTGCATTTACGCCCAATAAAAGGAACAAAAATATACCTTGATGAGCTTATTTACAGATACAACTTACTGTCTCCTGCTTAGAAATTGTAGGGAATCACTGATTTTTGCCAAAATCGGTTAATTGGTATATGAGGCAGCCTAGGGAGCCTAGTATTTCAAACCTTTCCCATTCGCAAAATCTAAGATTACTAAAAGCCGATGCTTGCTAAATTTTCAGGAATTTAGTGCAATTTAAAGAAAAATATGAATCTAGGAATATATGAGTTAAATTGTGTAATTTGTATAGAACGTAATAAAAAAGACGTGGTTTTCCAGTTCATTTTTTCGAGCTTTTCTAAGCATTGTAATGTAATGTAATTCACGAAAATGTAAGTCTGTGAAGGAATTACAACGGAAAAAATAAATTTCGATAAACCTGCCTTTTTGTATGGGAGGAAGTACCAGAATGAGGATGGACATGCAGTCCCTTTTTATTTTCAGAACTAAGTTAATTAAATGCATGATGTGTATCAAATTCGACTGAATTCTGTGAAGCTGAGATCACACTCGTATGTGTTAAGTTGATTGTTCGTTTGGTGGACACTAGAAGGGGCGTGGTTACATATTACAAATCAATACAATGGACAAAATTCTAGGCGCAACCTGCTAATTACGAATTGCAGTGGAAAATTGAATAATATCCAAATGAAAAAAATAAGTTAAACCCAAAAAATTAGGGGGAGAGGATGCAACTTTCTCGATGTTATTTTATTAATAATTATTAACAACTCCGAATGAAACAAAGCTCAAATAAATTTTGTTTGGGGAATATTTTATTTAATTTGTTTTTGGGGGTACTTCAAAGAAATTTTTGAATAGTTTAAGGTGTTCAAAAAATATTCAAAGATATTGAAAACGAAAAAATAACAATAAAGTATACCACGAACGCTGCAAGAAAAATTTAAATCTTGAACGCATTTAATGAAAGGGGAATGCTTGAAAATTGATAACTTTTATGATAATGGTCATAAGGACTGACAAGATTTATATAAAAAATGTATAGATATAAAAAATTATGGGCGTTATTTCATTGGGAATTATTTCATTTTTCCATTCGAGTGTTATTTCACTTGAGGATTATTTCACACTGCCGAATGATGATTCGAGGTCTGATGAAACTCCGTTAGGTACTATACTTGTAAAGCGAGTATTGCTCAAGCGCTTCCGAATTTTCAGTGCGCTACAAACAACAAGACCCATAATGCAGTGTAGGGTATTCATCTGAGTCTAAATAAGCAATAGATTACTCCATTGCGTAAACACCCTTAACGTCAATTGAAACGGCCCCACTTGCTGAGCTTTTTGTAAAATAGCTTCTGCAATCCATTACGATGTGGTTAAACTCATTGTCAATTCTATTTTGGCCATCAGGTCATTGCATTAGCAACTTCGTGGACTCGTGTTGGGAGCGAGTCAAGAGGATCGCATTAAACTTATGCAAATCATTTAAATAAACTAACAGTTTGGAAAGCTGTATCAAAAAAAAAAAAAAAGAAAAAAGAAAAAAAGAACGACCAGATAAATTATGCGAGAATGGTTAAATAAAACCGTGTCTGGAATTGAGTGTTAATGCATGCAGGCTTTGTGTTTGTGTCCATAATGGCAAATTGTTTATGTTTATGTTTAAACAAATTCGATTCAGCTGTTGTGATTCTACTGAATCTCAGGCTTCCTTAATACACGCTGTTAGCCAAGCAGGTGGTGGGGTTAGTCGTTGAGTGAACGTGATGGATGGTAATTTGAGGGATTACAAGACTGAATTTATTTTGATTTGCAGTGATTTTTTCCTTAATGCAATTAGTGACATTTTTACTTAAATGCATTTCAGTTTTTCTGTTAAGTGTATTAGCATGGAATCAAATTAAAATCGACTAAGATGGATAAATGGGACACCGACGAGAAGCCCTAGTGGTGGCACTTGACTTCTTCCCATTTCAAATTAAGTTAATAAAATATGCTAAAAGCTTTCCAATGCCAACTGGCGAACTGGAAACGTGGGAGAAGTGAGACTGGACAGAGCTGAGCCAAAGAAATCGCACAAGTGCCAAACGGGATCGCACAGCAGAGACCAACACTGTCGCTACTTAAATTACAACTGTGTGGAGCTCTTCATGTTGTGTTTAAACGTATATTTGAATAGTGATGTCATCTAGATTTTTTATGTCTTTTCTACCCACACTTATTCGGTGTATTACAGCTCCCACCTCCACTGCCTCAGAATCATGATATAAATTTTCGTTCGTGTATTTAGCTGTTTGTGAATTCCATTTTGGTGGCACCTATAAAAACGCTTTATTGAAAGGAGTATCAATTTAACAACTTGTGCGTTTGTTGGATTTAATAAATTTCCGATCTTCCTTTGCACCTGAGTTCCGTCGAATACATTCCTCATCCAGCTGCAAAAGTAATTTAATTTATTGCAGCATTAAGGGGGAGTTTATTTAGGAGACCCACGTTCGAGTCCGAAGTTTCCGAAAATACAACAGAAACAAAGGACATTTTATGGCTTTTACCTTAACGAGTATTCCGACACATCGTTGCTGCCTCTAAATGAGAGCATCGAGCACCAAAAGAAAAACCACACAATGTAGACGCTCAAGAAGAGAACGCCAAAAAACGATAGCAGTGCATATGTGGAATTTCGCTGCTGCAGTACATTCAGTCTGGCATGTAGCAGTATGCGTTTGGAATTAACTATTTTTTATTCATTTTGAAATCGTTAACCGAACAAGGAATTGTTGGGGTGTGGGGTGCCGCAAAGGATCTGCTACATTTCTAAAGGGATGGTTTTTTGCATGCTTTAAGTGACCTTAAAATGTAGCTAATTAATTACATTTAACGGGGACACATTGCCAACACAAGAGGCAAAAAATATTTGTTCTACAAGGACACTTCGGTGTTTCACAAAAGATTTCCAATAATTAAATGTTAAAGTTACTTCATTGTTACCATTTTAAAAATTCCTATCATGGCAATTGTTGAAATAACTTTCAACTTTAACAGCATTTTAAAAATGCCTATCATGGCAATCGTGGAGATACGATTTAATTATTAATTCCTAATTGTTGGGTATGTCCCAAGCGTTTATACCAAAGTGACCCCATTTCTTCCAGATCAGCTCTAACGTCCCTGTGTTCCCATCACTATTTCCCAAAGTCAACAGCTGATGTAAAAGTTTTATTGCAAATTTCAAGATCGATATATAAATAGATCTAAATTAAGAACAATTATTTGGTACAATAACAACCGAACAACTTATCAAATGTTCGAAAATACATGTATAAAAGTATATATTTGAATCCATATTTGCTATCTTGTATAAAATGTGTTGTTCGAATATTGAAGGGACGCCAAGACGTCATCATCTTGGTCGCTCGTCTTATGCGCCTACCGTAAAGTCTCCGTGATGCTGTTTTTTGTTTCTAAACAAGTTAATATAATTCGCTTTAACATACACGAATATAATTTGTCGACATAAAGTTTGCCATTCAAATAGACATCTGCGCTAGTACTTAAGAGCTTTGATGTTTTAATGCTGGAAAAAATTGTATCAAACTTGCATTTCCTCAATGACATAACCACAACAATATCTCGCTGCTTGCATTTCAACCCTTTCATAGAAACCAAAAAAAATAATGCGCTCACATTATTTATTGGTCTTCTACTTTATATCCCCAGAAGATTTCGTTCTTGGCGAATGCAGAGAAATCGATGTTTTTTCTGTTAAACCAATCAGAAAAACTCATTCGAATAAAAAAATGTTGAGCAGAAAGAAGTCAAATACTATGGATTAGTTGTTTTAGGATGACCAACTTTACCAATACTTTTTGTGATATGTCAAATATATAAAAGTGATATATATTAGTCAAAGGTCGTAAATTGCACCTCGTTTAAACATACAAAATACACCCAAGTTCCATGAAATTTATTTCGTAACATTTATTTGTAATACATATTCCGGCTAATAAAATGTAATCAACAATGAAGAAATATATAGATATTTGTAATGTTTACGCAGGATTGCAGACGTCGTTAGCCATCTTGACTATCGCCGTGGAAGGCAAGTTTGCATCTCACGATTGTGTAAGTGATCCATGCATGGGCTCCGATCACATTGCTTTGTTGACGTTAAGGTACACACGAGATATGGCAGATAGAGAAACGTACTTAATCAATCAAAAATATACGGAATAGTTTATCCTACTCCAAAAATCTGTCCTGATTATTACGGCACTATGGCATAACCTCCATCCTGGCCAGTACTGGTACGTCGAAGAATCTCATAAGTGAAAAGTCTGAAGAAAAGAAGAAGACATGCAAATATATGTGAAGACCGAAAATTTCACAAAATTAAATTCCAATTTAAGAGAGGATATCCTGTGTTGAAAATATGTAATTTCAGGGATGGAGGAAAAGTTCGGTATTACTAGTATAGCAATATCTCGAATTAAAATAAAATAAGCTCTGGTGCGGATGATCTATTACATATGAATAAACTAGAATCTCGCCATATACAAATATATCTTATACTCAAAAACGTAATCCCAGAATATGCAACAATTATGAGGGGATTGATTGTGACCGACCGTGGTGAGATAGGCCGTGGGTTAGGACAGGCGACTATCGATCGCACGATCTTGGGTTCAACCCCACGAGGGTTACCTCGATGTGTCTGACGAACACTTCGTGTAGTCGAGTAATCTATAAGTCGGGTTAATGCTTTTCAAACTGTAACGTTCGGAATCATCGTTAAACTGTAGGTCCCGTTGAGTTAGTCTAAAAATAGAATGCGTGTAAGCTCACTAAATGTAAGAAACTTTCCCATATGTCATGCATGGGATTTAAGGTAATTTGTTCTTTTGTTTTTATAACGTGATCGGTCTTGTGCCCATTAGATAGATCCGTGTGAGGTCTTTGTGCATTAAGTGAATGAATAAAGCGTATTCTTTTCGAACTGGATCATGTTAATATGTGACTTTAAACCTGGTAAATCTTTGATTGCTCGGATATTTTCACCACAGCCTAGCCAGAAAAAAATAGATCGATACGATGCAATCTCCCTTCAATAGTCCGGTATTGGTAATAATACGGTGTTTTCGGTGAAGACAAGTAAGACAGCTTTAAAATTAGAATAGTAATATTGCCTCTCGAAAAATTTTTGATAGATCATGTAAGCGATTTAATGATAAGTTCTTCTGTCTTTGAACGGAAATCCATCTGTAGATATTATTTCTATTCCTATCTGTTATGCTGCATAGTACAGATTGCTGGCTAATGCGCATGATGGATGAATCTGCGCTGGGCGATATTGCGAATAAAATACTCCGCAAAAATATGGATCTATCATCGCTTACGAGGAGTATAGTAGTAATGTAAATTATGTGTTGAATAAGTTGCGTACTAAGTTTCGGTCAGGCCATTCTATACGGATGGGTGCAAATACTCCTGCTAAGGAATCGATGGACAGAGCAGAAAAAGGCGACCAATTTTCTCTTGGAATGAACTTACCTGTGAGACCTGAACCTCGACTTAAGAGAGAAGATCTATCCTATGTACGGCTTATTGTCAATAATCGATTCCATTAATGTGTCATCTAAGTGCAATAAGGACTTGACTGCAAGCGGAAGACGGTTTATACCGCGTATAGTGTATGCGTATTCATCAACAATGGCAAACTAACGTGGACAGTGAAAATAAATTATTTACCGAGGATTAAACTCAGGAACCACCACAAACGTTAACGTTGGCGAAAAAGTGTGCAATGTTTTAGCGACACGTATTTACGCAACTTATTCGTTTGAACAAAAGACATAAACACCGTTTTGTTTCGCAAATTTCTTCACTGAATATGTTTCATGGAAGAGAATCATGGAAATATCTGTTAATGCCGGAACCTTATACTCCATTGTTGACAGATACCGAAAGATTTTGTTATTTTTAAGATCTAGTGCTATAAACCTGCCAGAGTGCCAAGATAAAATCCAGTGTATTATAGTTTTTGTTTTGTTCCTGTTGAAGATGTGTATCAATTTAATTAAATTAAAGAAATCCTTGTTTGCTGCCGAACCCAGAGAGATGGCGATTGTCCTATGAATGACACGTAATTGATGGACACCATTGAGGTTGAGCAGAAGAATGCTGGTACTAAATTAACTACTCCTTCAATACACCAGTGATGGCTAAAGGTATCTGGGCTGCCCGGAGGAGGAAGCAAAGGTATATTAATTTCCGGTAGACACATGGAGAAATATCTAAACTACTGCTGCCTGGGGTGTTCGAATAAGAAAAAATATTTATTTTGTTGGTAATGTGAAGCAAAGGTTAAACAATCTTAATCTTAATGCTTTGCTGACTTTTATAAGAAACTAATTTTACTAAAATACATGAACCTAAAACACATATACAAACATGGGGATGCCTGTGCCCATATGTTTGTATGTGGGCCTGTGTATGTGCGAACAAATAACTGAAGATTTATACCAACGTTGCAAAGATTAAATACTAATTAACACCAGTCCTTAATAAGGGCCCATGTAATGGAAACCAGAGTGTATTCACACTCATTTGAGTCAAGGAAGAGGGTTATTGCGTTCGGCTGCCTGTCATTTGTTACACTTTCTCGACTCAATTTCCGCTTTCTTGTTGTTGTTTTGTCAAGCATAAAAACGGAAAACTTGTTAATGCTCGCAAAAGTTACGACATTTGTCTGCCTCAAAACAAAAAGTCATTTGCTGGACAATTGGGCCACAGACGTGCCACTATTCCTGGTGGCGTCCAGTGCCGAAAGCAACCACAGTTTATTATGACAGTGTGAGTGAAATTATAAACAAATGAAATAGAATTTATTGCTTATGCCTGTCCACTTGAAACAAAAGAATGCGTCCTGAGTCAAATGAGTGTGTGCGTCCGGCTGGGCACGCTTGACCTGCTGCTATGTAGGACATTGTTTTCCTCAGCAACCCACTTCACTATTCTGCCATTCATTAAGCTAACAATAAGTCTGAGCCAGGAGACAATTGACGATACAATGTTCCTACCAGCTAAACCACTGCCAATGAAATTGCGATGCCCGGAATGATTCTTGGTCCGTTTGTTCTAACCACAGTGTAAAAAGAGTCTACGGATCAGTTACAAATTGTGGCATTTGTTCGGTTGGCAAAGAGGTTTGCGGATTTAATAAAAGTGCGTTATGTCCTTCTCACATATACACATCTCACACATATGAACACATGAGACTTGGATAAAGTGCATACATATGTATTCATATCGCTTGGATCGGGCTGTGTGATCAGCTGTAGTCGGTGGCGGAGCGGGAAACATAACAAAAGTTGAAAAAGTTATGTAGTTTTTGTTGGGCCATTGTCAAGGGCTTAAACAGAGTATGTTTTATTTAAACACAGCCAACACAATGGCGGTATGTATTTGTGCTTTATGGTGGTGTAATTTATGTGTCTGCCGCGTAAGTCGTGGAAACGGCTACAGCAGCAGCGGCGACAAAACCTAGTCGCTGTTGATGTTTCTTTTGTTTCACATAACCCAAGATAAGCAAATATTCGCAATCTCACTTACATGTGCAAAAAACGCAATTTACTCGTATCTGTTTAAAACGTCGCATATGTCTGCATGAGTGCCTACCGGTTCAAATGAAATGAGGACATGTACGGGATCACCTACAAAACCGGAATACACAATGAAATGGAATGACATTTATACTTGAGAAAATGTTGCCGCAATCTTAAACCTGAAACTGCCGGTGTCAGCATACAGCGTATTCAAATTATTTTAGTGTTTTAGCTATTGAATATAAGTTCATAAGTAAAACATTCCTACCAGTTAAATATCTTGATATAAAAATGTGGTTTTAAGCATTTTTGAGTTATGACAATAAAATATTTCTTACACTCCTGTGAATTTTTTATTAGGTTTGGGATTTTTTTGAGAAATGTGTGGTTGAAATGAAGGCCAATATTGTGCACCTCTCCTTTTTGAAATTTTCTTATGAAAGCCGAAGTGACCAACCAATCGTCATAAAAATTTAACAGTATGTCATTATGAATCACGAAATTATCACGTGCTATATTAGTTCAACATTAGGGAAACTTAGCAATTGGACTGGGTGTATCTCACGAACTATTGGATATACAAAGAAGCAATTTGTATAAATACGCCTGGAAGAAAAGTTCAAAAATTGTCAAATCCTATTGATAGATAGTCCAAATTTACATACACAGGGAGGCTGACAATTGCAATGCAATATACCGAGTATGATTACCACAGCGTGGGTAAGTCCTTCACGGCAAGACCAACGTGAAACCCCCATGGACTCTCTAGAAATAAGCATGTCGGAACAACGGAAAGTGCACGGTGACACAGCCTTTTTAAACAATTCCATGTAGCGGCCAAAAACTGCGACCAAAGTCGTAAAAAATGTATAATAAGTCACTGTTCATCATGAAATTGTCATAATCTATGTTAGGTAAAGATTAGGAAAAGGAGAGTGACACCATCCACACAACCTACCGATTCAAAAGACCACATTTGATGAACTATATTGAACTATACGATATTCATACTAGAGGTATGAAGCGAAAGGTGGGCGGTGCCATACAATTTTTGAAGAATCGATATTACGGAGTGTTGGCGAGTTGGCTAGTATACTATATTTAACTGTGCGAAAGATAATGTAACGTGATTTTGAGCAAATAATTACAAATTCTAATATCTCTATCTTCTTTCTTGGAATGTTAAATTTGTGAACTCAATGGATGATAACTTCGCATGAAACATTAATAAACTTTTTCCCACTAGTAAGAATTATTATGATTCGAATAAAAAAGACGCAAAAAAATATACTTCTTCCTATTTACTTTTAAAAATTATCAGCAAACTGTCAACAAATCTAAACAAATAACTGGAACATTTGTGAGTAACAATGAAAACTAGATAAGATTTTGTTTCTGCATCTGCCATTCAAGGCTTCATAGTACTTTGCTATTTAATATCTTCACTATATTCCACTGAACACTACATCTAATCGTTCAGCATATATCGGCGTTAAAAGGAAGACCGAATTTATTTGTTCTGAAATATTACGTCATGTTCGAAAAATTGATATTATTATAATTTATTACAACTTTTAAAATGTACGTAGTTGGAAACCACGGTTTGATGATAACATGTGTCATAAACAATAATATCGAAAAACATATTTCAGTTTAATATTTAGAAATATTACTTAATTTTTCAGAGATCACTGTTTTTAGATTGCCTCATAAAGCTACGTTTGGTATGGATCGATTCCTGTTTAATGAAGCTTGCATACATAATAAAATTAGCGTCCATGATAAACCAAGCCAAAGTAGGCAGAACTTTTCATTGACTTGACGCAGCTCAGATATTGGGCTTGCCATACATACATCTTACCATTTTTTCGAGTCTAGGAATCACAGAGTTTCTCTAGATCTATCAAACTTTTTAAATAAATAAACAGTTTTGCGAAGTCAAACGAAAGAGCTTTTTATTGGCCCAGGTTCTGATATAGCCTTAATATAAATATACCTTCAAAGCGAGTGCTTTTTCAAGTGCCTGTTTTCTAAGCGGTAACAATTTTTACACACAGTCATAATACCTAACTTAGTTTTCTTTAATATCCAGACTTTAGTAGAATTTTGTAATGAGATTGTGTTTTGATGTGGTTTGCATTCAGTTTTGAACATAACATTATAATCAATATCTTCCACATTTGGACATACAGGCGACCCATGTCGTTAGTTGATTGATCGCATTTGGTTTCGCGATTTTTTATGAGCGGATATTTAACATTGACTACGTTTTTTTGCAACTAAAATAGAAGGCCGACTTTGGCCATATGATTTGTACCGATTTTTTGTCGGATGTTAAAAAAATGTTCTTTTTCGAACTACCGATTTTACCGGTTTCTTCGCTTGGCTTAATTGTTTTCTAAAAAAATACGGAAAAGTTTAAAAAATAGCTTTGTGTTGAACAAATTAATATTTACAAAGCATCAAAGTAATTGGAAATCGTTTCAGGCCTAGCATAATTTGCCGATGCCAGATTTTAGTAATTGTTTTCCATACTATATGTTTAGAACGGTAGATATGAATCTTAAATAACCCATTATCCTGATTGGTTTCGAGAGCATTAATTCCTCACACAGCTTAATCGATTGAGGATGTACGTGCGATATATTTCACATAGATAAGTTGTTGTTAAACAAATGCCAAATATGGAATTGTAATTACGTGGCATCGCAAAAATAAAATCCCGACTTTTTCAAGATTAGCCGCAGTATATTTGAAAAACTCAAACCAAATTTTGACAAAAAAGACTTACACTTTCTTCAGGCCTTACAAATTTCACGCAAGTTGAAATTTTGCATCAATTCACCGACATGAAAAATGGTTAATTTCTATTAAAAAAAATATTCATTTTTAATGTTACATTGTAGTTTTCTCGAATTTTGTTTGTCTGTATGGCTGGTTGACACAGTCATTTTCATATGTAAGATAATAACTTGAAATTTGCAATGTATGCTGTGTTTTGTAAATATAAAAAATAGTCCAAAAACGTTCACAAATGTCAGGAAAACTACTACTAAAGTTAATGGTCATAAATTAATTTTAAGTGCCGGAGAAAGCTCAACTGCAAAGAACTGATAATTGGGATACTTGAAGCCGTTTAGAAAATTCATCACCAAACAATTCGCAATAGGTTTTTTGATCATCATTGACCCTCTCGATATTTCATGGACCAGAGCCTTATATTCACTATTCCGCGATGTTAGTTTGATATCTATGGTAAATTAGTATAGTTCGCTATGCTAGAGGAATTTTGTGTAAAGAATGTTACTAAATATGGTGAAAATAAATTCAGAATGTGTATAAAAATAAATATTTTTTATTTAATGTTTTTTTTTTTTACTGAGAAATGTTAAACAAAACAGGTTTTTATTGATAAAATAACCAAAAATGGATGTTTGGATAGGTGATTCTTGAGTAATTCGAAAACCGTTGACATAAAAACTCCTCCGGAAACCCAACTACAAAATGATCTTAATTTTTGATTATCATGTGCATTATTAACTAATCAGCATTATAGCTCGCATTGGTATTATATTTCTCCATTCGAAAATACTAGTAGTAGTGATGAGTTTATAAGGAGGGCATTGGGAAAAGTTTTTACTGACACTATTGCCCAAAAGTTTGACAAAAGATGTCAACGCATATCTAGCTGTAATGCAGAGTTTTATGTGTCCAATTGCTATATCCTCTTTTAATCTTGCCTCTTTCAGACAATCTATAGGCAGATATATTCAAATTCGCCAAATTATTGAATATGATGGAATTGTAATCCATTGCATTTCTTAACCGTTTCTGCATTTGAAAAAGAAAAAATCAATGTAAGTTTTTTTGGCCATTCTTAATAATCGTCTGTGGAAAATACTCAAGAACTGAATCTGTGTGACCTTTTACAGAGTCGAATTTTCGGTGAGTGGCATTCAGTAAAACTTATAAAGACATGTTTTTC
>JAHXMU010000810.1:359586-601723 GCA_019455685.1 Philornis downsi
TTTTATGAAATATCGCATCCGAATACACGTTCACCTACTCAACAACAACAATAACAACACCGATAATAATAGCACACACGCGCCCAGCCGTATACGTCTTTACAAACACACTCCCAAATATTCCAACGCGTTCGAGTACATATTTTATAGATGAGCAATGATGATACACAGAAGCACAGTGTACTTACGGCACCTGTTATGTGGGAGCGTAAACATTCAAATGTATTTTCGTACCGGACCCAAGAGTTGCCACGTGGCAAATGCAAACTTATTCTCCAGGGTATTAGAAAAATAAGAACTTTTTGGATTATTAAATGTTATGTACTCGTAAATATTATTATAAATACTGCCTCTAATGTCCCCAAGATACATCCCTAATGTATTAAAGTATTGTCAATGTCTGTTATATGCGGATGACTTGAAACTATTTTATAATATAACATATATCCAGGACTGCGTACACTTTCAACAAGATATTGCTGCACTAATAGTATGGTGCCGCGGCAACCATCTATTTTTACATTTTTCTAAGTGTAATATTATGACTTATATTCGTAAGCACTTACCAATTGTGTACAGTTACGTATATGAAAGTGATCAAACATTTCCGCGTGTGAGCATCGAAAAAGATCTGGGTATATATTCTGATAGCGCACTGACTTTTAAAGATCATATAAATTACATAGTTTCTAAATCCAATTCACAGCTTGGGTTTTTAGAAAGAAATACTAAAATGTTTTTGAATTTTAAAGCTACTGTTTTATTTGGGTTTTTGGTAAGATCTCACTTAGAGTACGTAAGCTTTGTTTGGAGTCCTTCTTATGAAGAAGGTGTCAATCGGATTGAGAAAATTCAAAAGCGCTTCACAAGATTTGCCCTTCGAAAGAACTTTTCTTTTGATAACATGCCACCGCACAAAAGCCGTTGCAATATTCTTGGAATTATGGAACTTTCTAACCGCAGAAAGCTTCTAGGCATCATTTTTATAAAGGATATTATAGATTCAAACATTGATTCGCCCGAATTGCTATCCGTTCTACCCTTTCACATACCAACACGGTCTTTAAGAGAAACTCATTTGTTCGCTGTTCCATTCCATCGAACTAATTATGGAAGGAATGAACCAATTACTCGATATTTGCAAATATTTAATTTGGTGGCCAATACTGTCGATATAACTCTCAATAGATTTTCATTTAGACGAGCTGTGCTCAGACTTTTAGCTGATACCTCATTTTGAAGATTTTCACTAAATTTGTAATTTATTGTTGTAATCTATTGCAACTGACTACTTAATAAATATGTATAGTTGTATACTTGTAACTATAGTTATGTTATTTTATTCAATTTTTCCTATTTTTATAATCTGTTAGAGCAATGCTCAGTAGATGTAAATAAATAAATAAATAAATAAATATTCTATATGTAGTACTATTAAGCTATATAGCTATATAATAAGGTACTTTATATGCGAAAAGTGGCATACAAATCATTTATAACAAAGATGAAATGTTTTAGTGCAGGAACGCAATCACTGCGATTTCGAAATAACAATTCTTTAAGTAATTTTCTGTGGAAGACAGAAATGAAGTTAAACAAGAGCTGGTGGTAAATCTCGACTCTGGCATTGACTTCAAATGTTAGAAATCTTTTTATATCCCAAGCGTTGACGTAAGCAACTTTTGCCACATTTTAAGGAAAATTATGTACATTGCCGAACTTATAATATTATGAACTTCTAACGTTAGAAATATTAACAATTCAATTTTCTACAAACCTAAATGAAAAGAAGAATCGTTGTAAGTATTAATTAATTTAGTATGATATTATCCACTTAATTCTAAACCTAATTCGATTACTTTAATTCCTTTATACGTAAGAGATTTTTAGGTCGATTGAGCCAATTCTCTTTGTCAGCCCGGCTGATTGATACGATAACTCGAGTAAGCCTTTCGTAAATCGCTTGCATACATTTAGTATTGAATTATATAACATAATACGAGTTGTGACATTAAATTATTCTCTTCCATTGCTTTAAAAATTTAAACATTCAAACGTAAATTTTCTACATGACGTCACTATAACTTTGAGTACTATAGAATTATTACAGATCCAAGTCGAGGACTATAATTGGAAGAGCTACACGCCCGTCCCTCTGTCACTCAGATACAGTGACGAATTTGACAAACAAAAAAAAAAAAAAAAAAAAAAAAGAATTGATTCGCTTCCTTTAATACAACAAATGACATTGTTGTCATCAGCTTAACCCCATTGCCTCCAGTACCTTTTTTACAATTTCAAGTTTTTAACGTTTGAAACATCCATATCTCTTTACGAAATCGTATCCAATGAACCTGGAATAAAAAATCTTTCTTTAAAAAAACTATCCTTGTTGAAACTGTTAAATGTTAAATACATATTTCATGTTGTCTTAACGTACAAAATAAATAATAAAGCTGTTAAAGTTCGTAGGATGGTGTTTATGAGTTTGCAAGTGTAACTGCTTAGACTTAGACCTGAACTGCTTAGACCTGTACTTTCAAAAGTTTTTGAACTGCTTATTAATGATCAGCTGTGTTTATATTTACACGAAAATTTATTATTATCAGAATTTCAATCAGGATTTACGAAAGGGCACAATACAATATCGCTAATGGTTGATATGATTGACGAAATAAGGGTAAAATTAGATGATAACTATACCGTGGCCTTAATTAGTTTGGACTTTAGCCGTGCCTTTGAGTCAATATGTCATGAAACACTATTAAATAAGCTATACCAAATTTATAACTTCTCGACATCGGCATGCCATTTCATTCATTTCATTTTTTTAGTGGCAGATCATAATACGTCCAGTCTCAGGGTGTAAACACGGATTTAAGACGGACATATCGTGGTGTACCGCAGGGTTCTGTATTAGGGCCCACGTTGTTTTCAATTTACATCAATGTCATCTTTGGACATATACATTCTCTTAAAGCTCATTTATATGCTGATGATTTGCAACTCCTGGCTTATGAGAATAAAGATTTTTTTGATAACTTCCAAAATCGTGTAGATAATGAGTTAAAAAATATAAGTCGCTGGTGTGAAAATAATTTTATACATATAAACCCATCTAAATCAAAAGCAATAACTTTTAACTTAATCCCTAGCAGATCTGTTTCGTTTATGTTAAATGGTTTAATTATTGATAATGTTAGCACCATAAAAATATTGGGATTCAGTATTGATGATACTTTAAAATTTGAAAGCCATATCAGACAGGTAGCTTCTAAAATTACATTCTTCGTTATATAACATAAATTTGTCTCTTCCGCTAAAAATACGAAAACGTATCGCAAAGGCGATGTTGATGCCACACGTTATTTATGAGTTAGAAGTTTATTGTGGAACAAGTAGAGGTAGACTAGAGCGATTAAAAATATGCTTTAACCGTATAATTCGTTTTGTGTACAAATTAAAACATTATGATCATGTTACACCATATACTGTTGAGTTTTTGGGATGTACATTTGAAAACTTTATCGACCTTAGAACTAGTTTGTTTTTCTACAAAAGTATGAAATTTGGCACATCCAAGTATATAGTTTCCAAATCTGTATTTGGAAGGTTTTCAAGAACCAATATTTTACAACTTCCACTGGCAAGAAGACTAATAATGCAGTTGTCTTTTCGATTTCGCACTATACGATTATGGAATTCAATAATTCCATATAAACACAGAAGATTCTCACTATCATGTTTTGGATTTAAGAAGCTCTTAATGGCTTTCTTGTAGAATTATCATACTTCAGTATAAATTGTTAATGCTACACATTCTATATACTATCTTTCTCCATATTCGTCGTTAATACTATTAATACTATTATTATAATAATTATTATTAAAACTTTTTTGAGAAGTTGAATTGTAAAATTTCAAGCATGTGTCGCAAAAGGTTGATCTGCGTAATCAATTTGGCCGTATGCCGCTTTGGATTGCGATATGGAAATAAAATAATAAAAAAAATAATAAAGATGACATGGTGTTAATTCTAGCTATAACAAAATACCTCGGTGTATCCGAAATTTTGCATATAACATTGACGTTAACTTCTTACTAATAAGATGTTGATATTTGATATACCAGAGTGTATCTTAATTTTGCTATTTAAAACATGTTTGTTACCTATAACCATTCGGACTACGAAATGGGACGAAATGGACAAAATGCACAAAGGCACACAAAACGTATAATTAAGCATAAAGTGGCAACTCTGTTGGTATCACCACAGTCACTGGTAGGGTGTGAGCGAGTTTATATCACAAATGCTAAAATTTCATTCAGGTTACATTTTATACATACAGTCGTAAATAAATCCGTGCAATGTCGCAAAAACAACAAATGATAAATGCGTTTTAGATTGCTGCGATAATTGCAACAGCTAAAAGCAGTTTAGATAAGCACAAACGCACAAGCGCACAAACACCTGCACAAGCACAGGCTTAGCACAGCATAGTCATTGTATTCACTTCTGCGAAACTGTCAATACACGTTTTAATTGCACCTTTCATCAGATGTAGCTTTGTATTCAGAATCCTTTTCTAGGCTATACATAATCACAATATGTCATTTGATTATAAATCATTTCACCTGGGGAAAATGTAACAAATACCAGGTATTTTAGTGACTCTTCCAAAGAGAATTTCCAACTAGAAGCCAGTAGTAATTAAAGAGGTTGGCAATGTGTTGGTAAATTTTAATCGAGCCCCGCATACACTTTCCATTATTAATACATTCATGTCTTTCATTCAATGGCACAAAATTCAGTCGAAATTTTGCTCATACTACGGACCTATTAAATTAAGTTTTAGAACAAATATTATTCTACAATTTTTGTGGGTAATGACCCATCAGTAATTTCAAATTTAGGTTGTCTTTCGTTCAATAATATCGAGTAATGATTGATAAAAACTTGCTCTGTGGACCTCCACCACAAATTTGTATAAAAGCAGAACTTGGCAAATAACTCGCCAGCATTTCGGTAACGAGACAATGGGGTGGCATTTGTCAACTTAGCGCACGCAATATCTCTTTTCAAAAGTATAGGGTTATCCACTTTTTGTTTCCAAGTAAAGTTAAGTAAAACACATATAAAGCTATGACTTCGACCAGACTTTAATGTTGGATCTTGCCAAACAATGTTGTTTAAATGACCTCCTCTGGATTGATTGCAGCAATGGATCCTTTTGAGGATCCTCCAGCATCATTTTTGAAAAAATACAGTCCAGTGACACCTCCAGACCATAATTCACACCAAACAGCCACTATACAATGGATACAATGGCTTTTTCACAATTACTTCTGGATTCTCCGAGCCCTATAAGCAACAATTTTGCTGCTTGACGTAACCACCGAGTGAGAAATGAACTTCATTGCTGAACAAAATGTTGTTCGATTAAAAGCCCTCATTTGAATCACCACTTTTGTAATAAGTTTAAACTATTTTTAATCGTTTTTCGGTTGTTAAACGATCCATATTCGTAAATGCCAAACCTCAAATTTCAAAAGCAAAGCGATAATTGGATTGTACTTTTATTATTACTGTTAACTGATTTACAATATTTTAAATTGAAAGAGGTATAAATATGTATTTCTCATATTTAGCTCAACCGTATATTTTAAATGCTGTAAAATAATTACTGGAAAAATAGCAAGTGTGCTTTTGGCAAAAAGTGTGACTTTAGTAGGAAAACTATTAGCAAAAATCTTCATTGTTGTCGACGTTTATTGTATTTCGTGCATTCATTTGAATTGTTTCGAATGGTAAATAGAAATTTTTTAAATTATCAACAAAAAGACGAATTGTTTGTTTGTTTCATATTTCAAAATTTACTTATAGAAAAATGCTGATGTAGATAGCGTGTAGATCGTGCTCAAAACAATCTGTGAATTTAGGGTAATTTTGCTACATTTTTCCACGAACGACAAAACAACCCTTGAAATTTCGGTAAGGGGACACAGGGTGGCGCTATTTTTAAGTCAATTTATCAAACAAGCACTTTAATGTCCGAAATTTTTTTACTACACCACGAAACAAACAAAATGTTTTTGCTTGTTTTCATATCTTCGTCAATTTTTTATAATAAGAATATTTAGCAAAAATAAACTTTAAAAATATTTGTTTGCTGATTTCAAAATTAAGGAAATACATTATGAGGTTCTAACATTATTTTTTGAATCTGCTGTAGATTCTGAGAAAATTAAGGTGAGATACAATATAGTAACACTAAATATCTAATTTTTGATGATTAAATAGATCTGAATGAAAATATATTCAAAATGTATTTACACAACGAAAAATCTGGATAAAATATATTTTTTTCTGCGGATCATATCAGAAACTATGTTAGATACCCAAAAAAGTAGTTGCGTCTTGGAGTTAAGTAAACGCAATTTATCACCAAGAGGAATGAGGAATTCTATTTTGAACTCTCTGACCCTTGTCCAAGAGAAAACCATAGTAACATCTCAAACCCTTGAAAGTGTCCGCCCTCTTTACTAGGGGTTCTTGCTTGGAGATGCCTCTATCCGATTGAAGCACGTCCTGGGCCAATATAAAGAAGACAATACTGTCATCCAGGTTAAGCACTGGGCAGGACAAGAAGGTACACGATGCAAATATGTGACATCTAACATTACAAAAGCTTGAATTTGGCTGTGATCTTATAGTGGGTAAGAGACTTAGGTACCTTGTCTCATGGTTTAGTCCTTTTTGTAACGCCGATTTGTGCACGTGCATCGAAGGAAAAAGAAGGCATAGAGACCAAAGATAGATTTGTCTGGAGGAGGCATATGACCGCTGTCCTGGACTAGGCATTGAAGTTGTTCTGGAAGATTTTAATTCCAAATTAGAGAGCCAAGACATTTTTAATCGTAAAATTCAGCCCGAATGGAAACAACTCCGATCTCGAATTCAAACTGTCTACTTTGCTCGCAATGCACAGCTTGGTCATAATTCGAACAGATTCAAACATAAATTATAATATTTGTTGTAAAATCACAATATATTCAAAGGGTGAAAAGAAAGTACAGATTGCACAGATTTAAAAAATTAAGTCGTTACGCAGTGTGGCAAAATCTGAGAAGCGTTGGTTGCATTGAACACTGCAGTGTGATGTGTGATGGTGATGTTTAAAATATTTCTGATTAGAAGTTTATACGGATTTCGATTCTTTTTTGATGATGGTAATATGTTTTCTTTTTGGATGTGGTGGAATTGGTGACGCTGAAATTGTGCAAGCAGAAGTCAGTCGGGTTAAGTTACAGTTTTTTTTATTACATGTTGAATGAAATTACATGTTGTTGAATTTATTTAATACCGTTCCTATTACTTTAGCATTTCAAGATGCGTGGGAAATTCTCAAGGTGCTCCAATTCCGAAAACTGTAATAGTAATGGAAATAAATAGATACTCCAACAAGCTCTGCAAACTGTTACGACAAAAACGCCCTTAATTCTTATGTTTCCGAAACATAGGGGCACATAGGAGTAATACGTTGCAGATTCGATGGCAACTGCTGCAAATCCGTACTTTGATGTAAAAAAACAATCGCAGACAAACCCTAGTACGACAAGGAATGTCGCATTGTGTCTGAGGAAACGCACGTAGGCTCTGAAATACTCTGAGCCAGGAGTAACTGGAAAGTGCCCAGCAAAAAAAAAAAAAAAAAAAAAAAAGTGGAAGTCATTCAAAAACAATTACATTTTCACCACTTCTATGGATTCAATCCATGCATATTTATCACTTCCAACCAAGCTGTAAATAGGCAAGCAGTAAAGACTGCATATACTCAGAGACCAAATGGCAGAGGGTGTATAAACTTCGGTCCTACAAAATATTACGTGCTCTTTTAATTCAGTGTATGTCTACTCGGTTTTTACAGAAAGTTTTATATCAAATATGTCGACATCTGAATAATGGAAATTTGATTCGAATTTTCATTCCACTTCATTTAAGAATATATAGAGAAGAGGCATCATAAAATAATGTTTTTTTCCTATAACAGCCTTATGTCAATTTCATTGGTGATTACGCCACTTCCCTATTACAAGTTGTGATGAATATTTGCTTCATTGGAAAGGAATACTTGCGGCTTGTAATTGATGAATTTCTTCTTAAGACGGATTCTGGGTCAATTCATTGTTGAGATTTTAGGCTAACATAAATGTTTATGGCTTATACCAGATCTGTGAAATCTTGCGTTGATAGTAATCTGTAATACTAATATTTTCTTACTACTTTGTATTTAAACAAAAATTGGCTCATGCCGTTTCAATGACACAAGTTATCGATGGAATTAAGTTAGTGTTTGGTGTCGTGCATTTTGATTTTTTCAAGTTGGCCCGTGCCATCAATATCGTGACACGGTTTTGTGTTTCTGCATATGTTAATCCGTTTTTACAGATTGTCTTTATCAAATTTGTTGAATGAAGAAATTTATCGTTATTTTATGAAACGATCCGATTTGCTGTAACTGTTCTACTTCGCGATATTCAAATTATTATACATATTTAGGATAGTCAATTCAGTATTCAGACCGATGTTGGAATCGACTGCCTGATTAAGGACAAGTTTTTCCTATTATAATAATGGTTTCCGTTTGAGAGTATTAACAACGTATTTTTTTTTCTTTAGCAAGTTTTTATATCGCTGTTTTTCCACATATATGCAAAATAACGTTTCTCTTTAGGATTATATTGCTTTGGGTTTCTAGGCCCCAGCGTTAATATTAAAGTTTATTAATAAAAACATGACGAACATTGCATCAGTTATTTTACTTATATTTTTTGCCGTCCCTTTTACTAGGAAAGTTTAGTAAAATTATATTTCTATTACTTCACACGTGTGTTTAATGATTTTTTTTTTTAACTATTTTGAACAAAACCTTCAAAATGTGTCTGCATATTGTGTAGATGGTGGGGGAACGCGTGGCAAAACTTGTGGACACGATGACGGTCGCAAATCTTTAAACAATTTGGCAAAACATAATATTTTACCAGATTGAAGTCAAGAACTGTGAACTAACTGTATCGACCTACACTTTCTGGTACTACAAACCTAATTATACTGGCCATATTGTAGAGCTAGCGCAATTTAGCTTTCCTACAAACATTTATAAAGCATGTCAGCAAGAAGAAATTTTGGCAATATCTTCCAATTTTCATTTAAAGTAAAATTACTGAAATTATTGTATGAATATCTTTTGTTTATCGGCTTAGACAAACCAAGAACTTTGAAAGTGTTTGTTACTGCCGAACTAAGCTTTTAGCATCAATTAGAAGATGTTTCAAAAAGAAGAAAGAGTTTTTTTCGACATTATAAAAGATTTCCGAAACATTATCCACATTGCAGACCAACACTTTTTAGACATTAATTACGATCACGAACTCTCTATACGTTCACTCTTAGGAATGATTTGATACTCCCAGAAGGATGCGTCTAAAGTGCTAAGTTTTTTCAAGTCGATTGAGTGATGCCCGTCTGTCTGGCTGTTAGTCAGAATTACTGCCGTAAGTTTTTATGAAACTTTATAAAACTTGTACGAATATTTTGCCAGATCAACGGGTTATATCAGCCCACCCCTTCTGATATCGCCCATATAAATTCACGGATCCTCCGAAATAATATTTCTCTCACGTAATTATACGTAATGCAGCGTAATCGAGAGACCAAACTCGGCTCTTCTGGTACTTTCCATACAAATGACCGATTCAACCTATACCTATACATTCTTAGGCACACGTTGGGTCATTTTATTGTTTGAGCAAATTAATTGTTGCTTTTGTCACAATTATTTGGAACCAATTGTAATGAAATTTTTTTCAACTACCATTTGCAGTTAATTTCATTACATCATTTTGGTCACATACGTT
The DNA here is from genome assembly GCA_019455685.1 of Philornis downsi. NCBI lineage: Eukaryota > Metazoa > Arthropoda > Insecta > Diptera > Muscidae > Philornis > Philornis downsi. Next base: position 369,505 of record JAHXMU010000810.1, read on the forward strand.
TTGAGTTGAACAATTTGATTACACTCAATCTCATCTCTTGTTCCTCGAAGAAAGAGATTTCGCTGTTTGACATTTTCCAAAAACAATAGTTTATGTAAAAAATAATATTTTAATAATAATAATAATATTTTAAATAATTATTATAATTGGTTCAAACAATAGTAGTTGAAAATTTCTCAATGTCATTGAATGGTAATACAATTTCACATGTAGGTTCTTCGATTTGTATCTTTCAAACGGTTGCATTAAATTCAGAGTTCTGAGAATGAAAGTGGAAATTTGCCAATTTAGTGGCATTTAATTTTCCCCTGTAAGCTCCAATAAATAGGCAGCAGAAAGTTAAATTGTTATCAATGACATTTAATAAATTGCTTGGTCAAATATGGTAACATCAAAGCTTCTAAATAAGAAAATAAGAAATGCAGAAGCATTTCTTGCGTGGTTTCTAAGGGGACTAGAAAAAGTGATATCCCATTCCGTGGTGTCAACAAAATAGAAGCAGTCACTAATAAAGAAATTTTCAAATTTCAACGGTTCAAAAGAAGCGCCTTTAATCAATTGTATAAAGAGTTAAGGAATCTTTAAACTAAACGCTGCATGGAGAAAATATCATAATTTACACTTTAAAGAAGTGTCTTTCATCAACTCTCTTGATCATAGAACCAGTTTTTTAATCAATAAAATATAAATTAACATGCTTTATTATAGAAACCAGATACTTCCTGTTAGGTAAGTACCACTAAATTCGTGTTTCTTAATAACAGACTGCGGTTTTTTTGGTATTTCCACAAACCGTTTGCTATTTATGTGTTAATAAATCGTTAGTAATTGATAGTTACAGGAAGGACCCATGACAAGTTCTACCTCCAGTGAATGCACGAAAAAGCTTAAATAATGCCTATAACTGATCCTATCAATTATAATTCATATGCTCCCTGTTCAGGCCGAGAAGATTTATTTGTAATCGTTAGGCAGAGTAACCAAATGTTATAATATTTACAACTTCAACTGAAGAAATGGACATTTATATGTACTCGTATAATATGGTAAAGCAAACAATTTAAGATACAAAAGGAAGCCAAGAATCTTTTGTTCAAATGTGTTACATGCTCTTTTATTCAATAATGAATGTCAGCCTGACTTGGTGGATTGGACGGTTGATAAGCACGTTAACTGTCGTTAATCGTGATGAAACTTCTTAAATCGATCATTTTTTGTATTTTTCATACCCAATCATATTCTTATATCTCATTTAGCTTCACTAAATTTTCAAAATTCTAATCAGCTTTAAGCGTTTGCTAAAATTAAGTCAGAGAATGAAAGTAGGCTTTATTGTCACTTGAGTCAATATTTCATTTGTAATTTCCAATTTGCGGTCTTCAGTAACCTAAATTTTTTCCATTATATCGATTAATAATGTATGGCTTCTTTTAGTACCACATGTTTTATTTAGTTGCACTAAATTAAGTCAAATTTTGCTTCCAGTTTTAAGGATGAGAATGGACGATGTTTGCATTTATCAAGCTTGTCGAGTACTCGACTACTCCATGTGTTCATCAGACAAATGATGAAAGGTGACTGTATGGGGGATTGAACCCACGATCATGCAACGGACAGTCGCGTGCACAAACTATCGCGCTACGGTCGCAGGAATTAAGGTATTTTAAATTGGATACAATCGGGGATCAGGCAAACGTTTTTATTTTTATTATATTATATTATGTGTGTATTCCTTATACATTATATGGTATATTTATTTAGCTCCTTACTTCAACACGAGCGGATTTATACAAAATATTCGTGAAACGCGTGTTGGAGTCACCGTAAAGAGTTTTTCTTTTGCCTGGACGTGACGAGATATTCCGACATATTTTGTTTAATATGTATGTATGTATGTAGCAGCGAATAAGTTATCAGCGATTGAACTTATAAATTTAATGCGATCGCCAAGTATTCAAATACATTGGCGTACATAGAAACTAAATCATGTATGTATGTATGTGTCCGTATGATAAATATTTGTTATCACTACCAGTTTATACCTCTGAGTAGCACTTCGTGAAACAATAGGACGGGACTATAATGGCACAGCGAGGCGAATTCACACACATCTCCACCGTATGTACAAATATTTTAAATGTTATCAAATGTGTTACGCATAGAGAATACATCTTGGGCTTTCTCGGGACGGAATTCTCGCAAAATGTTGCCATTTTTAATTCGCGATAATCGTGGAAAATTGTGAGAAGCGAAAAGACATAAATGTACTGCAAAAACCTAAACACAAAAAGAAAAAAAAAAAAAAAAAATAAATAAAAAAAAAACAGTGCTAAAGTGACTTGTGGCCAAGACCACCGTCATGTTCAGCTATAAATGGAACCCAGCTCACCCGGTATCTGGGGGGTACAGAGGCATGGGGATAATAATAACCACAGATCACTCATATGAGAAGGAGTGAATCATATTATATTGAATTGTTCTACATATCTGATGTCCACATTTTCTAGTATTATTGAAACATTTATATTTGCTAACTTTTACGCCCGGAATTGATTAATTTTATAGTGCTGTTAAGGGGAAATTCCGATTATTATTATATTATATAATTTATTGTCTTTAGAATACCTTTAAATTTTGGCAATTAAACTCCAGAGTTTGTAGTTATTATAGTTAGAAAGTTAGGGAATTTTTCTAAACCATAAAATAATCTTGAAATGTGAACTTATCGCTTATAAATGAACGGTTCCTTTCGGTTATCCTTCAGTAAATTACAAGCTTAACAATACAAATAATAAGTAAAAATCTCATATATATTTGAAAATTGTGTAATTATGTTTGAAAAATCTCCATTTTTATTTGAATTATGTTTTATTAGTTTTTATTTATAATAAATTGTTTTGTACTAAATATATTTCACTTATAAAATAATACAAAATATCTATTTATGTTAAAAATAATACTAATTGAACTGTATTGTGTTCCATGAAAAATCTTTTAAGTATATTTCTAAACAATAGAAATACGTTTTTTATAATCGTTTACATTTAATTAATGGTTTTGAGTTGGTAACTTTTGGAAAGACTACGATTTTCTCATAGAAATGGATTTCAATAAATGTACTCGGAAAATTTTAGATCAACTGTTTGTATATAATGAAAATGTATTCAAATAGAAACATCATATTAGGCCCCTTACTGGAGAACTATTCTCAAATTTTCAGAATAGTTTTTAATTCTATTGTGCCATTAAATTTTATTTCTTACATTACAGGAAATTTCAATACTTTTCCTTTTGTCCGAGAAACGAAAAAGTCCGGGAAATTGCATAATCTAGTTATACAGGAATGCACTTAGGCGGAGAGTAGAACTCTGAAGGAGGCAGCACCTGGTTGTTGGTTGTGTGTCTTGTGAAACAATTGGAATGGAAAGAACAAGCCAATTTGATTTATACTCAATAAACAATTGCCTTTCACTTGTGCAACATTTGTTAAAGAACACTGCGAACGGAACAAATTTTGGTTTGATAGCGTTATGAGTGGGAAAATGGGATGACTTTAGTCATGTCGAAAGTACGTGAAACATTTTCCCAATTTACAAACCATATAGAAAATTTTTCATTTCATTTGAAATTTCCAATAGCCAGTTATTATAGCCAATGGTGTAGCCTTCCTCTCTGCCACTCAAATCGCCGATAATTATTTATTAGCACTTGAAACACTTCTAGTGCAATTGGTCGTTTATTTGTTTTGATTTCAATTATCTACTACTGTATCAGTAATGCCCACCTACTTCACCACCTGCGATAAGCCCTGTGATAAAGTATTTGGACGATGCAGCAGTAATCGTATTCATAGCGCTTTTAAATTGTCCACATTATCGGCTTTTTATAGTTTTAAGGTGAGGTCATAAATAAGGGTGCCATAAATCATTTCCATGCGAAAAATGCCAACATAAACCATAAATAACTGAAAATTACAAAAGCAATAAAGGTTTAATGATTTTATTATCGAAATGTGATTTACATTCAATTTTGCCCATAAAATACCATTTTTGATGTATCGCACAATGAACCCGTTGCCAAGGGTGGCGAAGGGGGGTATGATGTGCAACTACCAATTGCCCCTCTGACGAGAAACTCACTGGCTGCTGGAATGTACTTTGATTTAGTTGAACTGAAATTGGTGTTTTCGTTCCAAGTTTTTGCTTAGCGAAACCTCTGCAAATGGACGCGAATTTTCACAATCAGAGCACTCTCGTACATCGAGATGAATTCTGTATTTTGTCTGTGGCTGCTTATTTATTTATTTATTTGTCTGTATGCAAAACTCAAAAGTGTTCATGATTCACCATTGCTCTGTAATTGATTTGTTTAAAAAGGAAGAAACACTTTCACACCCAAAGGACCGCAGAATATTTAGTTTTAACGTGAATAAGTATTTGAGATACTCGCTACAGTGGCGTGGAATATAAACTAAATTGTCTTATGGTTAGTGACATTTAATCTGGTTCATAATATGGGGCAGTCTTTCGTCACAAAATAACCAATGTGAGAAGGAGATTTGCATAGAAATACCAACATCTTCCACTTGGAATGGAATTATTTGGATTTCTAGACCATTAGACTTCTAAAAATATTGGCGATGTATTCGTATAAAATCTAGATTTACATGCAAAGCGCCTGAGCATTGTTAAATATCGTTTTAGTTTATAATTTCATTGAGCTCAACCTTAACACTACAAAGGAAAGGTTTTTTCAGCAATTTTTTTTTTTTTTCAGCAAAATTCCATTCTTTGCAATTGTGGACAATTTTACGGTTGTAATTTAAAAAATTGTAATTTTTTTGCCAAGATCTAAAAAGGCGTGATGCTTAGAAAAATTATAATAATTTTAATTGAAAATGTTTTGGGTTACAAATTATTCGTCTGCATTTTCGGACAAAGTGATAAAGTGATTTTATTTTCTTCAAATGTGCTTTAAAAGGACCCAACGAAGTTTTCTATTTAATGTGTATTGACATCTTCATATCTCAGAATTGGCATAAATGATATTGCTAAAAATTTATTTTACAACGCAAAATTTCTACATTCAAGCATTATTAAAAAATATACCGGACTTTGGAAGATGTCAAATGGCATTTATAATGGTATTTTATATAAAACCGTGAACCGTAGACTTGGATAGAATTTGACACAAACAATTTCAATAATTGTACAAGTTTCACAATTTCTTGAATGAAATACCAGAAACTGGAGTTGAGTCAGTATAATGCAAAACCGTTCTGAAATCTTTGTGTTTCATTAAGAATGCGGCAGTATGAACTGGGATATACTACAACATTAAAACATTTTGTGGTCTGATTAAACTTGCAATACTAGAATTGTCACTGCTGTCGTAGTTGCAACTGAATTTAAATAAAAAACATTTCTTTTCAATTCTTTTGTTGAAAATCAGATCAGTTGATAGAAATGATCTACTATTGTTGTAGCTCCATTTGGCCATTTCAATAAACACTAACGGGAACAATAAAAAATGTCGAGCGATGCAAATTTTTGACGACAATGATGTATGTGTTGAAGAACTTATAAAATGTCAATGAAAATAAATGCACCGAATTAATATGTTTGCTTCAGAGTCAGTTAATAAATGGAGTGTTGAATTCCGGAATTGGAATTAATTCGGGGTAGAATTCGTGAATTCGGTTATGAATAAGAAACGTGACTTCGATTTCACTTAGAAAAACATTTCAGAATGAAAATAATCTGAATAAAATAAAAATTAAATATATTTTATAAACTGAACTAAATTAATAAGACACCGAAGTGTTAGGAAATTAGTTAATATCGCACTAATGTACGAGTGACCGTAATGAGATGGTTATCACGCCTTCTGGTTCAATGCTGCATACAGCCACCTATCATCGCTGACGAACACTTCGAGTAGTCGAATAATCGATAAGCCATTTGAATGTTCCTTAAACTGTGACATTCAGAATCGTCGTTAAACTGTAGGTCCTGTTGGAGTGATTCTCAAAATAGAATGCGTGTAAGCCCACTGAATGTGAAAAACTCCCTCATTTGTAAAATATTTGATGTTTACAAATTCTTGTCATACTCAAAGCGACGAGATATTTTTGAGCCGCAGCTGTTTGCTGTTTGTTAAATTCTAATAAAGCAAACTTGCAGATTTGTTAAATGAAAATTGTGCAAAATATATCACCCTGTTTAAGTTGCCGTTGAAGTCGCTCTGGAGAATAATTTTCTAAATAGCTCATATGTATATGCTAAAATATCATCCAGTAGCGTGTGCTTCAAAATGATGAGACAAAAATCACATCATTTTGTGAGGTGATCAGAGGAAAAACATAAGTAAGAAATCTGACATGCCTGCGAAAAACTCACTCAAACGGTCGGGAGCGAATGTGTGCGAGAGAGATCATTGATGTGGATTTTCACTCGCACACTTTCGTGCCAAACGAGTAAGATGTACGGATGCTAAATTTTCGATCGTGGTAGACAGTTGGGAATTTGGCCTAAAACGCCACTATTGCCAAAAATGGGTAAAATCGGTTAAATAAGTACATATCTTGGAAATGGCATCTCCAATCATGAACATGATTTCATCCTTGAGTCTTGGCTTCTCACTGGAGAGCCAAGAGCGTTTACCTTGCACATATATTTGTCTGAACAATAATCAGAACATGCTATGGAAAAGCGAAACTTTTTAATTTTTTAATTTATTTTCTAATATTATTTTACAGTCCAATTGTATTAAATTAAAGTGTTTAATTTGAAAAATAATTTAATAATAATATATATATTGCACTGAGTGATTGAAAAATGTTGATACATTTAGAAACTGAAATTATTCTTTTAATTCACATCAACTATTCTCTCAACTCATTTTGCTAATTGTAAAGCAAATAAAGTCCAAATTATTTTGGAAAACATATTTTTGAAAGACAATGGAATTTTACGTGAACAGCGAACGAAATCATTTCGATAACTTCTGTGTATTAAAAATGGCGGAAGTCTCAATTTGTGAAAAATAGTTTATTTATGTAATAATTTTGGGGAAAGGTGTCACTTTAAAGCCTAAACTGCCTTCTTATATTTTATGTTGGTAACCACAACTTATTCCAACTATGTAATATTTTTGAACAAAAAACCACCTTTAACCCAGAATATTTTGAAATGCGCAAGTTGTTTTTCAGTTATTTAAATGTAAATTTATAACTGAATTATTTTAAAATAATTGGAACATTTGGCTAACAGTTACCCATAAACAACGAAGATACAAAAAAAAAATTGTCAAAAATCTTTCTATTTGCTTTATGATCGTCAAAGAGCTATAAAAATAGTAGTTATCTAATACGTCCTTTAGGCTGTCATACAACTTTTCTTTCGCAATTCCACGAGAAGTTGTGATTTTTATGTCGCAATTTTCCTGCAGCTAACGTGAGCGTCAGAAATTTAGGACGAATGTATTATTTAGCTAAAAACAAATTTTACATTTTCGAAATTAATATGGCGGAAGTTCTACATGAATGTATTTTGTATATTTTCCAAGTACAAATCGAAATCTGATATTTACCAACTTCCAAAATTCGAACCAGCATACGAGTATCTGTAGTACAATTCTATATGACCACAAGGCTGCTGTTTTCAGTCTGTAACTGGATGAGTTAACCACGTCAGCTGTGGTATCTCTGTGGTATAAATTTTTGTAAGGGGATATTAGGGCGGGGGTAGTAGTAAACTGAAATACTGCAACATCTTTAGATGCTTAAGGGATCTGTAACAAATTTTACTTAAAATAGCATCAACGTGGAGAGAATCCTAGGCGATATCGGGTCATGCCGAGATGGAACCTGAGACGTGCTTAATGCACGGCCATGGTCAGTAGTTTGTTGACGCTTCTCCAACTTGTCCAGATATGTTCTGGTGGCACCAATCTTTAGTTTAATCCTTTACTGAAATAAGATTTCACTAAAATACATTCATGTGTGGAAATATGTGTGGTTAGTTAAGTTGATACTAACACCATGGTCCACTTCCCAACGATATCTAATCGTTGTCCCTGTCGATATTGCCATGAATTCGTCTGTGATACCAATGATATCTGCTCACACACACATACCTCTCTTTGCGGATACCGGGGTTTGGTGTGTGCCTGTTCGTGTGCTTGTATTTTGCAATGCATGTCCTTTTGATGCTCCTGACGTCGTCTGCATGCTTGTGTATGGAAATGTGCAAACATGTATGTATGTGTGCGCACTTCAAATGCGGTCTGCCATCGTAAATTTACCACTTTACGTTTGCGTTTGTCACTTTGTCGGGCCTGTCGGTTTCCGTGAATGTTTGCAGCGCCTAGTGTTTCGCGCAATTAATTTCAACAGAAGGTGAGAAAAGCACTTTGTAGTGAGTGAAAACGGGAAAAACTCATGTGGAATAAATTGACTGAATGTTAGTACCTGTCACAAACATTGCCAACCATGGAGGCAATGTCATCTTTTTTGACTGTGGTAAATTAAAAAATGGCAACTTAACTTAGCTTAAAGTCTTGTTAAAAAAGAATATCAACTTGTTACTTTTATGACCTCATCCATAGGACTGGAATATTCATCATTTTTTATGAGAAAAAATGTGACGCACTGAAGTAGAAGAACCCAGACTCAATAGGAATAAATCGTTTCAGGATGTCTTAAGACGATCGAGTTATATCAGCATTTCTGACTAGGTACGCATTATAACGGCTAGCGCACACAAAATAATTCCAGTAAACATACATTGATTCAAACAAACGTTTGCTAGTACAAAATTTATTTGGAGCCTGCAGATTTGGATGGACCAAATGTTTTGTATCGCTGTATTCAACTTGCGAAAATCGGTCAATTTGTTCCACCCCTTCATAAAATAGCGTATTCACCACAAATATTTATATGTCTGTCCGAATCGTATCAATTGTAGCCTGCGTATATGTAATCCTTCCAAATATTAGAATATACAGTAACTAGTAAATAAGCAATACTATTGATAATAATTAAGCCTAGAGTAAGAGGTGATTGGAATTCGTCCAATCATCAATATTTTTATATGGAAGAGTCAAGTTTTTCTCTAACAATAGGCAGTCAAAAATAAACAGTTATATGCTAAGGATCGCCAGTTCCAACAGGCGAACTATAATAGAAAACTGAAAACAAATTTTTAATCCTGTATAGATTTGCTCAATTAATCTAAAACTTGACATGTAGCAGTATTTTGCGTCACTTAAACAGCTACTGCTCCACTAACAAGGTATGCCGCAAACCCTTTTGGGGTTCCTTTGCCGTTCTTTGTTCATAGTCGAAGACATTTTCTGCGGAAACAGTTTCCTTGTTACGCCCTGCGTGATTCAGCCAACGCAATCGCTATATGTCCTTCAATAACTCTTTGTAACGTTCCTTCTAAAGTTTGCGAACACGTGTGTTTTGTGGTTCAGTTTTTCTCATTATTATTTCTGTGTAAGTTTTTTGACTGATTTCGCTTTATGGTCAGTGTCATTCTACAAAGGAATACTAAAAAGGAATACTAATTTTTACCATAACGGACTGTTTAACGTAGTTATGTGCTGGACGAAAAAGTGGTATAAGTAGATATTTTTTTCTTGAGTCTTTCTAAAGCCATGTTGATAAGATCCAGGCAGTTCAGGCTTTATCATCCTCACAATAAAATTTAGGGAAACTAATCTGGGTTGAGAATGCCTGCGCCCGCTAGAGTTAGTACGTATACTTGAAAACCCTTTTTCTAAACATAACGAACAACAAACTTTGCTTCCTACTATTGGACCCTACTCTGCCGAAAGGACGTCTGCACTCTCAGCTTTGTTAATATTAAGCCATGATTGTGCTTTCCGACTTCAACTATTTTACTGTTGATCTCTTTACTCGTGATATTGTCGGAATTGGCAACCTTCAGAAATGTTCTGTGTATTCGCGCTGCAATGCGCTGCGTAACCGTGTACAAATGCCCATCGTTATTCTTGCGGTAGGGGAGCTTATACAATTTACCTTTTAGTGGAAGTTTAAGGTTTCACTTATATCCCTCTACCTTTCTCGCTCTCTCATTCGTTCCACAACCATAATTTCGGCCAGTCATTTTCTTTTCTTAACGGTGTTTCCTCACAGAACGCTTCACACTTGGTCGTACTGCTGCTGACATGTTTGTAAAAATCATTTTCTTAGACGCTGTACGATATTATTCATTATGTCAAATATTTGGCCCAATTGAATACAATTTTTCACTCAAAGTTCGTTGTAGTGGATATTGCTATGGAAAATGAATTGTTTGGCAGATGATCTAATAACGCCTCTACTTTCTATTTTTGCTAAAAATCTTTAAGAATAACTTCAATGTCGTGATCAAGACTTTCTCCCAAGCAGTCATAAAAAAACTTTCGAATTGATGTGGATTGATGTTGCTCAGACGGGAGATGAGGTGTCTCTTGCCAGCTATAAATGCACGCTGGGGTCAGAATATTTTAGGTTCATATCCTTTCATTACTTTTCTCTGTATTTTTGTTTCCAGTATAAAACTGATGGCGGGTGACTGGCTCAATTAACAGTTAGTTTTATCGCTCACAGTAGTCGTTGTTGTTAGTAAAAACAATTAAGTAGCAAAGTGTCACCGTTTCTATGGGTTGCAAGTTCCTCTTTTATCCCCAGCTCACCTGGCCGAAAATTGTGAAAACTTTCTATGAGTGTTTTCAAGTTGTTACGACAAATTAAGTGTCACATCGTATGTGTAGATTAGCATGGCGATGTCAGATTTTCGAATTTTAAAATAACACGAACTTGTCGCAATACTCGTGACATCTGAGCCGGAGAACATAACGGTTTCCTCAACGACATCAACGAGATTTTTTATGCACGACAGTGCCTCTCATCCAGTCAGCTGTCATAGGTGAATGTCACTCAATATTTACAGGCGTGTAACGCCGACCTGCGTTACCTTGAGATTCTCAAGAAATATACTGTGGGCTGCCAGTAATATCTTGGGCAGATTGCTCCTGTAATCCTCCACCATTACCATGTTCAGACGCAACTCATGCCGAACGGTGTCGTTTGGTAGCAAGCAGTCACTACCTTTAAATAAGGATGTTTTGCTATTTTTGCACATTAATGAAGAACTTATGAGAAACGTGAGCGAAATAATTCCTAGCTTTTCCTCAATGAAAAGAAAAATATTGGAAATGACACATTTTTCAGCTTAGTTAGCTGTGCAAAAGGAAATTCGCTAAAAAGCAGAAAAATGAACCATTACCTGATCCCCAGTGCTCTGGTGTCTTTAGAGTGTTGAAGTATTTAACTAAATTTAAATAGACTCTTTGCAAGAAACAACGCGTATGGCCCGCACAACTCCGTGTACGAAAACGTATATAGGTCATTCTTAGCATGATTTGTGCACGTTTCTCAACTAGCATGAAATGCTTGAGCTGTGAGGAAACTTTGGCGAACTGTCTTAGAATTCCCAGCAAATGTATAATACAACTTTAGGTTACGAGTGGAACAAAAAGTGCAAGTTTTTAAACTTAGCAGGAACGTGACATGAGTAGACCGGAAAAGAAAGTCCAATACACGAGAGTGCAAGGCATCAAGAAACACCGCACGCTCACATGCCAGCGTACACGCACTGCAAGTCAGGTCAGGTGTTAGAAGTGCAGTTTGAGGAGAAAGAGGTGTGAAGCGATAGATGGGCACACATCTCTATCAACGGTGAGTAGAACACTAATTTAAACATTCTGTTCGTCCGTCTGCTCATTCACATGTTTTCTCTATTCCATTTGCTTTGATGAATTGATGAATTGTGAGTTTGTAAAATGAAAAATTGTGAATAACTTACATTTGTGCAATAGGGTGGTTGTTATTTTAGTTATTTTGCATTCAGAAATTAATCTAAGACTACGATTGAATTATTTTTTGAATATACATTTCCGCTACTACCTAATGCGGAACCGAGTTTTGTTTTAATTTCAAATTCAATATTGATTTTGTGGAACTGAAAATAAATCCTAAGTATGTTTGCTCCGCAAATTATTAAAATCATTGCTTTTATGAATATTGACAGGAATTAGCACGTTCCTGTTAATATTCGTAAAATAAAGCTAGAAATGAAAAAAACAATTTTATAATCATAATTAGTCATTCTATTTGGAAAATGGATAACGAATGGTCGTGCGGCACTTAGAATAGAATCGACGGTAATTGGAAAGGTTTCTATCAAAATCTACTTATTTTTTCATAGAAGAATTTCCGAAGTACGCTGCCTTGTATCTAAAACATCCAAATGTATTCCTAGAACAGAGGACATCGGTGGCGGGACTTAATCCATACGGCGATAGAGGAAAAATATCTGAATCAAACTGAGGGTTATATTAATTTAATGGATCAGCAGTGGATGTTGGGCATTTAGAAGTTTTATATGGCTGCAATTGTATTCTCAGAGGAAATTTCCAAAGGACTTTCTTATACAGTAAATTACAGTTGAGGATTGAAGTAGCTAAAGCTAAAAATTTTCAAACAAGATAAAAAAAGATTGTCATGAACTATGGTGTACAACCTATGGTGTGATCTCTATTCTATTCTTACCGCTTTTGATATAATCATTCGCTCCATCTTAGCCACGAAGTTTGATAAATGTTTCAATTTTTTCTATCCGAATGTAAATATATTACATTCTTTGAAACTGTAACTGTAAAAGTTTAAATAAGCCAGAAATTACGAAAAAAAAGTACCTTTATTTTTCTATGTACAGGATTTTTTTCCAGATATGTCACACCGTTGTAGTGTGAAAACAAATGCTAATGATGTGCAACTATGTCGCGGTGCTCAAAAAGAATTTATCAGTAGGCGTTGGAATTTGTATCAACTAATATGAATGAAACACTTTTACACTTCAATCCATTGGCAAATATTTGAGAAGTTTTAGCATTATCTTGGCATTTGTGGAGGCACTTTAAAATAACTTCAGTCTAATTGTAAATTTTTGGCACTAAATCAATCATTTTAGAAGCAAATAGTTTTGGAAGCAGTGATAAAGGGATTCACCGAGAAGTACTTCAGCTTTGTATACCTTCATCCAAAGAAATGAACGTATACATCATTTGATATGACAAAAATATCGCGCTCTTTCCGCTACCTCCCATGCAAATATGTACCAATTTACCCTACGTATTCTCAGATCTACATCTTTCAAGCAATCAATTCAATGAATTCAATAAAAATTGATATATGATGCACTTGAAGTACTAAATTATGAGAAAATAAATGCATTAAATTGCCACACCTTCTCTGGTAACGCCCTTATAAATTAACCGATTTGCCGAAATATAACTTTTCTATTGTAATGAATGAATCCATTACAAGATATTTGAAACTTTTTAACAGCTTTTCTCCATTCTTGAATTTATATGTAAAAGAAACCTTTGATATAAGAAGAAATCAATCCAAATTATACTAATTTATAACTGACCAATCTAGGTGTGGGGAAGGATACTGGAGAGTAGTAGAAATAAGACATCAAGTGGAAAAATATTGTAAGTCTATATTTATGCAAGAGAAGAGCGTGTTTTAGGTTCCTTCTTATAGACGTTGTTTGTAAAAATATTGAAAATGTATTTCAGTAGATGTTCATTGTTCATTGAACGAATGAGCAAAGTCGTTGTGTAATGCTTGAAAAGAGAAGCCTGCGTTGATGTCTTCAGCTGGGATCTCACGCCAGGAGTAAATAGGGAAGTTATAGTTGTACGTAGTTTCTGCAAATTATGCGTTCACAAATTATTTTAGCCCCCACCAAACTAAATTTTGGCTTTATTCCTACCAAATTTGTTGAACCTGCCCATCGGAATTTATATCGGTGATTGAATCGAAAGTTTTGTATTGTATACCGATGTCCTCAGTAGGTGTCTTCAGTAGTGAGGAAATCATTACAATCATTACATTCATTACATCATTACAAGAATTACAATTTTGAATATACATATACAATAATATCGGTTTGAGTCGTCTTTCGAATTTGAGTGAGGCTCACTAATTGTTGTTGTTTATGACGTCATATACAGAAACCAATTTGTAAATGCGAATTATAAGCAATAATTATAAATAGTAAAGTGAAGCAGCCGAACGTAAAGGGGTGCAACAGCGGTTCAATCATCCCCTGTGTCATGTTTTGCTGAGAACTATGTATCGTACTTTAGAATCTTCCTCCAATAAAGAGATGTAGCTGTTTAATACCACCGATTGGAAAATCTAATTTGAATCAATAATTTCCTTTTGGGCTAACAGCTGTCGCTTGAACTTTTTTGTGACATTTTTCCTGGTCCAGAAATTAGCAGCATTAGGAATGGAAAACCTGTAGTGCTGTTGTTGCATCTCTTTTGTCTTTCGTTTTCCTGAAATCTTTATAAAATATGTAGGCATAGCGAGTACATGATTTGACAGTAAGTACATCAAAGAAATATTAATTATATTGTGCCATTTTTTAAAGAGAATTTTGGCATATTTGCAAATATTCATAAGATCTTCTCCGCATTCACCAAATACCTGTTGAATAGTCTGTGGCGGATTTATATCTTCAAATGGAGGAAGACAAGATGACGCTGTTAAACATGCTTGAGGCAGTTCTATACCTAAACTTCAGATACTTGAATAAACAATAAAGTGAAAATTGCATAAATAACTTCGCATTTTCATATATTGTTGTGACTGTTTGTGTGTTGCCATTGTATGGCTTTGCGTCATCTGACTGCGTTGTTTGCCCCTGCTACGCCAGCAACAACAGAGCCAAGTAGTATTAAGCCAAAAGCTTGTTACTCACTCTCAGCCGTAGAGGACATTTCGCTTACTTGATATTCGTTTTATTCCACTTACATTACATTAAGTGCCAGATTCACGGATTTTCATATTGCTGTTTGCTGTTCCCTTTTAAAGGCAAATTGTTGGCTGCTTTCACTGACGCCAAGCTCGCCCCTTTGATGAATAGCCGGATGGGTGGTTATGGTGTGGGGAATACCCAGGGGGTTCGAATGGAAGATACTTCTTGTCTTCCCAATTTAGGCAACATTTAATAAATGCCGGTTATGATGATTCTTGTGTTATTTGGTTTTGCTCGTTTCATCCGTTGGATGACGACTTAGGTGGCTTTTGATGTTCAGCGTTTGCAATGTAATAATGTTTTGTGGCAAATGAAATTTGTGTTTACCCTCATATGGGATTACATGAGGATTTCCGGCACAAAAGTGGGCGAAGATGAAATTAATGAAATTGTGTATCTTTACAACATACTTGTGATGGCATAATTTCGCCGTACATTCGCCAGGATGTGAGTGATCCAAAAGGAGTTTCATTTGAAATGAATATGAGCTAAGTTCACACCGAAACCCAAGAGAATACCACCTGGACGTATGAAGGATATCCGAGTATAATTTTCCCTCTGTCAGTAATACATATACACATGTATACAAGTATGTATTTGATTTTGAACACAAGTTACAAGCGGACACATGGCTATGTGTAATCTATCTGTGTCACATTTGATAGAGCGGGAATGTTGTAGATTTTGCAAATTTAGGAACCTCAGTTATCACACAGAGGATGGGAATAAGTTTTATAAGCGTAAAGTCTTAGGGTATTTACTTTAAACCACACTTGTATCACAAATCTTCGCAATAAATTTTTACTGAAAAAAAAAAAAATACCCGCACAGGATCTAACCTGTGTTTGACTTTCCCTGCTTGTTGAGACATGACGGCATCTGCTAGGTTTTACCTACATAGTTATAATATACAAGATTTACGTTTGCAATTACATATTTCAGCATGAACAGATGATTTTCTCATACGTGTCAAAGACGCAATCACTTCGATTTTGTGTACCTCTTAATATGTAGCTCAAAATTTAATATTAAACTTATCAAAGCATAATATTTCCAATACAAATTGATTTTCATCATAATTTCTATAGACTGAACTAAATAAGTTAAGGAAACCATGTTTTGTTCAAAAGCGAAACATTCAAATACGTACATTTCCTGCCCTAATTTATAATTTTAATTTTGAATTACACCAGACGACAGTCTCAATCGTAAACGTTGTCTGGAACCGATAAAGTTTTGCGATCGTATTTGAAACCGTGAAAGAATTGTAGAAAACAGGATAATCATTGTTAAAAATCAAAGTAAATGAAAATTTTATTCCATAATTATTTTGATTTTTGACGTTTTATAGATATGTGAATGCCAATTTTCATCTTCATCTTCATTCCTCCCGGTGAAGATATAAAAATGGATATTTACGTATCTTTCATACGACAAAAATGTAACACCCAAAAGGAAGTTTTTAAAGCGTAAAGGACGTTTAGGACGATTGAGCAACACTCGTCTGTCGGACTGGCTGGGTATATTAAGCAGCAAGCTTAATTTTTTTCTATTATTGAAACAGTTATAGTCGAGATTTTTGCTCATATATCAAAATTTAGTTCTCTACCGCAATCCCTAATTTACAACCTGAATTTACTTAAATTCTTTTCGATTATATTGCATATAAAATGTGAACAATAAATGTGAATTACCTTATTTATCCAACATATTCTTAAATTCGTATCTTTCATTCACATCTTAGGGTACCACACCCAGAAATTGAACGACTAACCAAAAAAACATGTGGCCTCCCTAAATTTCTCAAACGCGGGACTTCAAAATGTTATAATTTAGCTTCTTTCATTGTAGTTTAATCCATTCGAAGTGTTGTTTAATATGAACCTAGCAATTTACTACGCCACTTCTTGGGCCACTCAAAATAATGCACCAATGCAAAAAAAAACTGATTACTAGTAATGTCTTATATTAATAATTTAATGTTAATAATTTAGCATATTATTTTATTTTCTAATTTATTTTATTTTGTTACTATGAAAATGGTAAGGTTTTATTACAAATAAATACAAAAATAGCTTTACAACCAAAGTTTGTCATTTCCCGTTTTAGTTAAATAGAAAGAGAAGAAATTGTTTTGTAAATGGAGATTTGATAAAAAATTTTTAAAATACATGGACAAAAAATATGACAACTAAAAATGTACACTGCCTTATATCTGTAAGTAATCAAATATAAAAGTCTAATAATGAAAAGTTGCTTCAATGTTTTGACTTTTTTCTCGTGTATCCATACTATTGTTTTAATTGAAAAGTTCCAACAAGTCTGATAATAATAGAAAATTACGTGTGTTGTTTTAAAACGGGATGAAAATTCTTATAACTACAGTAAGAGAAAAAATAAAGAACATAAATATTTTCAAATATTTTTTGTAAGCCAAATGTGGCCAAATTCGAAATTTCACTCAGATGAACTGACTTGTAAATGCCTTACCTGACGCACTTTTGTATGGCTGCAAGAAATATTTTGAATTAAAGGACAGTGAAAGAAGCAAAATTTGAACTTTTTGCAATCTTTCATTTGGCTAAGTGTTTCGGTTTGTTTCGTTTTGTATGTGTGCGGTACCATAATGGGCATGGCAGTACAATCTGTTTTTATTCGCAATACTAAAATCCTGGTGCGAGCCGAATTAATGTGAATATAATGCAATTGAATGGAAGATTCAAATCTAGAAATATGTATGAGTTAATTAATGTTATTTATTTTGGAGGAACCAGAGAGGGGGTAACCATTCTGTCGTATTTTTTCTGACAAGTTTAAGTAACTTCAGGAATATGAAATTTTGATAATTCCGACAATTTTGATGGTACAAGATTGGGCATGGCAACATCGCTTGTTTTCGTTCTCAGAACTTGGATTACCAAACGCATTGGAAATTTGGTCAACTCTGATATAACCGATTGGACGATGTGGGGGTAAGAATTGGTCATGTGTATGGGCGGTACCAGAAGGAGCGTGGCTATTTCATCCACTTTTCTCTAATAAAATAAAGAACTATAGGGCAATATTATGGACAAAAATGTGGACTACTACAGTCAACTAGTTAGAAATTACAGAGGATTGGTTGAATTTCGAAAAATCTAAATCGCATTTAGATTTTTTTCCACAAAACCTAGGTGGGGTGAGCGACGAATAAGGAGAGCGTGCTCACCAAGATTTAATGAAAATTGAAAGAAATTATCAAGAATTTTGGGACAAAATCATGCAGCGAGACTATTGCGGGACTCTAATACGTGAATCCGAAACAACAAAATACAAGTGACGTTCAAATAATGCCATTCGCTTTTGAAAATGCATTGATTTTTAAATAAACTAATGATTTTTTGTGATAAACCAATAAAAACATTTGTTTGTATCTCGGAAATCTGACGTGAAAGAGAAAACCTGATTACAGATTCGAATTGAGCCCACCAAATCACGCTAGGAAAGATACTTGGTTGCTCCAGTCCAAAACCTTGTTGGCTAGTGTCATTGTTAATAAATAGACATAACTATTAGACAGTTGTAATTCATAGATAGCTACGTCTCCCATTGGGTCACACCTTATTCTTTTTTTACACTAAATTAACAAAGCAAACTTTTGACACTGCAAATTGATAATTTTACTGATTTACGTATCGTACAAACTAAATAGAATTTTTGTTCTTTTCCAATTCTCATAGTATAACTGCTGAACAGTTTAGCATGATAACGAATTTTATAAGGTTACCTCATTAGCACATCGACAAGTACAGTTTACAGAGTTGCCATGTTGATATAGTTTGCAGTAAATATCCGATTATGGCTACCAATGTGGGACAGAAGCATGTTATTGTTTCCACATCACATCTTAAGCCTTTTCATAGAGCTTTTTCCCCCTTATCATTTTTTGGGACTCCGAAGCCATGTCAGGAAATATCTGTTCCTAAAATCAAATAACGTACGCTCTCTTTAAATGCTGTGTTGTAAGATGCAAGGTCAAGTGGTAAAGAATGTGCCCTACTCGTGGTGGTTGAAATTACAAAATGGGGGTGGATCATGCTAATACATGACAATCTTGTTGAAAAAGCGTCAAAAGCCAATTTATGGACGTCAAAAACGCCAGTATATCAATTCGAGGTAACGTAAAATAATATTATGTAAACTTGCTAGTCATTGCTACTTCGTATACGGCTAATTTCAGTTTATCATATAATATGATGCGGTTGCACTAAGTCTGCGAGGCACATTCTTTATCTCCCATAAGCTTGTATGCTAGCAACCAATCAGATGTGTTAAGTCCGCCTCTACATGAAACACAGGCATACAGTCCAATATTATTAATTAGCGATGTATCATCTACAGGTACTTTAAAAAAAAAAAACGGAAAAAAAGCTAGTTATGCGCTACTATTACGTAAGCTAGTATAGAATCTGTTTGAAACGGGCTACTAAACAATTACTTGCAAAATGGTACAAAGTTGCAATTTCTTGCAAGGTTGCTGTTGTTTATAGGACAGAAACTATTTTTGCGGCACTTAAGGAATATGCCCAAACTGGTGCCCAATTAACATTTTTTCTTATTCGGAAGTAGAAGTAGAAGTTAGTTTCATTCTCCAATTGCATAAAATCCGAATTTTAATGAATTCTTCCCCGAATATTATGCAGAAAAAGGTAAATGGAGTTATAAAATGCATATAATATTGTCTGTCATGAAATAAAGTTACATCATGAGGAAAAAAATTTATACAAGTTATGATATTTTGGAGTTTTATATTCCATACATTCAGTTGTTACAGACAAAGTAAACTTAAATCCGTACTTTGTATTAAAGAAGATGTCAATTTTAAGAATCAAAAGTTAGAAAATTTTACTCTCCACTCAAATATTTAATATTATATAATTTACTCGTACACACATGTCATATCATATCACATTCACCAATAACTAAAGATCGATCTGTACCTATAACGACATTACAACAATAAAGATTGCGATACGATAATACTAAACGATTTGGATATTTTGTTACATCTGCAGGTGGTTGTTTCTCGAGTAAAATTATGACATCATCCAGCGATAGAGAGTTTCAATAAAGTCTACAAAATATTTCAAATTAAACAGAAAATAAAAAAAAGTCAGAAATTGTCATTTATTTGAAGAATTGTTTAACTACATGATTATCCTTGCTTGCTGAATTTGTGCCAAAAGTACTGTATATGATTTCCAAGCAATATTTCCAATAGTTTTGTATCGTTTCTTAGGCATGCATATTGACTTAATTGGCTAAGTTTGAATTTATTCAGTTTTGTTATAATATTTTATACACATATAGTTATATATAATACACAAAAATATAATCAATTAAGCGAATTTAAAATAAATATGTATGTTTATGTTTATGTTTACATAAAACGCGTTTACATCCTCAAAAAAGATGAATTTTGTGTGGTCTGTGGGTGTAATCGATTCATGCTTTTTTGAAAATAAAAAGAGTATTTCAGTTACCGTCAACGGAGAACGCTATAAAACATGATTACTGATTTTTATTGGTACGAATTAGATGATTTGGACTCGGACGTTATGTGGTTACAAATAACCACACATCTCGCGGCACGCTCAATGTTCAATTACCGTGTAATCTCACATTGCAACTGGCCACATAGATCATGCGATTTAAGACTTTTTGGCTAACCGAAATAAATAATAAACATTCAATGATCTTAAGACCTACACCAGTCTCTACACAAAACTAGAGACCGTCGTTTACACGAAATTTTTTTTAATAAAAATTTAATAAGTTTTTCAATTAAAAACAAAGATCACATTGATGTGTTATACTGGCCGAATATTAATGAGGTGTATCTGCTCCCCCATTTCCATACAGTGTCTCAAATTCATATATCTGAAAATAGAAAACTGTGACAACATCCGCAAAGATTTCAAAATTAAAAAAAAACTCAAATTTATGTGCCTAAATTATTAATTGCCATCTGAAATGCAAAAGAACGCGCGTGTACATTACGGTATGGTGTAGAAGAAATGAAAAGGATAGAATCTACCAAACACGTTGCTTTAAGTTGCAATTGAATGGCAAGCAAATATGTTTACAAAGTAGTTTCCATTACAACTATTTTACGAAACTGTTTGTTTCCTTTAAAAAGATCTATAGTCAAGATTTGGTATATGAAATAAAACTTGTCAAAGTGTTGGTGAGACACATCGAGTTGACCGCCGCAAAAATAATGATAGATGGCTGTATGCGGGATTAAATGTGGAATCATGCGAACGAAAGCCGCGTGTATTAACCATCGCGCCACGGTCGGTCACGAATGGTCTATACTTATTTATTTACTGGGATGGCGACTAATGTAGACATTTTTACCTTTTTTGTTCCAGCTCTTTGTTCTTCGGCACTCCTTCCCGACTTGGTCAGACCAAACTTTGACAAAGCTTTACAAAGTTTTGGTAACCTTTCTTGTTCGGTCATGGAGCTCATTGCTGAGGACTTGTCATACTGAGGCCAATGCAATCGCTGTATTTAAAGTTGTATTGACCATGTCTATGGAGCACCTGTTTGCAAGCAATACTCTTCCCCAGGCTTATTGACAAAGAAGCTGAGGTTTCTGAGTTCATTAACGATTCTCCAGTTATAGTTGTCAATGTTTATGTAGTGTCCAAAATTAGAAGACTCTGTGTTCGTTGAAACAATTATCTTGGGTGCGTTACATTTATCATCAGACTCATTTTTTGCTGACTCCCTATGAATGCCTTAGAAGGCTGCAGTTACGTCTTGGTCAAATTTCGGCCAATGACGACTATGCCTTCAGTATACGCAGACAACATATGGATTTTGTTGAAGGTGATACCAATCATGTTTACTTCAACTTTCCTCATAACCACCTCCAATAGTAGGCTGTCTAATCCTTCGTTTGGTGTAAAATTTCTCACCAAGATTAGACACATGATATCTTTTTTCTTATTCGTATTCTATTTTTAGACTTATTGAAAGTAACTGAATTTAGTATAAGAAGAAAGAAAGTAAGAGAGTATAAGAACTTAGTATAAGAATTCTTTTTGTGCTCCTAATTAAGTTACGAAAAATTTACTTGCGATTCTCTTGTTTTTTTAAGCTGAGAGTGGATGTTATTCGTGGCCCTATAAATTGTTTATTATACATTTTTGTATTTGACGAAATTTGTTAGTTAAGTTTGTAATGATTATGGTTGACGTGTATTTGACCATCTAAAGATTAAATTGAATGTTAATTATTGCTTTGTTGATATTTTGCGAACATAACTTCGATTTTGTGATTAAAGGGCAGAAGAGTGATGTGGTTTTTAAACTGTTTGACATTTTTTTTTGATATATATGTGGGCAATCTGGATTCTGTAGTTGCAGATACAGTTTTAGATGAGGCTATTTCGAACAGTTACACTACACTCGGATGTTCGTTCATGCCCTTTGTCGCACTACGGTTTTTCCCATGAAATATAGAGAGGAAGTGTTCATTTTCACCCACTTTCTTTGAACATTTACATTACTTTTGCGTACGATTAAGAATTTCTTGTCCTTTAAATAAATCATGCATACGACCACACAATGAGGCACTCGTCGCAGTCTTCCTCACTAATTTATGCAAAGCCGTAAAAAGCAAAGTACTCGCAGTAAACAAACGAAATAAGGTTTGGATTATGTATAAACATAAACGATATGCCTTTGGATGAGGCTGGAGGGTGTTTGCATTACTTTTTGCATTGTTTGAACAGAGTGTAACTGCTCGCCAAACAGATACAACGCAAATGGAATGAATGGACACAAATCGTGCAACAGCTTCCGAGATAAATATTCGTCTAACTATCACTGCCTGCTGGAAGCCAGGTTATTTTTCTTTTTTAGACTTCCATTTGCTTTTATGAGGACACATAATTACTTGAGGTGTTAAACAGCCTTCGTCCTGTGTCTTTCAAATTGTTTATCGGCTTGTTTGTTCCTCTTCCATTATATGTTGAAGCTGGCACTGAGAAGCTTTGATATTTTTAATTAAATTTAATTGCGAAATGAAGCGGAACATAAACGAAATTTTATGGCACATAAAGAATTCAACAACATCAGCAGCCACCTTAGAACAAACAGGTGGCCAGATGCTACAGTCTGTCAGATCATATCCCCGATGAGGATGATGCAAAACATTATATTGAGGGTATTTCCCGAGACAATTGATTAGACTTTGGGCTGCAACCAACTGTAAGTTTCGGCATCGCATTTGTTAGTATTCTAGTCCTTCAGTGCTGTGTATTTTTTCGTGGTCCTTAATGGAACCGAAACTGCAAGCAACAGCCTGATAGTCTATGTTTGAAGAACATTGTCTGCATACAAATGACCACAATTTAATGGCCATCATCATCAATGGTTTCGACGTGTTTTTATTTTTCGACCGGCTGACGAGCGGAGCCAACTTCACACAAAACAAACGACCATGAGGTCCCTCACATGGGAAACTTATCAAAAGTTGCCGCATCCCATGATTATAAAACCTTAAGCCTGTGAGAGAGGGGTCGTGATGTTTTAATGGGCCCAAACAAATGCCATTATATGGCAACAACAAGAAGAACGTGCCAAAGTTATTTTTATTTTAATATCGTGTAATCTATGATGATGCCACATATAAGTTACGCACACACACATGGACACACATGTGTAGTGTGTGTGCATTGTCATTACATGTGCCCCGGAATGTATGCAACATGGACAAGCAACAAAGTTTTGATGCGTACAAGCTTATTGCTGCAACATCTGCTGTGCTACTTTATTTCTGCGTACAAATAGATACAGAACTGCTGAAATAATGTTCCATTATGATCGAATTTTAATGGATTTTTTTGCATTAGCTGCGCGTATTGTTATGAAGCAGTGTGGGCTAACACCCTTTACTCCGCACGAAAGGTGCTTGATTTATAATTTATGCTCTTTGTGAGCTTCAACGAGATTCCAGTTAACAACCACATACATAATCCCCTTACAAATCCTCGAAGAAGTCAGACGCTCTATGCGAAACGAAATCTCGTAGCCATTTCATGAATAACAATAACAAAATAGTAATATGTCCGCTGTGTTGGTGATGGGTCTAGCGATATGAGCAGGAAACGATTCAACTGACTTCACATAACAACAATTGTCTTTAATGGAAAAGCAGAAAAGCAAATGAGTTTTTCAACATTAGAAAGAAAAAATACTGTGCGTATATGAGTATGTGTGAGTGTGAATATGCGTGAATGACACTGGCGTGTTACTAACAATACATATAAGGACGCTGTCACTTAAAAACACCCGCCGATTGTCAAACAACTGAGGAGCAGACACAATCAACAATACACAAATTCTCAATTGGCACTAGAGAAGAACAACAAAGGTAATAAATTCGAAAGGCAACAAGATTTCATCCCCTCCCTTGTCATTCGGAAGTCGCAACTTGTTTGTGTCTTTTGCATTCACACGATTTGAGAGTCAGCCGGGCGCCGAAACACTTTGCCCATGCGACGTTTTTTCTCCCCTTTCACTTTGGCAAGCGTGCAGGGTGTCTGCATTGTTCATTTAGATTTTTTTTTTGTTTGGTTGACACATAAAAAACAAAACTCCCATCCAACTTTGACAGAAGTTGAAAATTAACTACCCTTAAACAAAGTTGTCGATATCTGTCGTAAACTGCATCTTCAGATTTCAGCCTTGGGGTGCTTCCTTTTTGCATTTACGTTTCTTCACTTTATATTTATTTACAGAGCTTTGCGTAATTCTTACACCCTTAAGCTGTTTGAGTTTTTTTTTTTTTGCTCCAACTGGTCCCAAATGCGAATAAAGCAAAATAATAACCAACAGTAGCATGAATTATATTTTGAAGAAAATAGCAACAAACGTTTTGATCGTCTCTTTAAAAAGTGCAAATATCTTTGGGGTGCCAAACAAATTTTATTCGCCAAGTCACAATTAAACATTTAAAAGCATATCGCCAAAAGTTTCAAAATTTGAGAAAAATATCAGAGAGCTGCCCAAAAGTTCGCTCCCAAAATTCCACAAACTGCATTTTTTCTAATATTCCGTTACAGAGTCGCTGTCGCTTGTGATTCGTGCAGAACATTTGGTATTTTGATAATTTGCGTAATAAATTAATTTTCAGTCGATCGTTAATATATTTAATGTATGTAAATGAACTCAATTTTGTAAAAATAACTTAATAATAATGTTTGAGATAGTTCATCTAACTGAAAATTCCAGCTTTCTGATCTTTGAAATTTTCTGTGGCATTTTGTGTCGTATTTGGTTCAAAGATTTTTGTCTTTATGCTCAGTGCGATTCTTTACGCAAGTATTTGGAGCAAATGGTTTTGATTTCTGACAACAAGCAAGTTGATCACTTTCGTTTGTCAAAAATGTATCTTTCCAGATGAAAGGCGTCTACACAATAAAACAGAATTGCTGCGTTTACAGCTACACAACATCTTCATGAGCACGATAGGAGCTGCAATGCTTAAGAAAGCAAATTCAAATTAAAAATTCGCCCTTACAAGGACTGAGTCAATTCTGTAAATATGGCCATTTTCATTCTGCCAATTTATTCATTAACCGATCGATAAATATAGGTTAGTATTTGTACTCTTTTTAAGGACCGTCTCAATTGTGCCTGACGGAATATGATTATTATAGGATATAGAAGAAAAGGGCAGATGTAATCAGCCAGCTCGAATACATGGTGGCAGATGGCAAATCTACTGTACAATTTATCATTCATGATAAGAATATATGGTTGTAGTTGAACGACATGGGAAAAACTTATTCCAATTTGTATAGTTATTGAAGGTAACTGTGGTCATGGCCACAAGTAGCAGAATTCGAGTAACTCATGACTCTGTAACTCATGACATCGGTGTGAACTGTTTTATCCATTTTTTCCATCTGACGTATCTGCAAGTGGGAAAAGAGGAAATAGTCGAGGTAATTCTCTCCGCAACTCATAAAACTTTAAGATGATGACAATATAAATGTGCATCCACGCAATGTCCTGCTTACGGAGAGTATCGAACCTCATTCCATCAAAGATTATACAAAAAGTCTTTGAGTTTTATAAGGGTGAGGGTACATTAGATATTATTTGATAGAGCCAAAAATGTGAAGATCAAAAGGACTTTCGCTCAAATTGATTGAACTTTGTCCATATGGTTGGCCAGTTGGTAGACGTCACACCTCGCCACAGCTACGTATGGTTCTTCTTAAGAAAACTTAATATATTTTGTTTCGTTATGGTACCTCTTCATTTGGCACATCATATACAAAGTGACTAGTTTATTGAATATAGCATAGTATTTAAATACTTAGTTATTTCTGTTTAAAAAACTGCTGTAAATTTAATTTTTTTGTATATTTCTTACGATTGAAAAATTTTGCATTAGCTTAAAACGGTAATGGCAGTATTATTTTTTGATTATGGCAAACGATTATGGTAAACGATATTGGCTGTTCGCTTCATACAAATGATTACTATCCCACCTACCCCACCCTACTTTTTTAAGGCCTTTGTTCTAAACCAGTTGTTGGTAGCAAAATAGCGTCGAATTGAAAGTAAATTCATATATTATATATTGGCAATGCAAATTATGTCATTCGGGAACTTTTTTGAATATACATTTGTTGTTTTCTATTTAAATTTCTGAATTTTTGAAAATTTAAAAGGTAATGCCAAAGTTATTATTTTATATTTAAGTGCCGGCATTATTCCGGGAAGTCTAATATGAGAACATGTATTCAAATTGTAAATTTACAATTACATCCTCAATGTAAGCGGAACCCTAAAAACTGAAAATCATAAAGTCAGACTTTGATTCTGCATAATTTCACTTATAAATTTGAACATTTTCCATTTATAATTGATTCCCGCTCTCGAGATATTCTGTAAATCCGACAGGCCAGAGACACCAGAAAGCTTGGTCAAATTCACTAAAAGCAATTTGAACACAGACAATACAAACAGCTTTCTAAAAGACGACGTCGCACTCCATACCAATCTGAAAAAGGGATTTTGATGCTTGTATGAAAAAGTAATTCAAATTAATTAATTCGAATTAATTTTTTAACCAAATAGCTATTTATTTATTTCCTTTTCTTATTTATAAAACAGTACGTCTATAAAAATCCCATATGCCTACAAAGTCTAAGAAATTTTGAAATAAATTTGTCCATCCGGATTCAGTAAACAATTAGCTGTTGCAACATGAATTTTCATAATAACTAAATAACTTGGATATTGATTATAAAAGTCATCGTGTAGCAAAATAATATCGCTTCCCTTGAAGGATAAAAAAAGCTCAGTTACTGGCAACAATTTAATAAAATTGTAAAAAATGCCCAACTCCTCCATCCATTGTGTTCAATAAGTGAACATTTGCTAGTCGTAAATTATTCATATATAAATCCTTTCGGATTCAACGCTATAACTGAGCATCATTTTCACAATGTCCATGTTCATGGTCACCCCTTGTTTTGCTTATTTATAGCGATGTATTCTCTTTTTAAAATTACTTTATTATTCCTCTGCGTTTTCTCTTCAAGTCAGTTAATGCTCCAAAGCGATACGGGAACTAAAATTATTCTATTGCCTAATGGCAAGAAATATTTTCGTCCTGGAATTTAATAAAGCCCTCCTCTTTCTGCTAATTAAGTTATATCGAGTCTCTCCTCCTTCCGCTTTTGGGTAGACGCAGGCATTTTTGCCATCGGCAACGGCCCTGCCACTCACCCTATCGCAACAACAACGTTTCTGCCAACGACGTCTTGCGAATATATTTATTAAATTTCCGAAAAATGTGGCTAAACACAAAGCTTCAGTCACAGTCCTATTTCGACAGTTTAAAATGTCAACTTAATGTCCTTAATTAAAAGCCAATGGAAGGAAGAGGCGGCGGCGGCTTCTTTTGTGGTGCTCTCCACAAACAAAAACCGTTGTTGAGCAGAACGACATCGGAACGATATAACTACGACATTGGCAGTTTGCACGTCGGATGTACATAGTTGAGCGTCGAGTCATGAGAAATAATTAACAATTTGTTTAAATAAATGAGCAAATAATGCCACAATAAAGTTTGTTCGCCGAGCGATTTGTGGTAATTAGAGTGGCCATAGTCTCGAGCAACTCATCTTTACGGACAATCGATTAGACAGTTTTGGAAACTGAGCCAAGCACTGAGTATTCAGTTGTCATGGAGACCAATACCAGGTACCGCAAATGACGGGGGAGATAAATTGAATTTGGAATTGTTTAAATGCACCTTAAACTGCCACGGAGCACTGTTACACATTAATTTGCCGCAGCAAGATTTAATTAGTTTTCGAGGGTGTTTTGCAATTGTTTTCATTCATTTTCGTTTCCATTTGCATTCCTTGTTTTCATCGCACTTTCGTTTGCCGTGAAACTCTCAGGGACGCTGCTTTGCGAGTCACATTTTTCACAGCTAAGTGAAAAAGTAAACAGAAATCCATTAACGCAGCAATTATTGTCCACAGTCCAGCTTCGCCCGCTCCGAAATAGAAAAATTTGAGATAGTGTAATGAATGAGTAGTCGTCTATATGGTGTGATACGATGTGGCTGACTCGAGTATGAAACACTCAAGTAATCGAAGGGAAGAAGGAGAAGAGCAGAATCGCACTCGCCCTTTTGCAAATTGATGTCATTAGCACTTGTGCCGACTTTAGACGGGACAGCTTAAAGATTCAAATGAGCAGCAATTTGTGGATATTATAAGAATTTATTATTCAGAAAATAAAGTATTCACGGTTCCACATCGATTTTATAACCCAGATCTATGGATGCTCTAATGTGTTCCTTGAGATTGATGAATCCATTGCGCAACGATTCCTGGGTGAGGAATTCACGGATCTTCTCGTGCGATTCGCAATACACCAAATTCTCGACATTGTCAATAAGTTTCTGCAAGCTCACTTCCAAACCGTATAATATTAGTAAAGCCTCGCCCTCACCATCCTCCCGCTTCAGCCCTCCAGCCAATTTAACAAAACCCTGTGCGGCTGTGAAATCTAAGCCCGTAACTTTGTGGCAGTCAATCACTATGGGTATCTGGAATTCGGCTCGAGCTGCAGCCTTCAGTACTTTTTCCCGCAAGTGGTTGATGGCTGGAAAGTAAACGCCGTTCCCGGGCGTGACACAAATGTATTGCATTTCGTCGATCTGTCAAATGGGGAGACCTCATTGATGTTTGTTGACACCATAAAGTGTACGTGATCGAACATACCTCACTGATTTTTACGGTAATGTCAGGCCGAGCCCACAAGTATAACAGGTGCAAAGCGTTCATAATGATACCCACAAATAATCCAATTTCTACGCCACGCAGAACGCAGACGCTGAAGCACACGATCCATATTCCAAAATCACGTCTCGATTCGCGCCACAGTCGCATAGGCAACTTGAAATCCAGTAGTGTATACAAGGAACAAACCAAGATGGCAGCCAATGTAGCCTCGGGAATGTAATTGAAATAAGGACTCAAGTAAGCCAATGCTAGCAGGACAATAACGCCTAAAAAGTAGATGAATTAACAACCATTTGCAGGACGTTCAAGTGCATACCGCAATACAAATTGGCCATCGGAGTTCTGAGGCCACTAGCTGTGCTGATGGCATATCTGCTGAATGCGCCAGAGGAAGGCATGGCTTGGACACAGGAGCCAGCAATGTTGCACAAGCCGAGGGTCAGCATTTCGTGGTTGGTATCAACCATGCCCTTGGGTGCTGCGCAAAAAAATACATCATCAGTTCGTGTCGTCTGTTCTTCGGCCGTACTTACTTAGCTTTCCGATGGATATGTTAGTCAACGCGCCTACGATGGGTACTACGATAATTCCTATATTCAATTCGCAGATTATATCCCAAAGATTGTATGTTTTCTCGGGGGCTTCAATGGTGAACTCTGGAAATGTCAGGTTTGGTAACCCAGCCATGGCATTCTTGCTCAGAGCATATGGCACTTGCTGTCCCGTACTCAGCCACACAAACGACATTATAGCCGTGATTAATACTATCAAGGTATTCCGGGAAAAAGACAAGTATCGGCAACAGATTCGTATAACTTTGTTCGTCGCCGCACGATCTGCCCAGTTCCCCAAAAGCTGTAATCCATTTCATATAAATTTCATATATTGTCCCGAATAGTCTGATTGACTGACTCACCTCGAAAACAATAAGGAAGGCAATGGCGCAAACTCCCATCGCAACATCGCTGAAGTTTGTTTCATCTAGTCTAGACGTCAATGTCTTCACCGATTCCACTAAGCCGGCCACTAAGTATTTAATGCCCAAGACAACCTTAAGTTGGGATTCTATGACCAGGATGGCAGTGGCCGATGAAAAAGCCTTTATCACAGGCATTGAAATGAATTCGAAAATGAATCCTTGAAAGAGAAGAAGAGTCAGTCACTCGGCGAACATCAATCAGCAGTGCTGGAACATACCTATTTGTAGTGCTGACATAATCAATTGCACCACCCCACTTAGAAACGTTAGCATAAACGCAAATTCAATAGGTTTTCCAATCGTAAATTGTACACTGACAAGTGCTACAAGGCTGGTAGGCCCTATGATGACCTTGTCGATGGAGCCAAAGAGTAGATATATAAAAGAACCCATAAAGGCTGAGCACAGCCCATATCTAGCCGGAAGACCAGCCAATAACGCACATGCAATACTTTCCGGGATAATGGTAAGGCCCAAAGTTATGCCGGCTATAAGGTCGTTAACACCCCATTCAACATTATACTTGCCGATCCAATTGAGAATGCATAACTTTCTCCGCAGAACCTTATTTGCCTTTTCGTGCAGATTTGCTTTGCCAGTCTTTGATGTGAATACAATCCGAGGCGCCCTCTTCGAACACCTATCGGAATGTAGCATCTGGATTTGCTCCGTTGGCGTTTCACCAGCAATGGATGATGATCCCTCCATATCTGAATTGGCCTTGTTGACTCACACTAGAGATACTTCCACTTGTGCTTATCGATCTACGGACATGTCCCTCTACTCACTGCCGGATTGATAATGATCTCGATTAAATTAAGCGAACACATGTATCTAAATAGGTTCTTGAATGTGACGTTGATCGCGATAGCGCCTTGACAAATGTTGTTTACTTTAGAAATCATCACCCGGAGCAGGCTTTTGTCGCCCAAATTTGCACGTTTCCCCCAATTTGTCCGCTTTAGTCTGACTGAGTACCCGTCTGTGCTGACAGCGTAAAGTGTAAATTATTAAACCCCGTTAAACGGTTGTGCACACATAGCCATTGTACACATCGCCGGCACTTGTAGCACAGACTATCTCGTTCCGATTCAATTTATATTATGAGCTTACGATTTAGTTTGTCAACGCTTACAAGATCATCATCGCTATTGTGCGACTTAAAGCTTGAATTCCTAAGAATGAGTGGCACACACATGTGTATGTAGCTGTAAGTATATGCGCGCTATATCTCAAGAGTCGGTGTGGACTACGCTGTTCCAACCAATTAAGGCATTTCCTAAGCACCATTATCCTATGACTGTTAGATACATCATCGAACATGTAACGTCATGAACACGTATCCCATGCATGAAGAAATTGTAGTTTACAAAGCTGTTGCGGATTCTCGTGCACCTTTCAAAAGATATGTTGAAAACAATCTAATGGAGTTAGCGTCATTTGTACTGGAGATACCTAAAGAGGCGGCCCACTAGCTATGCTAAGCAAACCGAAATGATACAAAAATTAGGTCTACTCAATAGCAAATTAAGGAGGAAATTCATTTCTTGTCAAATTCAATATTTTGCAGTGAGCTCGATCAGTTATAATCCTTGTGGAGAGAATATTATTGATTTTCCAGAGTTTTAGGGCGTTTTAGGGGAGTACGAGAAGGGGTGGTATTGTAATAGATCTAACCTTAACCTTTAGAAAATTTCTAGAATTTAACTTGTCTCCTCTAATACATCACATTATTTTTCATATCAAATGGTTGAATAAACCACTCCATAATTTGTGTAATGGCTGGATGTTGTAAATTTCCATTTTATTTCCATTTTCTTGAATTATAGTGAATTTTCACTAAAAAGCTTGTAGGCAATATGATATATAAATCGATAGAAAATATCAACCAGCGATATTCCAAGGACAAGGCATGAGACACGCAATTCATATCTCTTTTTCAAATTTTATATTTCATTTTCAGATTCGAACAAATCGGACAAATCAGTCCTGTCTCATCAATTGAAACATAATTCTTCAGTTATGTCGACTTTAAGCTAAGTATAAAACCGTAACATATTTGAAAAATATTTCAACAGTTTATTTTTGGAATGAAACATTTTTAAATCAAGCGGCTGGTCATCGGCACCTAAATTGTAAAAATGAGTAATTATTATTAAGATACATTAGTTTGTCACATTTAACGATGCTGAAGCGTAAACAAAGGAATTACTTAAATATTCAACCAAAACAACTTGCCATTTTGCCAACATTAAGCAAGTGAAGGCCTTCCGGGTCTTAAGTCTCGGTTGGTGCCAAAAACGATCCTTTTTTTCGAAAAAGATCATCGCGTTAAAATCTGTGATCCATGATATAGATATATGCTCAATGAACCAATTGAGTGAATATCGTGCCAAATGTGGAGCAAGGACAGAAAGATGGGGTCAAAGCTTAAAACTCGTGGTTATGCTGACAATATTCTTCGATTAAGGTGGCATTGTGTGCATAAGTTTCTTCCG
Organism: Philornis downsi; assembly: GCA_019455685.1. Lineage (NCBI taxonomy): Eukaryota > Metazoa > Arthropoda > Insecta > Diptera > Muscidae > Philornis > Philornis downsi. Next base: position 402,220 of record JAHXMU010000810.1, read on the forward strand.
TCGGGACAAACTGACAACAAGGAATATTATTATAAGTCATTTGCATGAAGCTATTCGTGAAAAAGGATCCTAATATTTATTCCCATTTTGCACATGTCTTTTGTTTCAAAATTGGTTCATGCCGGCCTTAATTTCGGTATGGCTTCCAAATATATACCTCTATAAGGTTTGCAATAGGAAAATCTCCAATATTATTTTGGACTTAGGAACAAAAGAATGTTCACTCTCCTCGCCAAAAACGAATTAGTGGGAAACCAAATGTTAATTTAAAAAAATTTCTTTTTCTGGACATCATCAGCTGTTAAGAACTAAACAATAACGCAGAAGAGTTTTTTTTTTTTTATTTAAAATCCAATTTGCAGAAATTTCAAGCTGGTTCAAAATGTCCTCTTAATTTCACTTCCTCCCATAGTTCTGAGAACGAAAATGAACGGCATTGCCTTGTCGCTTCTTGCATCTTCCATACAAATGGCGGACTTAACCCATATTTTCTTAGATTTATATCTTTTACTTAGTTGCACAAAATTCGGTTAAATTTGACGCAAGCTAAGCGCTTGCTTAAGTAGTATTTGAGAAAGAATGGCCAGCATTCTGATGCCTCCCACACAAAACAGCCAATCTTCCCCCAACAATACTTAAACAACTTTTCATATAGATGTCTGATTTTACCACATCGTTACAGAACCTGCACTGAACTCAATCAATTTTAGCACATATGATATGTTTGATGAAATAAGTTCTGAGAGTAAAAGTAATTGCTCATCGTCATGCCCCTTCTGGGACGTCCCATATAAATTGACTGATTTATGAAAGTTTTACTTCGTAATTTAACGCAATGGTAAAATTTGGAAAAATCGAACAGATGCCTACGCTTATTCTGGTATTTACTATACAAATAACCTAATCTAAGCCATATTAGTATCTTTCATTTCACCGGGCATTTAAAAAACTTAGTTGTGCGAATGAAAACAGCATTAACGCACCGTTTGGGGTATCACACATACTAATTGGCCAATACAAAAAAAAAACAGTGGTTCTTTCATAATTTCTAAGAGGAGCACATTACCAACCATTCTGTAGCTTTTATTCCGTGCTCTAAGTCAGAATATTCTTTTATAGTAACCTAGCGACATTGAACGATTCTCAGGCATCCTTATATTTTTGCATTAATGCGAAAGGACGTCAGGTAGAGGTATATGGAAGTCAGTTCATCTGACTGACATTTTTGTACTGACTTAGGGCAACTGATTGTATATAAACATCCGCCCTGCCGAACTTGATGCCGTTTTTACTTTTTACAAAATTCATTTAATATTTAATATTAAACCATTGTCGTAAAATTTAGGATTCAACCAAAAATTATTGAGGATTTTAAACCTAAAGGCACATTTTTTATTTAGCTTAAGTGAAATAGTGTGAGGAATTTGCACAAAGTTGACAACATATGCGTCTTAGTCGTATAAGCCATATCTATTGTCATCTAAAATACTTATCCTTGAAATTTCACACAAAAATGTTCCAGTCGAAAGTACACCTGGATCTACAAGAACGATAACCTAATGATAACATTTACAAAAGTAGTTTCCTCATTAAAAAATAAATATGAAATTAATGTTATAGACGACTGCTGCTTGTACGTCCCATGAAGCCAGGCAGTATTATTTTGCATCCAAAATTAATTTTTGACAAATATGACTGATTAAATATGAACTGGAGGTATTGAATTTTAAAACGAAAACTTGTATTTTCCGTTAATATTTAAAAATGAATTCAACCACTTAACTATATATAATTAGACCCACAAATGGTAATGGCTGAAGCATGACAACGATGTTGTTTTTGGCCAGCCATGAATTTTTTCCCACAATTTCGGGCGTTTTTTCGTATTGTTTCACGTAAACGACAGATAACATCAAGGTAATACTCTTTATTCACCGTACGACCTTGTTCAAAGAACTCCTAAAGCACTACGTTATGGTAATCGAAGAAAACAGTGAGCAAAACCTTGACATTTGATCGAACTTGGCGTGAGTTTTTTGGTCTTGGCTCTCCTGGACTCTTCCATTGGGACGATAGGCCTTATTTTCGATGTCGTAATCATATATCCATGATTCGTCACCAGTTATGGCCCTTTTAATCAAATCTGGATCATCGTTGACGTCATTCAACAATTCCTTAGCGATGCTCAGGCGACATTGTTTTTGATCAAAATTCAGCAATTTTGGACTTCGCTGCCACAGGCTTCATGCCTAGAATTTCCAAAAAGATGGCATGAGCCAACCGATATGCCGACATCCCCAGCAACTTCTCTAATTGTGATTCGACGATTCTCCATAACAATTTTCTTCACTTTCTCAGCATTTTCATGGGTTGTTGATGTGCTGGGGCAGAGCGAGCGTCGTCATTCACATCTGCTCGACCTTTTGTGAAAAGCTTGTGCCACTTGTGAACAGGTTTTGGACTCAGAGTACTCTTACCGTATGCCACTGTCAACATTTCAAGTGTTTTTGAGCACTTAATTCCATTTTTTACACAAAATTTGATGCAACTTGTTTGATGCATTTTTTTTCGAAAGCATAAACCGCCGAACACGCGAAACACTTGTCTGATTTACGCCTCTCGCAAACAAACTAAACATGCAATATGAATAAAACCGTCAACATATCTTCGACACGAGTGTACCAACATAAAGAAAAAACATAATAATCGAAAGTCGAAAGTACGTCGCCCGCGAAATTTGAAAATTCACAGTATTTTTTGAACACACAATTTCAAATGATGGCAACACGTACAGCGTTTCTAACGTCTAAGTTATATTTTATTTATATCGGCTAGAAAAGCGTCAGACAAAGATTGCTATAATAACACAGGACCAAGAAATTGCGCCCCATTAGAGCTATGCAATTTTCAATTTTTATTAATTATTTTATTATTTATGATCGAATTTTTTGATATAACTAGATTACTTTTACTACAGTGGCAACATACCCAGTTGTTTTCTGTTTCTGAGAATTAACTTTAATTAATAGATAGAAAACATTACTCTAAACATTTGTATGTAATCATAATAATTTGGGACTGCCCAAGTAATAACAGCAGTCGAATAAGTTTAAATGAAATTATGTTTGGCACCGGCGAAGTGCGGATAAATATCTTGTAATACTGCTCAAGAGCTATATTTCAATTCACACTACCACTTTGGCTGGATGAGTCAATTTTCCTCGTTTCATTCATTTACAACACTTTACCCCGTGGCACTTAGGCTAGTGATGGGACCTTCAAACTTGAATGGTTTCGTGCACGAAAACCTCAAAGCAATTAATATTTAATTAATTTTACCAATAAACGTTGGTTTCCGCTGTCAGTTGCAATATGAACGAACCATCCGAAAAGGCTAAAAGGCTCACTAAACGATTGCACTTACAAAAAATATTGCAATCTATATTAAAGCTTTGATGTTAGAAAGAAATGAAACGAATAAATCCAAACATTCATGCTGCCACACATCAATGGTAATACCAAGAGTGAGGGATTTCCAATTGATTTCATACTATTATGGCAGCATAACATTTAACTTTGATAAGAACGTTGTGGTCAGCCGCTCGACACTATTTTCCGCCCACCACTTGCACCTCAACATTTCAGATAACCAAACAGAAATCATTGTTACAGTTTCAAGATTGGATTTGGGTCGAAACTCCAATGCACATACAATGTAGATATGGTGATGTGAAAAATAATATTTTCAGTTTTGAGCACGCACCAACACTTTAGTAGTTCCAAAGGACATCATTGTATCGTTCCACTTTTGAAAAGTCGGCCCATTGACATTCAGTGAATGCCAACAATACTGCTGTTGTCGTCCAACAAGATCGGATTGGGCAACAAAACGATTTGATTTTTTTCTCGCTGCTGTTTGCAGAGAAGTGACATAGTTTTGATTATGCTGTGGCTGCAACATGCAGGTGGATAAAGCATAAACTCTCATCAGTAAAGGAATTCTTAAAGGGGAATTGAATGTACAAAACTGTTTAATTTGCAATAGAAGTGGTTGTATGAGAAAGTACGTGCATACGAGTATACGAATTTATTCGAGCATTGATTTGTCTGCCTTAATACGCCGGAAATGAAAGTGATTTTATTTCAGATTTGTTAGCCTGTTTGAACCAGATACTTTGCCTTCCGCTGAATTAAAAATAAATCTAGTATGGAAAACACTCCGAACGAGAGGCAATCCTGTGAACGCAGTAAGACGTGCGACAGCTTAAGACGATGTGTGAGCGAGTGTTTATGGTCGTATTTGCATGCTCTCCAGGAAAAACTTTATTGTAAATTAATTTAGAATTATGCCAACAACAATAAAAAGAATTTCTTTTAGGAAAGAGAACTACACCCATCCACTGCCTAAACACGCACCATGACTGGCATTCTTAGCAAACTTTTCGACATAAATCTTTGGCGCTTCGGGCTCCCGCTCCCCGAAATTCCCCTGTTGGCATTGGAAATGACACATTAACATATAAAATGTTGCGTATACGCAACGACGATTGTACGCTGGCAATTGGGAGTGGGAAGAGAGCAGGGGAAAACTTTTCGCTGAGTGTGAATTCTTATTCCCATTGTTTGCGCGTATGTATTTCGTTTGTGTTTCTAATTACGGGACAAAGACAGGCAGGCGATGTTTAGACAAGGAGAAAATTAAAAGTTTTCCTTTCCGCCATAAAGTGATTAAAATCCTAAATATTTGCCACCACGCATGCCTTCTTTCGAACGAGAGACTATAAATTGTGATAAATTCCAACACGTGTGAGTTATGTTCGGTTCCGAAAAACTCTTGCCTGCCTACACATATGGCATAAATACACTTCGATTTGTACTATTACGGTTACCAATATGGTGGATTGAGTTAATTTTCATAGCAAATGTTGTCTAGCACAAGAGAAAATCTCTGGCAAAACACAGCAGCATAATTGTAGAACATTTACCTCCTTCCTTCCTGTCTTCCTTTTCACCTCGTACACAGTTGAGAAGACTAAGCTGGTAGATAAAGTGAAAGTGGTGAAATTAACGTGCATTCCAAGTAGGCGAATTCAAATCACAGGCTTAAATAAACACTTTAGTGTATTTATGTGTGCTAGAAATCATAAAAAGAATCACAAGTAAACACTCGATGTACTTAGTGTTCATATGGCAGCGATTGAAAGTCAATGTATTTATTCGAGTATTCGGTTCCAAACAATTGTATGATATGGCTATCTTGGGTACGTTTTTAAAAATGTATACAATTAAAATCAGTCATGTTTAACTAAGGCTTCTAGTTAGATTTTCTTTCAAAAGTGGCAATATTAATGTTGCAGTGCTTAGCACCAAAGGGATCCCTTCAACATTACATAACCTATTGGTGCGTAGGAATGATGTTTCTCTGTTAACGGCTGCCACCTTGTCTAAGTATTCGACTGATACCTTAATATCATTGCCTACCTTCACGGAGAACTTAGTGTTGCTTGGTATGTTTTGCAATGGCGTATCAGCTCTAAACGGATACCAAACTCAGACATAATTTTAAATAATTTTTTGGAATCAATAACTATATATTGATATATAACTGTATATATTTGTGGTCACAAGGAAAAGTGGAGTTAAGACAAATCGAGTTGGTTCGTTATTATTGTTTTCCTTTAGCCAAATAATTTCTTTCAATCGCCAGACCAAAATTCATTGTATTCTACAAATTATAGCTATTTTACGAGAGATTTTTTTAAAAATTTCGCAAAATCTCCAAATATTGATATAAGCAAAAATATATTTTTTGCTACTTCTGTTCATAATTCAAGGTGCTTGCTGTCGTCCAAGTGCGATTATTTTTTCAAAATAGTGGCAGAAGCGAAGCTTGTCTATCTATCGTCGTGGATTGCGGGCCAGACTGTCAACGGCGAAGTATGTTGCAAGATAGGTGGGCGCAGTAAGGCTGTTCCCAATGAAGTATTCACAGAAATATATTTTAAGTATTATTAATTAATGAAAAGATTTTGAGGACAGAAGTCTAATTTTTTTCAAAAGTGAACTTTGTCCTTATATAGACAAGATTATTTATAGGTATAATATTTTGCCTTGTGATATTTTGCCAAATCGATGTCGATCAATGGGCATTTTCTGTATCTGTGCACTATCAATGAGTTTTGTTTTTAGTTAAGGAAAACGTGAAAAATTAAAAAAAACGTAAAAAACGCCATTTATTCTAGATTTGAGACCAGTATTAGTATGGTTAGTTTTTTTTCGTTTTTGCCTAACGTCGAACCTATCGCAGGATATTTCTGTATCGATTTTCCGCCTTCTTGCTTAAGCGCTTCACTCTCTATCGTGTTTTCAATACAAACATGGATGAATGGGGTGATAGACATGTTTATATTGGCATAGATTTTTGCGACCAATGAAGTGTATTCTTTATGGGGTCTCAGGGGAGTACATCCTAGTAGACATTCTGCTGTGGTGGCGGGTACAAAAATATGTAGGCTATATGCCTACTACTACTATCTACTATCTGATTTGAACATTTAAACTTTATTTTGGAAATATGAGATTATGGGGGCAATGCGTTTTTGTGATATAATCCTTTTTTATCCGAATCACAATAATAGGACCAAATGACATTAAAAATATATTGATTTCTTTCAAGTGATTTATATTATAGTGATGATATTGTAATGAAAGATACTGCCACAGTAGTGGTAATGAAAAGAATGTTTTTTAATCTGTCTCAACTCATTCTAAAGGGATCGGTGGTTAATTGATTCACTCAATAACATGTGCTCTGCCTAAAATCCTCCACATATGGTATAAGACAACATAAAAGTGGTTCAATTCGACATCACTAAGAGCTTCCGTACACCATAGACAGGAGCTGGAGTTGTTATGTATTCCTTTGGGGGATTCGTATACTCGGTACACGTCCTCATATGGAAAGGTTGTAAACATGCACGTTCATATTTTACAACCATTAAAATTTCTCAATAATGTTCAATAACAAAGCACACATTAATTTTTATGTTCGAGCAACACCGCTTTTGTACGTTGGTAGGTGCTCACCGTACATGTTGGCATACTTTTATACGTGCTCGCATATGAGATCGTCTCTGCATCTCTTCCGCACACCTGTGTTGTTTTATGCATACCTAATATTTAAAGCCTAATTTGGGGGAAGGTGTTTTATAAAATCTCTCAAGTAAACTTAATGTAATGCTGTCACGTTCATGACCCCCGTAATATGGATGCCTAATAAACTAATAAACTTCAGTACAACATACGAGTAGTATGCGCCGCATTGAAACTATTCGCAATAAGTTTGCAATAAGTTTCAGATCACTATTTGTATCAAGTGCTTGGTCGATTAGAATTTTTAACAAGAACATATTTACATAAGTGTTTGCTTTCATCTCGTGAATATACCATATTGGCAACACTTTTAGGTGGATCAACTACGCGGGAATATTAAGAAATGTTCTCAGGAAAAAATTATTTAAACGCAATTAAGAAATGACTTGAAATATAGGATTATTCACTCTGTACTTTCAAAACCGCCGATCTGGCAAACCTGTCAGCTGTTAAATACCTGTCATTTGGTGTATTATTTATTTAGTAAAAGGTTTGCTATTCACGAATATGGGTCGTTTAATAACCGAAGAACGCGTAAAAATAGTTAAAACTTACTACAAAAGTGATAATCGAACAAAATTTTTTCCACGATAAAAAAGGGTTTCATTGTACAGTTTTAAAGTCAGGTTTTTTGGGGTGACGACATTCTTGGTAAAGTGTATAAACAATGGCGTACCTACATTGACCGAAGAAACTCGAAACAGTTCAATGAACTTTACACGCATAAATTATTTGCAATTGGAATAAGCTGTCCCAATTTGGAGTTCATGTATTTTGCACATCACATATTTAGAAAAAAAAAATCAATGTACTATAAATTCTTAAAACTTGACTTACCTAATATTCAATTTACTAAACCATTTCCATTCTGCATACATAGTCGTAAATTGAATCATTTACAGGCTATAAGAAGAAGACGATGTATTCACCTTCCTATATTTATTGGTGGCTTAATTTCATGATAAATATGTTCACACAGTTATATGCGAGTATACAAATTGTATAAGTAATATCTTCCAGTTGAGGGCTTTGTCCGATCGTTCGACCAGCAACAATATTTTTAAAAAAATGCAGACAATTTCCTCTGCGTAAGAAATATTACTCTTTATAATTTTATTTATGTAATTTTACTATTGTAATTTAATTACGCCAGATAGAGGGGATTCTCGATGTTTGAACATCGATGTTTGTTAATAAATATTTACTTATAAAAGACTTTGTGGAACTGCAAATATATGACATTTTAGATAGATCCATGTTTATTTATGATGCAGCAATGAGTATCAACAGGTGTTTAATAAGAAATTATTTTACATAACTAAGATAATTTATTAAAGAATAAACTGACTCGATTCCCATTTACATTAAATTAAGTTAATGGCTTTAAATAATCACCATACAGATCACGATGCGGCTCAGGCCCCGGTAATCTCATTCGACTTATTGTAATTAAACAGTGAGTATCGAAATAGGGAACCGTACTTTCTTTTCAGTGAATTTAAAATTAAGAAAGTGTACATGACTAACGAATGCCAAAAACTACCTTTTCTGTCATTTATGGGAAGTAGAGGAAATTTTTTATTATCTCCCAATATGCTTGGCTATATTGAAATCGTGCAGAATCGTCAACTGTTCGTAGGATGTACATATACATAGCCTGGCACTTAAACTCAGAAATTCTCAAGTTTCGACACACATTCAAACATTTATTTTTGCCCAAATCTCCAAAGTTAAATTATATATAATTTTTATATACGACTGTCTGTTGTGTACCCAGAAAGGGTTGTCCACTTAGGGAGGGAAAACGAACTGCAACGTCATTTAAAAAAAGCAATCAAAATCAGATCGTTACATAATCAAAAAGTTGGAATATACATAAAACAACTTTTAACATTCCAATTTTTTGCATACGGTTCCTCTGAATTTCTATTATAATACATTCGGAGCTATGTAGAAATGAATGGTGTACAAAGTTTTAAAAAGTTCTAAAAATTAAGCTGCAAAACTGTGTTGAAAAATTGTTAACAAGTCCTTTGCCAATGCTTTGTGTGTTTACCCTTTTAACGAAATATCGCCAAAATTAAAGGAGACGTGGAAGACCGAATTGTGGACGATGGCAAATATGTTACAAGTTGTAAACTCTGTAAAATAGATATTAGTGAAAATTCTTTTATTCTAATATAGGCAAATTTAGTTCTTTGTTATCAGTTAGTTCTTAGAACAGTCGAACAGTCAAATAAGGCTCCGCAATATATTTTGTTATCATCTGTAATTTTTGCCTGAAATTCATAGGCATTTACTTTCGATGAGGAACATTCCATATGCAAAGTTTAAAATGTTTGTTGAATAATCACAATAAATGAGAACTTCGAAATGCAAAGTAGTCTCATAGTGTTTAATTTTGGAGACATGCAAAGCAATCATATTGTTCAAGGATTCATTTTAAATACAAAACTGCGTATATTTATGTTATATGTAAATATAGACGGCACGAGTAACAAATCTTCAAACACGGTATTTTGATTACAATGTGAACTGATTGCTGTGAACTCAAAGAGACTGGATATTTTAGTTCATTTTAAGCAAAGTCCGTTATATTCGAAAATATGAATTAGAAGTAACAGAGTTTTGTGAGTTATAATTTATTTATTTTTTTTTTTTAAGCTTTAAAGAGCTTTCATTTTTCTTCGCTGATAGTGGCAAATACTTTGTTATCAAAATTCCCGAAACAGAAATCACTTAATTCCCTTTCTGCCTGATATTTTTTGCTAGGATAGTATTTGTCTTATAGTTAGAGTCCATCAAACTATTTGATTCAGTTCTTCACCAACACTATGAAATTCTTTAATTCTCCCATACTTTCTCATGCATAAAGCATTGCGGATTTTTAAAATTCCATCCCTATCGGAAACTTGTTCAAAAAAAAAAAAAATCTTTGACATTTTTTATTAACGAAAACTAACTAATAACACAAAAAACTCAGCAAAAATCGTTGCTGATACTTCAAATCGGTCATACTCGGCTTTATAATATATACAATATATTAAAAAACCTTAATTAAAATTATGATATTTTTTGTATTACAAATCATTTTTGTGCAATATTACCTTAATATCATAAGTTTTTGAATATCTACTTGCATTTTTTAAACGTAATTATAAATATTTCACAAATCCAAAAATTCAAAAATTCGCAAAGTGCAATTGGGCTGGCCTTGATTTAATTTGTATATACTGGTGAATATATAAAATCTATTGGTCATTGAATGCGTAAGCCCTAATAATTTAATTAGGCGTTTCCATAAAACCAGGAGGAACCATGAAACGACTGCCCCACAGCCGATACGTATGCCTTCAATGTCTGTCTGTGAACATGAAACATGAAACATAAAATACTCTTTTCACACAAACCCAGACAAAACATCGCGTCAAACATCGAAACAACCTAGGGAACACTTGAGATGCCAGTCAGGTAATAGTTGAATTCTGCTGCAATAGTCATTACAGTAATGCCACAACAATGTGTGCTTGGAAAGTGTAAATACCATCCGGATACTCGCCCGCACAGAGACTTCACGGGCGCTGTCGACGAAAACTTAACAGATGAAGGAACTGCACAAGCAAAGCACAGACTACGATATCTGACCGGGAGAAGAGAATGCATAAGAAAAAAAGAAGAAAGCAATAAAAATATAATTTAATGATTTTTCCTCTCTATTGGAAAAGAAACGGAGTGCAGACAGCTTTTTTATGTAAAGTCCTTTGTGGACCCAAAGAGTAGTTTATTTGCTTTAGTAAAATCCTAAAGGATTTTTGCAACATCATCAGCAGTATCAGCAGCGAAGCGTCATCATGGCCAAAAGTACGTGATCGAATTTCTAATTCGCATGTTTCCATTGCTGGAAGGAGACCAAGCCACACCAGATGATGGTATATTTTAATATGAAACTGTCGAAATTAAAACTACAAATATGATAAAACCCCCACTCACCAGGGAGGAAGTTGACACGCCACTTATATCAGGTACTCACGAACCGTGGGATATTACAAATGTCCTTGAGTAAGGAAGCTCATTTCTCCGGTATTAATTTAACAAAAAGTGCACCCTGCATTCCCCTCCCAAGAACGAGGAAGTTTAACATAAGATGAACATGTGAAAGGATATTTAAAATTGATGTGGCATGTAGAAAACAACTTCTGCACTACAACAACAATACGGGAACATGAATTCGCAGAGAGGCTTTCCGCACCGACAAGACATTCACATGCAACGGAGAAAGTACATGATTCCCAGCAACGCCCGCATGAGGATGACGAAGACAATAGCGACGTGTGAATTAACTTTGACCTATGTCATACTTACCTGCTCCACCAAGAAATGGGTTCACACGTTCAAGCGAAGTAACAATAGATGCTACCAAAGAGAATAGACGCAATAAGAAAAGGCGAGCAATCATTCGGTCAACTAGGTCCAATGCCACAGACAGTAGAATTAACTGCCGAAAGTCGAGCAATAGTCCGTCATAGTTACCAGATTCATAACATCGGAAATGTGAATCGTAGTCACTACCGCAGTGAGAACATTTATTATATACCTATATATGTATATATATATGTATATATATAGAAATAATACCAAAAGTGGGCCACTGGGCACATTACATCACAACCAAAACCTCAATGCCAAGAAATTGGAGATTCTTACCCATCCAAATGGTAATTGCTGTTCAGCTTTTATGTCTATATCAGCCGCAGATTTGCTGAGAGAAAATGTGACTCTTCTTATTTTTTCTCAATTCTCCTTGATACAACCTGACGAAAACGGCTTTGGCATGTTGCAGAGAAGGTCTCTTCATCCTTTAATGTCTACCCATTGTGAGAATGTACACATGATCCTAAAAACCCCCTTTGGACTACGTCAGCTACAATGAAAATATGTACATAACTCCGTACGTGTCGTGTATGTGATAAATGAAATATTTTATTTCATCCATGTATATTTTCTGACACAAATTTTAGGAACCTTCCAGAACATTTCACCTGCTTTGTTTCAGTCGCGACTGCGCTTATTTCTTTAAGGGATCTTATTCAACAACAGCAGGGGGACTTATGCTTAAATTCACCCATTCATTCTCATGTGACAATGTGCCACAATGCAAAGCCGGCCGCAAGCAGAGTAGCCGTCATCGATTGAAAGCCGTTGCCAGTAGAGGCGTAACATCTGCCAATACAAATTCGCATTCAGATCCCATCGGGCAAATTATTCTAATGATGCAACAACTTACGTGGGCGATTGAGTGATCAGAGACATGGTGCCATTGGTGAAATCGGCATAGCTCTTGGACGCCTTACTCTCGTAACCATTCAGCACTGTGATGCTGGGATAGCGATTGCGGGTAAGTACAATGCCAAAGGAATCGCTGCTATTGGTGGCGTTGTAGCCACAAATAAATGCATAGTTTTTGTAATCGGTATCCAATAATTTGTAGATTGTGTAGGGAGTGGTGGTAAGCCCGTTTTGATACGAGATATTGTAACCAGCGGTACTGGAGTTATCGACAGAGAAGCTCGTGTACATTGTCTGATTCACCCATAAGTAACTGGGCGTATTGGAATACGTCGTGTTAATCTGCACAACGTTGTTAGGCTTCACGATGAAATCTACTTCTACACAGTCCCAAATACCCTTCGCTGCAGGATTTCGGGCCACTTCCCACCATATGCCTTTGGCCTGTGTAATTTCAGAGTTCGAATTTAGTCATCGCAATAGACAGTAACCGTATTCAATTTACCTGATTGGTATCGAAGGCCATGCTATAGGACTGTGCGCACGATGCCGGACTACTTTGGGCTGACGTAGAAGCAGCCGCAAGGATCACATAAACAACTCCTAGAATACGCGTCATTGTTCGCGCCCACAGTCGTGTATGTTTATTGAGGAGCGACTGAATGAACTGATTCAATCCATCAAAGTTTCAGGTGGTCTGTGACTCTCAAGCGATATGTCCCCGATGTATCGCCCTCCGGTTTCACAGTCAATGATTAAAAACTCATTAAGATACGGTTTGGTCACGAATTAATTAGACACACATATATATGAATCAAAATGCTTAATACTGTTTCGTGGACAATTGATAACAAAATTTGTGAACACTGTTTAATTTTATACCGTGATATGGGTCCCTATCAAAAGTCATAATAATTACTGCAAGCCCTCGTGAATCTTTGCATTGTTACCTTGCCAGGTTGCGCATCGCCATGTGTATTCCTATTTTTATTCTGGTACACGCGTTGGTACACGCTAAGCGTTTTTAAATTAAATCTAGCAACGACAAAGGACAACATTGTGATACCCCTTCTCGTAGCTCCCACAGAAAAGGCCGGTTTTCCGTACTCCGATCTTTTGTTCTTAATTTCTAATAAGTTGGTTGCAGTGGCCTATGCTTTTGTTTAGAATATTGATTTATAATTCTTATAATTCTTATAATTCTCAGACGTTATTCGTCTGGGAATGAAAACTGGCGGCTATGCCCATTCTGGAAATCTAATTCATAGATATCAGCTGCTTACATTTTTGTCGGTTATACCCCATTAGAATGCTAAGTAAAATGTTAAAAAAAACAGCTACATAACTACCTCTCTAGTGACTCCCATACAAAATTATATAATCCCCAATCTATATCTTCCATTTAATTACACTAAGTTCAATAAATTTAACACGCTTCAGGCATTTAGTATTGTGAATGAAAAATGGGCTGAACTACCACGCCTTTTAGGGTACCAGATATACACATTGGGTTTTTTTTATCAAAAATCAGTGGTCCTTCTATAATGTCCAAACAGAGGAGTACGGAAAGTTGTCACATTTTATTGGGCTTTAATTCCACACCTCTTCTGGTACTACTTTCACTTTTTCAACAAATCAAAATGATGTCGGCTGAAGGTATTTACAAATCAGTGCACTTTATGAAAATTTCTGTACTGGCTTAAGATCTTAATTGTTCACATTTTCTGAAATGTAAACTTTTTCAGTTTCGAAATAATTTTGATCGGTTGTTTTTTGGCGTGCCTATTCCTTTTTTTAATAAAGTTTTAATGTTTAGCCCGCTACGACGACCAACTGCATTCAGCAGGACCAGCGAATATTTACAATATTTGGAAACTGAATTGTGCGGCTAATAAATAATAATTATAATAATTTTTATTGACACTATGAGATACATCAAGCAGACTAAAAACGCGGTAATTTTGTAAAGAATATTCAGAATTCTTAGGTAAAATATTTCAATATATATCAATAGAAGATCAGCACTTGCTGAGAAAACATTCAAACAAAACTTTCTAAATGCCCTCCTCAACACAAGGCGGCAAGTTAAAAATCTAGTGATCATTTTTTTGTGAGAAAATATAAGGAAATGCGTCTCGTGAATGGACTATGACTGAGCTTGCCACATTCAATGACTGAAACTTAAACATTCTGTGTTTAGACTCACTGGACCAGATTTACTGCCTAATGATGATTCCAAACGTTAGTTTGAGGCTTGTCGATAACTCGAAGTGTTAGCCTGCTACAGCAAAGTGACCACATTTATATTCAATACAGTCGTGTGTTCTAACCATTGTGCAATGTCCGGACACATTTGCTGAGACAACAAAATTAGAATATAAAACTTTCAAACAATTTTCATTGACACAAGGGGCACTTGAAGCAGCCAGAAAAAATAATTCAATCATCAAAATTTATTTTAGAACTTTCACAGTTCGCCTTTTAGACCACGATGTAGGTGCGCAAGTGCTTGGCCCAATTCTTCGTACATTTTTTTGTTGTAAGCTAAGATTGCTTTCAACGCCTTCACCAAGGGATGAAAAACCCTTGCATATCAATGGTAGGATGGTGCACTGTGACGGTGCAACGCCAACAAGAATCCTTACATACTGTTGCGCCTTTAGGAAAACAGTTCAGTGCATACAATCTCCACTTGAAATCGAAGAAAGCTGTTATCTTTACCCATATCTTTAGGTGGCTTTAAGGCCTATTTTGTTGTATGACCGCTGGCTTCAGAAAAGCTCGACAAAAAAAAACTACAGATGTTTCTGTAAGCACAAAGTGGTGTAGATTTTGATATTAGGATTAGACTTGTTATTTTAATCGACATGTAATTGCCATTTGACTTATGAGAATCTAATTCGATGTTTGACTAAGCTCAAACGTCTGTCTTGTTATAAAACAACCTATAGATCGCTTTTAGGCAAATCTAAGCCTGGATGCGCAAAAATCCATTGAGTGAATTGGAAAGTGGTTTTCCTTGGAAAGTGGTTTTCTTAATACAACAGTTACAAGAAAATAATGTAATAACTTTCGTTTTATGAAACAACTTTGGACTTCATTAATACATATTACACCTTTTCGTGTCTGAAATCAAAAGATGTGACAAAATGTAGTTTTAAAAATTTGCATTTGTTTCTATGATATTTTATGACATATTGAGTTGATAAGATAATAAGTTTAGTTTTTAATGAAAGTAAATTTAACATTTTTTAGTTTAATTTAATTCAACTTAAGTTAATTTAATTTTTCATGGTAATCTTCAAAGCAGTGTAATTTTTTCAGTGACCTTTTGCTTTTATTCAGGCAACTTTCGATCACAGATTGGATCCTTCCCAGCAAAATACTGGAACAACTCGGTCTTTAGGCCTCAGCAGTCTGCGGAATAAATGAAAATCCGAAGATGCCAGATCTGAGTTAAAAAGTATGTGCGGGTTAGCCTTCCATATAAGCTCAAGTATCTTTTGCCGAGTGAGTTCATGTCGCTTGGACCGAGATCTTTTCGATTGACATTGTAGTAAATAATCCATTCTCATCTCCATTTTTGACGTGTCTAAGCAATAGTTGCAAGTGTTTATCTAATTTGTTAAATGGATTTTCTTTAGTTCGTGCAAAAAACCCAAACATAGAGTTTTCTGACAAGTCCACACCGGTTCAAATGGGAATCGATGGTCGTTTGCGGCACTTTCAGCTTTTTTTCAACTTTTTGAGTAGGAACGCGTCAGTCCGACTCGATAACGGCATTGATTTCGTACTCACCAACCACATTTGACCGACCAATTCGGTGGTCATCTTCAATGTGAAGTTTCCAGAACGGAACTTCATACCAATTTTGGAATGTGCGTTCGGTTAACAGAGAGATCACAAATTGAAGATTAAAATGTCGTCTTTGTAACGATATAACAAACAATTTAATCAACTTGTATTTCAAGAATAGCAAAAGCACATTCTTCACGTATGAACTGATATTACTTTCTTGGCAATTCATTACATTCTCGAATAAATAAATATCGATGAGTCGTTCTCCATTATCATGGACAGTACAAAGAATGGGGTGTATAGATATGGTTTGAAAGCGCTATGTTTGTTCATGATATATTATTTTAAACTAAATTTATTACAAAACACGTAAAATTTTTCAAGTCTATTAACAATGGCGGAAACGAATTGAGGAAAGAGAGGGAGTTAATTCGATTTTCAAATGCTTATGTTATATCGTAAATTAATAGCCGATGTCCGACTTACGTGCAAATTTTGGTGCTTAGTTGTGGTCTGTGACTGAAATTGAATAACGCACTTCTTTTCACAAAAAGGAATTGAACTAAATATAAATATTTTGCGAGTAACATCTGCGCCACAAATCCGATTACTATTTAATAAATTACTGAAATTGAAATTTATATCTATAAAAGGACATGTATATAAATTTCAACCAATGTAAAAAAAAAAACTGGAAGTGTATTTGAAATCTAAAAAGCTACATATATTAGAGGAATCTATCGTTTAAAAGTGTGTCTCGATTGCTGATGTTTCCGTTTTTCAAATTTCATGACGTTGAATCTCTACATTACCAACACAAAAACGCAACATTATATCTCCAAACTCAGATGTTAAGGCGGAAGTTCAATAACCGCGTTAAAGATCAACATTGCAATATCATTCCGAGCCTAACTTGAAAACGCCAGCACACAAACAGAGTTCGTCTATACAATGTTTTCACTACAGAACAATTGCAGCTAATAAGCTCAGCCATTTCATCACCGGTTTGGTATTAGATAATCTTCCATCATTTTCGAATAACTTCAATGTCATGTGAATGTAATCGATTTGATTTCAAAATGGTTTCGTCATATATCATAGGGTTATCCGTTTAGTAGTTTCAAAATCGCCGGGATGGCAAGGCAGTCAGATGTTAAATACCTGTCATCTGAAGTGTTATTTATTTAGTGAAAGGTTTGCCATTTACGAATATTAATCGTATAACAACCGAAGAACGCGTAAAAATACTTCAAACTTACTACAAATGTGGTGACTTAAACGTGGGCTTTCAATCGAACAAAATTTTGTTCAGCGATGAAGCTCATTTCCCACTCGGTGGTTACGTCAACAAGCAAAATTATCGCTCATGGGGCTTGGAGAACCCAAAAATGATTGTGGAAAAGCCATTGCATCCGAAAAAAGTGACTGACTGATGCGCATTATGGTCTGGAGGTGTTATTGGACCGTATTTTTTCGAAAATGCTGAAAGACCCTCAAAAGGATCCACACTGCTGCAATCAATCCAGAGGTATTTCGTATATAGGAAGGTCCAAACATTATAATGAAATAAAAGTTTCATCGAAATCATAGCTGTATGTGTGTTTTATTTAACCTTACTTTTGAAACCGAAAAATGGATGACCCTACATAAGTAAACTAATATCGCACTTGATGGCGTACATTTTGCACTTATGAACTGATTTGATTTCGGGAGGGGAACATTATGTATGTTGTTTTTAACCCCATTATCAGAAATGACAAGTTAAACGGTTTCGCCCGGTGTAATTGGTTATCTGTGCTTCTTCGATATCAGGCCACTATCAAATTATTGAATAGAAACATTAACTTACCTAACTCCCAAAAGATTACTAACAAATTCCACAACAGACACTACACAAATATTGGAATATTTTGATAAATTGCGACAACGTTTTTAGTTGTTGCCGTATCTTCTATACATTTTTCCATTGCCATAAACATTTCAAATTAGGGAGTAGTCTAAAGCCTACTCATTGCATATCAGTAACTGGAAATGTTTGCTATAGAAAGACTAAATTACTTAGTTGTTCGATACCGGTATTTGCAGTGTACATGGACATGTGATATGCACCATCACGAGGTTGACGAAATTCGGAGAAAAGGAATGCAATTGATTTAAATAATCGCTTTTCTTTGTCGACCTTTGGGTTATTTTTAAGTTTGCTCGATATAAATCAGTGGCCGCTACTGGCTTTTTATACGATGGGGCGTCTGGGGAAGTATTAATAAACTTTAACAACCGTAATAAACTGTAATAAACCTGGCGATTTCAATTATCTGATTACTGAATTGGCTGTAATAAATAAAGCCTGATAATAGCACTAGTAAGCACATTAGTCGGCTCATAAATATATTTGGCACTAAATCGGTTATTGTTGTTTTGACATTCATAAACTTTTATGTGATAGTGTGATTCTGGAGGCGTCGAGCTATGTTCTTATCACACACCGTAATAATCACTCCATTGAATCGAGGTGTAAATATTGGACAGATTTCTTAATTAGTCAAAGCTGCCTCCGCTGTTTTTATCTTATCGCAGACAATATCGTATTTGCCTGTGGAATACTTGGAAATATTTCCAAAACTCTGTATGGTTTGCCGACTATGCTACTGTTGAGAGAAGCAATAAAATAAATTGGTAGAGACTGGTTGCATCGATGGGATCTTAAAAGGTAGTTTTTATTTGGTATAACAGTTTTCTTGTTTGATTATAATTACAAAGCAAATTAATAAATATAAATGACGCAGTTACCACAAACACATCATCGAAGAACATATTAATAGAAGAATTTTGCGATCAGCAAGAGGGCTGCAAACACAGTGGTTAGATAAGGCACCGAAGTCGAGGCAGAACTGGCGTAACAGCTACGAAGAAGAAAATAAATGGAGTTTTTACACTTTACAGACAGGATTGTTTCAAAATTAACGACTTACCCCTTTTGTGTGATGTTGGCAATCAAGGTGGAGTTGAAGTTTGTGAGAATAGAGGAGGAATTGTTCACAACCTGACCCAACCAAGTGTAGTTGACATTGCTGCTGGCGGTGAAGACCGCTCCAAATGAACTGTTGGCATTGGCGTTTGTGTAGCCACACACGGAAATATAACTCTTGTAATCCGTATCCAAAATTTTGTATGTTGTGTTAGAAGAAATGGAACCATTGTAGACAACATTGAATCCCTTATTATCGTTTACTTGGGTGATATTCAGTACAGCAGTGGCGCGCTGTGTCATGTGGAGAGATGATTTTGACGGAGAATACGAGGTGGTTACGTTCAGCATTGTGCCATTATTAGCGAGCACGACGGATGTGCGAATGCAGCTCACGGAAGCAGCTGGAGCCCGAGCCACTTCATACCACAGGCCAGCCAACTGGGGTTGATTAGTTGTTCCATATTATTGGGTAGACTTATTAAGCAGTATTTTCTCTAACTTACTTTTGTAGCATTAACACCCTGCATACCAGTAGCAGATTGGCAAGACTGCTGAGCTCCTACCAACGCACTCAAGCTAGCCAGTAAAGCCACACATAAGATTACACTTTGGGCCATTTTCCTTAATTTGTTCAACAAATCCGCAGAGTATTTGTGAAGAAACGTCTCGATCCTCTTGGTCCGCTTGTCGGAGTCGTACTGACTTTTCATAAACTACTTCAATAATAATTTATATCAGTCTTTCGTTTCCATTACACGGCGGCCGTATCTCTTCGATACGTTTGTATGTGCCAGACACGGAGCTCTTTTTATCTTGCCACAAGTGGTTCACAGAGGTGCTTACACTTTTTAGGTAGAAATAAGATAACACCTTCAAAACAGTGAAAACTAAATACTTTTCGAAAATTATGATACGGTTATTATATATAGATAGGTGAGTAACGCTCGAACTCGGGATTCAGTGTTTAGGCAATTTTGTGAAATTGGCCATGATTTCGGCAGGTGATTTTTGCTTGATTGAATTTCATACTTTAGGAAATGGCATCGAATCAATGTCTCAATCACATAGTAATTGGAAAGAAAAATAGTCGTGTTTTTTGTACAATTTTTCGTTATCGATTGCAATAGATTTGATTGTTTGTTGAGTGCTGGATCCTAAATCCTCCACAGTAAATATTCGACGACTCTCGTTTCCAATGAACTGAAGCAACTACTGTTGATATCATTGTGGCCACATCGGGGCCTCAATGAACAATTAAGCAAAATTATAATAGAATATTAAACGATAAATGATAGAGAAATCTTTGTGCGGATGACCCTCGAGTAGGTTAATTAATTTGCAACCTCTTAAATTAAAATTGTTCATTTACAACATGAAATGATAAAGATTATTAAGGGTGGCATAAAATCTGACACGATGTAAATTGTTCAAGATTAAATTGTTCAAATTGAATTAAATATATTGTTTACGATTAGATCGCAATCTTAGATCACTCTTGCAATCCATTTCCAGCAGAAAAATATTTCCAAAGAAGTTCAATTAATAAGACAGAAGTAATGAAAAACTGTGTGAACTTCAGGTGGACTTCTCATTAGAAAAAATTACTTTTCTGGGGGGACTCTAACGTACTAGAAGTAGAAAATGTGGTCATACTCTCCTATTGGAAATATTAAAAACATGATTGCTTTGGAATTATTTATAGTTTCTTCTCTACTGCGCTACGTTGATATTTCCGAAATACCAAATCTTCAGCTGTTCCTCCTAAAGAGGTCCTTCTCATGCCCGGTCTCATAATAACACGCAATTAGAAGCGTTTAAGATTAAAAGTACCTTTCGGCCAAATGTGTTTCACGGCTTTATAAGTCAATTGGGAGATGTCAGTGTGCCTGGATGGTAGGCACGATAACTGTCGTAAATCTTTACGAAACTCCCTCTATCTCCTTACTTGTATTCTGCTGTAACTTAACCCTTTATCCATTGTCCTGGCCTATAATTCTCCATGTAATTTGAAAAAAGACCAATTAGTCATGCTGTTTTTGGTGCCTTCCATACAAACGGCCAATTTAACCCGCATATTTTTAAGTCCAAATATTTTACTTTGTTGCATTAATCTTAATCAAATTCGATACGCGTTTGTCAGAACATAGTTTGAGAATGAAAATGGGAGACTTTACCACACACTTTCTAACACCTACCATACACATTGGTCGGCTTTCAACCATACCTATTATAAATTTTATTGAAAAATGTCTTTCATTAAGAATTATTTGTGATATTTATTATATCGCTTTGATAAAATTATTATTTTTGATTTTTTTTTATAAAATCTCTCTAAAGATAATAATTGTTTTTGATGTTTATTATGTAGCTCAGAAATAAGAGTTATTTTTGGTTTTTGAATACAAATTAAAGTCAGTCCAAATCTTTTAATTTTTCTGATGAGTTATAAAAATCACCCAAGGATTTTTATTTTTTAAATTATTTTGCTTTAGCGAAGTATGCAACTTTAGTCCAAACAAACTTAGGTAATATTCTAGGCAATCAGAAAAAGACAACCACCATAAAAATTTTACGCATATTTACACTGTGCGACAGAAAATCAATTTATTATATTTCGTTGACAGCTTGTGGTGATTCCTATAGCTTATTAGGGTACATAAATTGGAATCAATATAAGTATATGGAAAAACTCGACATTTACAACTGGTAAAAGAGCATTTTAAGAATATTTTGAGGAGTTGCAACATAATCATATAACACCTTTTTTTAACTATACAATATGCTGGAGGAGGATTTTTAAACTGGGGAAACAAAATTCTTTAGACGTGACATCTTTGATTTCAGGAGTAATTTAATTACTGTACGTGGATCACATATATGCTCGTGCCCTCTCGTGGTATCTTAACCACTTAACCACATTTCAGCCAGGTGAACTGACTTACTTATACTCAAACCTAACATCATTTTGCGTTGATGCAAAAGTGTGAGATTCGTTGGTTTCTTTAAAAGAATAATCTGCTATTTTCACGCACAGAACTAAGATTGCCAAATGTCAGATGCATATTAAATAACACTGAATTTATTGCAACTGAATGTAAGATATTAATACAGAAATATGTTGGGAAAATTATATAATTTGTACGGGGGTTACCGGAGAAGGCGTGAATATCCGGTTAATTTTTCCAAATTTTACGATGCATTGCCAAAAATGTAAGTAACTCCAGTATACGATTTAAAGATTACAGCGAATGTATTAGAAAAGGTGTGGCAATGATCCCGGTTTCATTGCTAGAACTTACTTCACCAGATGCATAACGTGTGCAAAATTGACTGAGCTACTAGAAGGATATTAATAAAGCTAGGAAAATATGGGATAAACCGGTAATTTGTATGGGAGGTACCAGAAGGGGCATGGAAATGCTTTCGGTTTTCATTCCTAAAACTTAGTTCACCAAACGCATAACCAATAGAAAGACATGAAAATAAGAATATAGGAGTTAAGTTGGTAATTTGTGTGGTAGGTACCATAAGCGACACGGTTAATTGCTAAATTTTTCCCAGAGCTCACAGAAAATTTTAAGGTAATGCATTGGACAAGAACACAGGATTCTGCAGTCTACAGATTATAAATCACTGGGGAAAGATTGATCTTAACCAATCACACAGTTTATATGAGTGGTACCACAGGGGGTGTGGCAATGTCATTCATTTTCATGGTGAGCCTTTACTTTTACAAACGCGCAGGGCGTACCAAATGTGACCAAATTTAATGCAACCATACGAGAGATATGAACTTACGAATATATGGGATAAATGGGCCACCTGTATGGGAGATAGTAGGATAGTAGGAAGTGTGGATGGGACGAGAGTAGGCGGTAGGTTTTTCAAATTATTTTAGGTACTATCAGCAAATTAAATGTACAAAAATTTATGTTTCTATGCTCTACGAATATGAAGCCACAGGCGAAAAACTGAAGTTCTGGAATTCGGTTAATTCGCATGGTATGTTTCAGAAGACGTGTTGTTAGCTTTATAAACCATTTATTATAAAATGTGGCTGTGCCAAGATTAATAAGAGTTATGAAGACCTACGGCAGTTGTAGTGTCCACCAGCCAAACATCGATCAACCGTTTTAAAAAGTCATAAAACGGATTTGGTCGAAAGACACTTAGATGATTTCTTATGGGTGTTATATCAAGTGATATATATTTTCATTCCTCCCGATGAGGCTTTATATTTTTCTTCAATCATCAACCAGTTACCTGTGAATGTGCTTTTACAATACATCTATACAAAATATTGTGTTCTTGGTTCCAAAAATTCGCACCAAAAAAGGCAAAATCCGCCTTACGTTTACCATTTTTTGGTTAAATCAAAAATATATATACATTTATTTCATTTGTTATAACAATAACGTCGAATAAAACAAAAGAGTTTAAGTTTTTTTGTGTGATGAAATAAAACTCACTCAAAAATGTAAACTTAAGAGTTATTCGAATACCTTAAAAAAGTAAAAATCAAAAACAAGCCTTATTTTTGAACAGGTATGATGCAAATCAAAAATAACTTGTATTTCTGAACGACATAATAAAAATCAAAAATAATTGTTTTAAATAACTTTTATCATAAAAATCAGCAATAAAAGTTTATTGCACAATTAGATAGATAGGGGCATAACCAATGTTTTCGTACGCTTAAAGTATTTTAGGCACATTCCAATCCCTACGATTCTTTTGAGGTGTCCAGTAGTTCAAACCTGAGAAGAAAACGAAAAATATGGAATATGAAATTATGGTATTAAATATGGAATTTTGAACTGGTTCGAAAATTAAAACTATGCTATTGTGAACTAAATGCAAAATTTTCGGTATAATGAAAACCGTACTGGTTTCAAAAATGTTCACACCTAATGGACAGGCTAAAATTATGCATTTTTTGTAGTACCACTGTACATTAGCTTTGCCAGAGCTATTTCCTCTAAATGACTTACAATTCAGTACTATTGGCACTTACCTGGCCAAGAGTTAGTTGTTATACGAGTACTTACTTTCAACACTTACTTCTTCACATCCTCCTTACAATCTTGTTCATAGGGAACTGGTAATCGTTATTCATTCCCAAATTACACAGTTTTCTGATTCCAGAAATGAAACATAAGGCTATGTGTATTTCTCGGTCCAGTTCGGACAATACTTTACAAGTATGGACTTTAGACATTACTGAGTCCTAATAAAACTTGACTTGATATTCTTTCTAGTGTATGCAAAATGTACAGTTTAAACACGTCCTTGATATAGGACGGCTTGGACAAGGATGAAATTACCAACTTGTAATTTTTATATTTATCATTTACCACGCCTACAAGTTATCTGGCTGTTTGCGACTGTACATAAATTAGTTTGTTTGGAAAGACTAATTTTTTAGAAGTGGTTTCATCCATGGTTTGGTTAAGTATTTTTCCTCTATACCAATTCCCCAAAATTGTCCACTACATTGTGAACTATGGACAAGTTGCCAGACGTACTTCTTCATATGTAATAATTCGTGCAAAAATTCGTATTTGTTAGTAATTTTAGTATAACCAGATCTCTTAAAGAGCTACATAATTTAGAATGCTTCATTCTTATGTCTATATTTGTCTCTGATGAAGTTATAAATCGACGCAAAAATTCGACTTTATTGCGGTGAAACATCGCTGTATTGAAAGCAAGCTCGGCACCCATTTTGCGCTCAGTTTTCTCATGTTCAAATCTTCAGCCAATACACGAGGTGTAGCACTTTTTGAATCGTCTACTATTGCACCTATCTTACGCGCATTCAACCGACGATCATCCAATACCATTTTGTAGATTTGCTTAACCGTGTCTGGCGTGGACACCTCAATTGGTCAACCACTGCGGTGTTCGTCTTGGCAGCTTATACGACCTCGTTTAGACTCTGCTACTCAATATTTTACAATCGTAAACGAAGGAGTAGACATCCCCAGAGTAGAATCTAGCTCAACTTTAATATTGGTTGGATAGAGACCTTTCAAATAGAAATATTGAACTACATAACGGTGCCCAATTTTTCCCATATTTACAAACTCACTGAGATCGTTTACTTTAGATGGCTCAAAAAAAAATTACTAAACATCGTGGTGCCTTAAAACTTAAAACATACTCGTATGTTTTATAAGGTTGCCACTTTTTACCCAAATCATCTATACTTCACGTCGGCTAGTTTTGGAACGACAAAATTCCGAAAACTTAAAAATCGTTCTGGGAAGAACGTTACATACCTATAATAACATCGTTGATGTTTATCCATACACTTTCTTCAAGCACACGTAAGCCAATAATTTGATAAGTTCTAGCCTGTACATATAGTTAGAGAAAGATAAATCAGACTCCCAATGATGATTTCTACTTTTTGCGAACATTTTCGTTCCGTTTCGTTGTTTTCATAATTGTAACCTTGCTCTGAATCTGATATGATGTTGTGATTGAGGAGCATCGTATAAGCATTCGAAGGCGCGTAAACAATCAAACAATCATCCATTTCTTTTCAAATGTTTTGTAACAAATTTGTTGCCTATATTGCGAAAACCTGACGGAAGCGTCGCTACCATTGTGAAGCAATATTATAGACAGCTGCTTTGTAAACTACATATAATTAATTTCATGTCAATATTGCTTGCAATGTTTTTAAACTAATTCATTTCTTAAATTTCTCTGTAACAAAGTAATTACCTTCTAACGAATACTTATACTTTTAAAATGATATTAGACCTGCTATATTCTTGTCCGAAAATTTGTTGAATTATCGCACAATAAAAGAAGCAGAATCACAACTTGCTAAAGTCTTCCGTTTAAATATAATGGAGGTACCACTCGTTTTATCTGTGGGGTACCCTAAGAGGAGTGACAATGCAGTCCATTTTAAAAATCTATTTAAATATCTGATGGATGCTAAATCATGCAGAATTTAGAACAATTGAATGAAAGGTATGAATGTTCTAATAAATGGATTAAATTAAGTAACTGCGTGGCGGTTATCCAAAAAGGCGTAGTTAATTGGTCAACATTTCTCAAGTTTTACTGATATTTATAAATCAACACAAACGTTAAGAAATTGAAATGAATTGGCAGGCTGCAGTAGCCTGCTGGTTAGAAATTATTTTAGTAAACGCTCAACGTTTAACATGGGTCAAACCAACCGTTTGTAAAAGAGGCACAGGAAGGGACATAGTTAATCGGTCGATTTTCTCAATTTTTACAAAGCTTATGACGCTTATAAGGCAATAGAATGGGCAAAAACTCAAGTCATTGCGAATGAGATAAGATAGGCCTCTCCTCCGCCAATGGGGCTTATGTTCCATACCCAATAAAAAACGAACATCCAAGGAAGTTAAAAAAATTCACTGATCGTGGTGTAGAAGTAGTGCAAAAATTGATAATCATCGATGTCATAGGAGCGGTGCTTGTTATTTTTTGACATCTTTTCACAGCGCTTTCATCAGATCTTCTATAGCAATGAAAACTCTTAAGATTATTTTTTGACAATTTTCTTCTTTTCATCGGAATTTACATAACTTATTAATTTAAATTATTAATAAACAACAATTTTAATCGGGTGTTAAAAAATTCAAAGTTGGTTACTTATATCGATACAATATATACGTCAATCGGGTATTTGAACACTCTGTGAGCAACAGATATCGTTAAGATACTAAAATGCAGAGCAACTCGATCTGCCACAACCACAAACGGCGGCATGTCTTGCAAAGCGTTCTGTTGGTATAGATATATATAAAAGGCAAACAGAAAGAAAACCTGGGTACAAGAAAACATCAATAACAATTGTAATTTAGGTTTGAAAAAATAAATAGAAATTCCCTTTCCTGAACAAAAGTTGTCAGCCTTATGCCAATAATATGCACCAAGTTTACCCCCACATGACGAAGAAGGTGGAATAAAATAGAAAACTTTTATAATAAAATTTTGAGTTTTTATTCATAATTATGTTTTATTTATTTATTTATTTTTTTTCTTTTTT
Source organism: Philornis downsi (assembly GCA_019455685.1). NCBI lineage: Eukaryota > Metazoa > Arthropoda > Insecta > Diptera > Muscidae > Philornis > Philornis downsi. The sequence goes on from JAHXMU010000810.1 coordinate 429,465, forward strand.
TTTTTTTTTTTTTTGAATTAGTTATGTGTTGGCTTTAGTGCCTCTATGAATCTTATAGGTTTATATTTCAAAATTTTTGTATTCACCTTTTGTTACACGTCACACAATTCAATTTGGCATGTAGTTATAAATGTATTTCGTTCAAAATATGTTTTTTAGTTTTTTTTCTCCCCTGGAGCTCAAATAAAATAAGTTCAAAATATGATTTGGAACAAAGATTTCAATTAGCTGCAATCCGATTAAATCAGATGTCAGTTTTTTTTCATTTACGCCAAAAAGAGTTCGATTAGTAAAAGTTTCAAAATATTTTTGATATGATTTGAGTGTTGTCTCATGTGGATCTGGGTAAGGGTAACAGGTTGGAGAGCTGGCTATCTACATGAGCGTTTGACTTTGCCACATTGAGTACCACTTAAACATCTAAACATGAAATATATGTTGTCTACTTTGTATGTATGGCATGATGATTGTTCTGATGCAACAGACATGTTTTCGTAAGAAAAATGGATGATAAGTTTTAGAGGGGTAGAACCAAACAGGAGAAATTGTGGGAGGAGGATTGACTTAAGACTATCTATTTCATTCTCTGCAGCTTCTTCTTTACTTACGATGCTACATTATTGGTTAGTCTATATTCACTAATAGGATTCACTGAATGTGCTCATTATATATTGAACAAGGAACAGGAGGGGGAGTTCAAGTATGGACAATCTGGGAGCGAGTTGTAAAAAATTCACTACGACTAGTTTTAGATTAGTAGGTGGTTAATAAATGTAAGTATGCTTAGTAGGTATACGCTATAGTTTAGGCTTTAAGGACTCATACTATTTTACAACGGTTTACAACCTAAGTAGAGTTTGTGTTGTCAGGATTTATTACCATCACTCATGAGTGTTTCGTTTAGTTCGTTTTACAATCGATATTGCATAATGATTTGTACATTGAGTAGAAGAATCGAGTGGTTCTCGAGTCCGTTAATTGCTAATTATACTATGTCTGATTACTATCAAGTCAAATAATATTAGTTAACAGTCTTTAGGAAGCCTTATATTACATGAAAACTTGATATAAAATCAGTTGAGGGTACTAGACATCAATTGATATGTTCAATCTGCTGCTGCAACTGCTACGCTAGTTGTTACTGCCTAAACATATGCTGCATAAACTGGCGCATGTCATGTGTCGTCCTGTTGTTAATCTAACTGACAACAAATGACACAAAGCCGGCTATTTGGGGAACAATAGGCTGATATATATGCCACACGGCTACTTTCGAATCGGGATTGAAATCAATATCGAATATGCAGCACATTCTGCGTATTCCGCTGACTTTAGAGTCATGATCGTAAGACCACATCGTTTCCAAAAGCAAAATGTCCCATGCAAATTCGATTCAATTCGAAGGTGGTCATACGGGTGTATTCCAAATTAAAACGGAATGAAAAATAGAAGTTGCATTTTTCCATTAAAAAAAATTACTATATTAATTGAAATTTTATTTTTTTTTCTTTTGATATTTAATTTCACTTCGCTTGTAATAAATACCCATTTTTTTCTTCGTTGAACTTATGAACTAAAATAACAACTTAAAGGAGCTTCCTCTCTCTCTTATACATACAGTAATCGAATAATAATACAATGTACAAATTATTATTAATATAATAATAATGGAAATGTTATGTTCATAAAAAACAGGACTAACTAACTAATGCATAGGACCGACACGGAGATGCGGATTTATTCGCATCCCCTGCAGTCCGATAGGAAACAAACAAAACTAAAACTACGCAGTTCAGTATAACAATCACAATCGGTTGGTCGGAGAAAAGTCGATCTTGCTTATAGTTCAGCTAAACGAAAGGAATGTCGCCAGCTTAGGGCTGAGTCGACCATAACAACGGCTAAATTGGTTTTTATTTGGACTAATTTGTTATTGCTTACTCGTTCCTCGTTCAGCGTTTGTCTTTCCTTGTCTGGGGGACTGATAACACACAAGTAAGATAAGGTCGAAAGCTCGTTTCAGTATTTACAAATGATCTGGTTGGAGCGCCGGTGGAATGATCCGCGCTCTACAGTTACGCTCTACGAAAGGTATGTACATATATAAGTCTAATGATACGTAGGATTCTTTAGAGATTTAACTTATGACCTAAATTTGACTATGTTTTAGGATTAGAGTCTAATGAGTGATGCGGTGGTTGCAACATTTTGGAAACTTTGTCAGTAATCCGGTGTGCTCTCACGCGTGCAGTAGGTCATTATTGTTTTGGCTTGGTGCGGGGGCGCTGGACGATGACGATGTATTGTCCAGCGTAGAGGTGATTGTGGACGAAGCGCTATTGTTGTTGGGACTAGATGCCTCGGTTGGTGGCCCTGTGGATTGGCTGGGATGCGATGTCATGCTTATTGCATTATTGTTGGACTTTCTCTTATGCCAGGAGAAGCTTAGGGCGTTGGCCAACTTGCTGGGTGGTTTTTGAGTTGGCGCAGGCGGTGCTGGGGGAATTGGTAGAGCAATGTCGTAGTCATGCCGACCAATGGAAGAGGCGGGTGTATGATGACTATAGCCGGAATCGGAACCAAAACTCGAATCCCCATGGACGTATAGTGGCGTTGTGTTTTGGTACGTTTGTGAGGCAGGGTGGTGGTGTCTGTAGGATGAAGACATGCTTCCTGAACTATATTCTGGCATAATGTAGGTAGTATATGGAGCAATGGGATGTCGAAGCCGGTTATTGGGAGCCGTGCAGGACTCGTAATTATAGTTTTGATGGTAAACGGGTTCCGTGTAGCCATACGTGGGTTCTAGCGTCTCCAGTGGTGCAGCGACGTTGCCTCTTCTCCTATCCATTGATCTTGGATTTGTTCTGGCCCATACAGAGCTCGTCAATAAACCATTTGTTACGTGAGATGTATAGTAATGATGAGGATATCTTGCCCCCCCAGGATATTGGATACGCTCCCGGTAGATTGTTGCGACAGCAGGAGTTGAACAGTTCTTAAGTTGAGCATTAATGCGATTTCGTCGTTCCACTTCGCTTTCAATGGTGTTGTAAAAGTGAGGTGGAGGATGAGCCACTACGTTTCGATTGTTGTTGTAGTGATAAACATGATGTAAGCTATGGTGGTGGCTGTGCGATTGCTGGTGCAGTTGCGGGGGCTGGAAACCCAGTGCCATTAAATTACTGCTATTGTCATACATCTGCTGCAGCGGCGTCAAATCACTCACTTCGGTTGTGGAAGCGGAAGTATTCAAGTCCTCGCTGGTTCTGGTCCTACGTTCGTTCTTGGATCTAGCACCGCTGGATGAGAGCCTACGGCCATTTGTATTCCTGAGCAAACCAGAGATAAAGGTAGCTGACCCACTTCTTACGACTGAAGGGTTCACATTGCCATTTTTATTGTTATTCGATGAACTCGACGACGCTGCGGTGGCAGTGGAAGCATCCTGTGTGGACGACGCCGATGACAAAACGCTACTACGTTCTTGTCCACTCGTGACAGTTGTGGACGTCGAATTGGTTGGCACCGCACTGCTCTCTGCGTCATTGTAAACAGCTGCAGCTGCTGTGTTGTGTTCGATATTACTGGTTTTGTTGAAAGAGCGCTCTCCAGGCATAGAGAGCTCGTCCTCAGCAAAGTCGTCGTCTGAGTGCATTGGTGGATCACTTTCACCGTCGGAATCCCGATTAGTTCCCAATTCTTCGTACACGTTGTCATTTGAACGATACGGATCAGGACCTGGAGAATTTGTCACCAAGAAAGGAGGAGATCTAGTCATCGGATAGCCGCTGGGATAATGTATACTCTTGTTGTGTAACATCTACAAAGAAAAAAAAATAATAATTCGAAACTTTAGATATGCGCTTCCTCAGATGTGATTTCCGTTTGTTGCGCTCGCAAGCGGTAAGCAAACAAATAAAAAGCGATCGAGCCTTTCGAAATGGCGAGACTGTGTTAAAACACTTTTTGCCTTTTGAATCGGTGTCGCCGAAATAAATATTTACGCAGCGGATTCAATGACTTCTGCACAAATGCGTGAATAGGAAGGACCCACATAACCATCTCTGATTGCCCCAGCAATGTTGAGAAACCCGATACTTTTCTTCAGTATATGCTCCTCATCATATAATCCAGGCTACAGCAAGCAACAATGCTCATAATAGCTCTTAAAAAGGATCATGACACCGCATTTATGAGTTTATGCGTTGGACGTGAACGTTCCTTGTATGTCCCCGCCGAATACATATGACAGACAGAATATAAGGATAAATTTGTTGAAGGAAATTTAACACGTATATGATAAACTTGACAATTATGAGCCACACAATCTCAATCACAAAAACAACGGATATGACATTTTACAAAGTTAAGACAAACGGAAAAGCTTTCGGCTGATATAATACGTGTGGACACAAAATAAAAACAGCAACCGCAGCACTACTCCTCGCTAAGGCGAAGAGAGTGAGTGATGGAGGATAGAAAGTAACTCTACACCTTGAAGCAGTCTATGCTTCGCAGTGGAATGGGGTTACAGGATGTTTTGATCCCGAAACACAAAGCGGAATAAGATGAACAATCTAGTGAGTTTGAAGTTTATTTTGACAACGTAATGTCGTCTTGTCGCGCAGAGCATTGAAAACTTACCTCAATATTATGATGATGTCGCATCACCAACGGTCTATGATGCCCCAAATGAGTATCCGGATCTTCATAAGTGACTGAATGGCCGGCAGTTAAGGCAGATAAGGCCCCTGATATGTGAGGCCCCCGGTTAGGAGTTTTGCATGGCAGTAGATTTTGCATTTTTCGCTTGTTTCTGTAATTAAAATAAAATTTAAAAAATGTACATTACCATATAGTTCCTTTACGCTACATTCGTTAGATAATTTTGGCTAATGGAACTTTTCACAGCACTCAATGTAAAAGCGGTTGTGAAGAGCTAAGGCTTAACGAAATCAATTAGATAAATATCTAATGATTGCTCATCATTTGGAATACATGTGCCCTATGTGGCCAGTAATACTTGAGGTTGCCTTCATAAGAAATTTCAAATGACTTCATCTATGAAAGGCTTTATTTGCGCTTTTGTAAAACTATCGAAGTTCTCCTCCGCCTGTACCTATACTTCACATGGTACGCCAGAAAATATGCATAAGTTGTTTAGAATTCACTCATGATAACCCTGACGTTCAGCGGTAGCGAGAATAACCTTCATTCGAATGATCGATCTGCGCCTAATGTGTATAAAAAATAATGATTTAGAAGTTACAGTCTTGTGTTCCTTCGTGGTTATTTCGTGGAAACACCGAAGCTCGGGCTGCGGTAAGCAATTAAAAATTACAGAGACACCGCTAAAGTTTATATTTTAATACCAGCTAATGTAGCTTTTCCAGAGACAGTTTGAAAAGCCAGCAACAGATTTTGGACTAACTCCTTCTGCAAAACTGAAGGGTCTCTCAACCTAGCTGTAGATACTAAGGCACTAAATAATACCAACACATGTCGCCTGATAACACCCAAGAGTACAAAAAGAGATTTCAAAATGTTGTTTCTCTAAATTGTCGTTTAAATGGACGTATTAATGAAGTATAGACGTGTTTGTATCTTTGTGCATGTATGTCCAGCGGTTTCAAATTGCGCTAAGATACAGTGCTCTAAGCCATTTATACTGTTAATAATCTGGTTAACATATATTTTTATAGCTGTTTAACAATAACATCAATTTAGAAACACACTCTCAGCCAAAACGATTCCGCGGGCAGACAATGTGTTATTACCACGCATTAGGTGGGTTTTGTTGACAACTCCATGTGTGCGTGTGTGTGTGTCAAACTTGTTTGACGTAATTGTTTTCTTGGCTTTGCTCTGTGACTGGTCACTCATTACCATAAGCCGAGCCGAAATGCAACATTTGTCTCTAATCTCGGATCAACGGTCTGTATAGATCGCTGAACCCACCTTGTTATCTTAAAGTTTACTTTAGTTATTGACCTTAATGAAAGGAAATACATAGTAAATTATGAACTCTTTCAAATCGAAGACAAAAATCGATAAAGTTTTCCTGCATATTGATCGAAATTGAAATTGTATGCGGAAACGCAACAATGTTAATCCTTTGAACTGAGTTCTCTTTGTGGCAGTGTTATGAATAAACAACATCAATTCGAACAAGTTTGGGAGAACTCCTCGACAAATCGACTGGTGCTTGCTTCTTCCCCTATGTAACTTATTCACTTTGTGTTCTTCTTTTAACCAACATATTCATACGTACGCACGCACACATAAATACTACACATGTTCACCAGGGGTGTGAGTATGTAAGGAGGATAGCGGTGGACAGAAGGCCATTATCGTTTATGAGTCTATATAAACAACAGCAATAACAAGATGGAGAGGAGAGAAACTTCTGCTCATAAATAAAATTAAATGTTATTTTATTTATATGGCCTAATGTTAACAAGACATACACAAATGAATATGAGCTTAAGGCTGTGAAATTTGCGTGTGAAAGAAATATTACTGTCATTTCGCTAGCAACATACACTCACACATGAATGTACATACATTCTAATTCACTTCAAATCGGACAAATTGTCAGAACGCCGACGCATCCGTCTCATGCCACATATCTCATGATCCCAGAAATAAACGCCCGCAAACCTCTCGTCCTTTTCTTCGTGAGCGTAGTGGAATGCATAAAATGTCGCCTCAATAAACAACGCTCAGAGGGACCGATATACATCGCTGTTTAAGCAAAATTTGCATTCATGCGATTCAAAAAATATCTGCTGTTGCGCCAATTACAAACAAAGGTGGTCTGCTTTTAGGCCATGTTGTTTATCCGCCTGCAAGTAGGCCATAGCTGTTGTGCTCATCGATATTGTTTCAATGCTGGCCCACATCTGTGCAAGTATAATATTTGCTCGCAGAATGCAAATACATTTTGTTATTGAGCACACAAATACGAACTTAGTACGAGTGTATGAACAAGTGCATCCATACGATGGGCAGATACCAGCAGCGTGCTCAACGATTGGAAAAGTTTGATCCCTCCCCATGTGAGATCGAGGAAAGGTTCCTCTTTCAGAGCACAAACTTGCACTGTTGCGAGTGCAATTACGAGTGTTAATTACGTTTTGTTACGTGTTTGTTACGTTGTTGATATTACACATCTCCTTCAGACTCACTTTCATTTCAGCGCGAGAGCGTACGTACGTATTGCACTTAATATACAACGCATATTCCCATACTTACTTCCATACGAAGAGCGATGAGATCAAGACCACCAATACCAAAAGCAGGGAGAAAACAGCTATCATGGCTGATGTTTGCAGCGATTGACTGCTGTAGAGATTAGCGTCGAGGATCTGTAAAGAAAAAATAAAAATATAAAGAAGTCACATAATGGTTCGACACGCTAATTTCGCACCGACATCATAACATTTTCTTTCAACGCCAATTCGTATACTTTAATAATCCATTGAGAAATGCCGGCCGGCCTTCCAGCCGATACATTCATTGGATAGTGTTGCAACCAAAGGTCACAAGGGAAAATCTATAAATTTTATGAACATTTTAAAACAGAAATTCTTTGCCCATTCGCTACGCGCTTCCCACCAGATTGGATCCAACAAAAAAGCTTCGACGTAGACATTGAATTGTGAATAATGGAAAAAATTATTAATTTTTTAATACTTAACAAATTGATTTATTCTGGCCGCTACTATCCATTCCATTCCGCCGCTGCAAATGGTGCCGCCGGCGTAATTTGAAATTCGTTGTGCAAACACGAATGACACAAATTTAGGTCTCTTATCGTAACGATTGGAGGCTACTTGAACTTTCTGCGGAAAGAGCTGATCGTAACCGACGTTCAAGTCTGTTGGTAATTAATCATTCCCCTGCTTCGGCTTTATAAATATTTAATTTATATATTGGGACACAGTTAAACAAACACCAACCCATTCATGCCGATAACAATTAATCGATCATATTCCCGAAAGCGAAACTATCAGTAGTCAAAGAGTTTGTTTGCCTTTCCTACAAATAGTGGCTACTATTTTTCTCTTTCGAGCTATTGGATTGTGTAAACTAGTCCTAATTCCACTGGAGCGCAAGTTGTGAGCGAATACTTGAGGCTTATCTACGTGCGTTGCTCCAGAACGCAGCAAATGATTAAAACATAGTGAACGATGCGTTGACAAATAAGCGTTGCATTGTGTCTGTTTGCCTTTCAGTTCATATCTATCGTTGCGGTCACCCCTCCTAAGGTGTGTAAAACAACCGTTGGGGAACGGATAACATATATCTGCGTTCGTGTTGAACTGATATCTGAATTCGAAATCTAGCCATGTTGAATAACTATAGCCCGAAGGCAGTAGATCTAAATGGTGTCTGTGCACACTTTCTTTGAATTATTTCAGAACATGGTTCAGGTTTATTATAGAGCTTTTTAGTGCCACGACATAAAAGTGTAAAGACGCTTACCTGTTTTCCTTTCCTTCCATTTCGGAAAAGCGCTTTTTCCCCCATATTTTTCTACGCCTACGGCACAACAATTTGCTGAGGCAAGCAAAGGGTTGACCTCGTCTACATATTCTTTGGAAGCAAATCCGCTTGCATTTTAAAAACAATTGTGCCCGTGTCCATGGAGCGGAGCCAGCGGAAATACTTTTATGTAACAAATACAAACATCGCATGACCTTAATCTTAAACCGAGGGGTTGGCAACGGTAAGGTCTAATTTTTTGTGTGCATGAAACATTAAAAATGCTTCTAATCGGGGAAAATCGTCTTTGATTGAAATAAGTTTGTTGGCTTAAGCGCACAATACAGCCGCACTCTATATTTCTTCTCTCTCACAGGACTTAATGAAACATAAGAACATCTAAATTTCATTTTTGTATCGTCACATTTTTACAATTCTTGGCATGCTCTTCCCACGAAATGAATGTAAGCATCGTCACTTATTGGTCGTATGTGACAGAAGCGTTTTGCGGGAATGCCCAACAGAATGCCCTATCGCGATAATATATGTGTGCAGTGAGGAAAATGTCAAAGCCATGGTGAAATATTTCCATGACAGTGGAATAGGTAGGACAATGACGAATAAACCCTGGCATAAATTATTGGACATTATTTTATTTCTTTTTGGTTCTATCCGGAAAGAAACTTATTTCAATTTCCAAATATTACGCGATTTATTCTGCCAAATTTCCTCGGGGTACAGTAATCTCTAACATTGTGTATTTGCATCCGTATAAACTAAAAGTAAAAGGATAAATGACAGAGAACAACTCGAAAAATGAAAATGAACCAAGGATTCTAAGGGTTTGTATCCAAAGATTGTATCCAACATTCCTTATATCGGAAGCTACATATATTAACGAAATATGAAAATATTTTTTGGTACATGGCCAATCCTAAGTAAACACAGAGCAACATTTGGTTCTCGAGCAGACGGACGGCGAAAACATCTCAACCGGTAGCTGCATTTGGTCGTCTGCTGCTATGAAATTTTTTGTTGCCTTCTTGCTACTGTCTTTCCAAACAGATGATTTTTACAAAACTTTTTGACATCTTAACTTACAATGGATTTATTAATGTCTGTGGGGGATCTAGTAGCTTTACTCGAAGAAATTTGTCTTGACAAGTATAAATTAACATGGCGGCCGTCACATTCCAAGCGGACAAGGCAGAAGATAACAAATGTCAGCGAAATGTGTTACCTTTCCTCTCATCCGTTTACGAAGTAGCCCTTGAGGTTGCCAATCACACCAGATGTCTGGGTGATAACCCAAATTATGTACACCCATACGGCGTCAAATTTTGTTATTGAGCGTGGTAACAAACATTGCTCGTTTGTGGATGAAAGGGAAATGTTGTGATTTTTGCATAAAGCCAACCTACCCCTTTTCGATCGAAACAAAAAACTTACCGGCACAGCTTCGCACATATCGTTGTCCCGGGCTTGTTGCGCCCGCAAGGCCATCTCTTCTTCATTGCAGTTCGTGGACGAATCGTAGACCATCAAGGACGGTGGTCGGGGAGGTGGGGGTATCATAAATTTCGGGGGTGGCCCTAAAGTACCACCACACTCGCTGCATTCAATGATGTCGTCGAACATTTTCCACATTTGTACAAAAATATGATCTTTTACTCCACTCGCGAACACAACTTCGATGTTGAACAAAAAATTTAAAAAAATTTCGAACTAAAAATTTTGAAAAAAAACGAACTTAAGGTACTGTCATATTTTGTACATTTTCATTGGGGTTTCGTGTTTTCATTGCTGTAAATAAAAAGAAAAAAATTGATTAGCATGATGCAATCGCAGCTGTTCTCCAATAGAAGAAAACATTAGGAATCTCTTGCTCCAACACAATCAAAGGTTCATGAGGCGACTGGCCACTGTTATGCTTCCGTTTCGTGTCATAAATTGACATATCGCAGAGGAGAGCTCTTTGTTATTCTTAATGCGTTTGAGAGAAAATCCGTAACATACGATAATTAAAATTGAGCATTTTCTAGACAAAGCCCTTTCTGCTGCTTCTACCCCTGAAGATGAACGTGCAATCAACCCCTATTCACTCCACTGTCGGGTGGTAAGTCGAGATAAAATTTATTATTTATTGCCTCTCGAATTAAAAAGTTACTGACTCAATTGATAAATTTACCACACGCTCAATTGGTGTTGTTGTTGCTGTTTTAGTGCAACATATGTCGCTGTGGGGTTTTTTTTTTTGTGGCAAAGCTGTCCACTATTAAATTTTTTTCTCAAAATCTTAAGGTTTGGCATGCAGAGTATATTAGATGTTGCTTAGAGATACCCACCATCTCGGACAAATCTTAAGATTTCAAGATTAGGAAGTGATGTTTTGGAATCAGATTCGAACACAAAAACATGATCGACTTATAAAAAAACGTGAGATGCGAACGGCTGGGTCCCGTGAAATGAAACAATTTAAAGGCAAACAAACACATTTCGCCTATAGCCAAATAAAAATGTATTTATATGATGTTGATGTATACACACACACACACACACACGTAAACTTTAGTACCAAACTCTTACACGTCCTATAATCGTCCCAATTACATTTGAAGTCGGAGCGAGGCATCGGACCACGAATGGCAGCAGACATCATAGCATTCAAATCGATTTGTTTTCGGATTAAGTTATAATGATGAGCACATTATGTGACTTTAAGCTCCCTTAGGATACTCCAAAGACACTACAGTCAACAACAGACAAATCCCCACCAAGACGTTAAGACTGAACAGAAAGAGTCCCACAAAGCAACGAGCAACACACCAACCGACACTAATACACTGCCGGCTGTGTAGCCTGAGATTAATCAACTCTAAAGGTAGGTACTGCATGATACGTATCATATTAAGAAGTTAAGCAAATAAAAGACCTGAAGTGGGAGTATCGGTAGAATGAGAGCGAGTGATGAAAGAATCAAAGTCAGCCAATTAAGTAATTGCTAAAGAGCGCGCTCGCCGGGTAGCATTCAAGTGTACTTTGGACATCTGCCATTGGCCCCTCGCAACTGCAAGCGTGCATCTGTCTTTATTTCGTTGGATTGCAGTTCCCGTAATTAAGTAGTTTGTCTTATTGGGTACTTGGAATTTCAGTATTCAAATTACCACAGAGACTTCATTTCCAGTACGCCAACTATTCCCGCACCCAAGGCGAATATGTGGCGGTAAACATCCCTATCGAGGACAAACGTCTTCACTAGAGTACTTTGTAATTGATAAATTGTCTTCATGTTGTTTCCATTTGTTCGACCCATGTGCACCTGGTTCAACGTATCGGAATAACATACTCGTTGAAGAGGTAGTTAACGTTTGATGTTGATGAAAAATATCCAACCGACTTCCTATTTAACGGATAAATCAACACATTGGTCCTGGCTATGCTTAACTTACTCATTCTTCGCCTCTTCATAGTGGTAATCACGAGAAGGTGTAGTATGCAAATACTGCAAGCTAAACAATGTCACAACTGTGTTTGATTGCCACTAAGCCAGCTTTGGCTATAAACCAAGTCAGAATGTGTGGTGGTCCGTCTGTTACATTCTTGAAATGTGGACAGCAAAAATCAATAGTTTTCCACGTTTGTTGTGGAAGGAAAGTGCGCTTTGGTTCTCAGGCCCAAACTCCCGCGCTCATTGACTTCAAATTTTGAATTTTCAATAAAGTGTTAATCTTTATGTATATATTGGAATTTTTCGTCATTTCAATGGCAACAAGCATAGCATATTAATGCTTCTCTATTTTCGGCTACGAATGGAAATTGTAGACAGATATGAAGATATGAAAAAGTATCTGTTACAAGCACGTCTTAATTCAACATAAACCTGTCTGTTAGCCCACCGCCGGTTTTACCTGTTCCACGCTACCAACTTACCAGGGGAAGACACATACGTGCAACAAAAAAAAAAGGGGGAAATATTGTTGTTTCGATTCATAGATAAGCATAGGAACGTTAGTTAAAACATAAAGATAAGACAACTATCCTTATTCGACAAAAGGGTTTGCGCGCCTTGCAAGAACCGAATCTCTCCCAGTTATGAATATTGAGCAGACAGCAAACATATTCCCGCGGCAAATGTAATTGATGATGAAATTTCCTGAGCTTTCTTCGGAAGACTTTATTGAAGTGACAAATGTGATTTTGGGACACAGTTCCAAAATGGAAGATCATCTGACCAGAGCGGAAAGGTACCCAAACCGATAGGGACACTTGTTGCTCAACTGCCTTCACATTTAACGCCGCTTTCGTACGAATGCCGACGCATTTCTTGAGTAGTAACTTAAACAAATTTACTTTGCTTTCAACAATCTAGCTATCTGAAGCGGCCTCCTTTTAAAGACAGACATTGCATTTGGCTGTCATAATTAAAATAAACATTAGCTTTCGTCTCTCCAAAGTCTTTGTGAGTTTTTGGGTTAAATGCATTCAAAGAGGATGTGGTAATCGGGTGCTAATATTTACTCTAGTAACAGACGTACCCGTCCCGCGTTTACACAGCGCGTAGCAATGGAAAATGTCTCAAGTGTGCCAACGTTTCGATACAAGGCGACGGACAAAAGTCAGCTACATTGGCTGGAAAAGTGTTATCGCACAGAGCCCGGGCGTTGATAAATAAGCCCTGCAATACTTACATTATTCCAGAGTTGAATGGGAAATCCAATAAAATCTGAAGAACAGTTAAAAGCGTAATCCAATTTGGGGTTTAATTAGTGTGCTTTCGTAGCTCAATTTCAATTCACTTGTAACACTTTTATATCACTGGCACCTTCTGTGAATTTTTAAAACATTTTCTTATATTCGCTAGTATTCACTATAGGTATAATTTTTTTTTTCTAAATTTGATAGATTGCTTTTTGTTTTGTTACAATTTATAGTGTAAAACTATTTGCAATTTCGCTAGCAATGCTGTAATAAGTTTTGTTATGTTTCTGTGTTTCACGTTGTGAACTTAAGTTAAACCGATGAACGGAACCCTCACGAACACACGTCTTATTCCGGCGACTTGCAGTCGATAACTGTCTGCTGAATGTTCACCAAGCGAGAGTCACACGAGCGACTGAATTTCACGTCTGCTTTCGCAGAGCGAGGGTCTTATGTTTTGTGTGCGTGTGTCTCTCTCCGTCTCTCACAACACAGATATCATTCCCTGTTGACGCTAAAAGGAACTTCTTAGGCTCATACATGGACGCCAGGGTTGCCAGATAACTCTGAAACGAAATCGCCAAATTCGTGAAAAATACGTCACTTTGGTTTATTAAACTAGTTTAAATTAACTTCGGAATTTAGGCTGGTTGAGTTTAACTTGAACACTCATAATGTTTTATACAAATGCGTTTGAAGGTGGAAAGACGTATTGAACATCGACTTCCCATTTCTCGCTGTTTATCAAAAGAAACTTAATTTCCTAATAGATAGTACAAATCCTTTCCAGTGGTAATGATCCTAATTGCCTTAGTTTCGAATCCAAAAAATTCTAAGCACTTAGTACACTTATTATTATTAAAAATAATAAAATTACCAGGCAGTGTTGAAATGCTAGAAAGGATTTGAAGATATGTGCGACGAGTAATGCCAATGAATTACAAACTGATACTTTCAAATTAAAACGATACTTTCGGCTTTAAACAAATTGTCAATTGGATGTGGAGCCTAATAAATATAATTCAAATGTATGATTCAGAAATTACTGCATTTTTTTGTTTTTTTTTTTAAAGAATCAAGAATAAATTAATTTACCAACCTGAAGACGGTATTACAGTTTAGCAATTGCCTGTGACCAGACACAATGATTGTTCTATTCTCTTTGAGTTCCATTTTAAGGCATTGTCATATCTTAATATAACTGAAAAATAAATTACTTTTGGCCTATACATTTTTTAATTTTTAATTTTTAACAATAAAAATCTTAAAATCTGGCAAGCTAATTTTTGACGAACTCGTTAACCGTTTCTCAGTAAAAACCCATGTGTGGATGTGTCAATGTGTGTCAGGTAGATGTGATGAACTGAAAGAAATCCACTCACAATGAATTCGAAATGAACACATTGAGAGCTGACGCATTAGTGTTCCTACTCTCCCAGAGAAAAAAAAAACACATTGGCGGGAGGTGTATACGAGTTACATAGTGAGAGAGAGAAAGGGAGACTACTGGAGTGTAACACTGAGTTTTTTTCTAGAAAATAATTGAGTTGTCTGGTTCCTTTCATTTGGCATTGTATCGCATAATTTAGAATGTGTGTTTAGAAGGTATTATGGGATATAAAAAGATAATTTCTTGTGGTTTCCTTCGTTACCTACAAGATGCCAGAATCTTTTCTGCTATGTACTCGTATGTTGGATGGGCGGGCTGCAGACTAAACATGCTCATGTAGTTGCACACATGTGTACATACTTGTCAAAAAAATATAGGTGAAAATGACCGGGTTGCTAACATGAATATTTTTTAGTTTCCTGTCTATTTGTCAGTGTCAATGCTGTTGGTAACGCTTAAACGCAACGAAGCGTTTACAGTTACAAATCCCTTTTACGCTATTTCAACTATCGTATGCATCCTCATACGTATGACAACTACTGCAGCAACAATAGCATTCCGGCATTATGATGATCAAGGTCAATGTCTCTAGTACAAGCACAGAGTCAAACTGTCAACCCACCATCCCAGTCAGTCAGAAAGGCCAATAAACACTCATCTTGCACACAAACACACCGTTAGGCTCCCCACTCATGAATGGGTCAGGCACAGACGTATTACCACATGTACTGAATGAATGTCGTTGTTCTTTGGAGATATGCTCTTGAAGTCCAAATGTTGCTCAACTACTCGGCTACATGGGGGTTCACTGCCTTTAGTGAATTCTGCGCGTTGCTACAGAATGTTTCCGCAACATTTACCAAATGTTGACACGTCATAGACGGAATGTTTTTTTGTGTCGATACCGAGGCCGTGAATCATGTTTCGTTTATTTGTATTCTTTCATTGTTCGCCATCAACCACGTTATCACTACAAAATTTCAACACCTCTCCGCTGCAGTTGTAATGCATTCGCCTTAATTTGTTTATATTACGAAGTGTGAACTGACACTAAAAACAAAATTATCGCCCCAATTGTCTTTCATTCTTTCTCTAAACCGCATTCATTTCGCACCAAAGTCGTTTCAGAATTTTCACTTGTTTTTATTTCCAATAATTTATCAATAACTTTTAACACTTCAGTGCGAACAGCACGTCTGGGTTTCACCCCATCAGATATAGCTCAGATACACAACAAGCACACCGCAACGTATACTAAACCTGAACGAGACAAGACGTCTGTCTCCTTTGGGATGCTTATTTTCAAAACAATTTCACAATCACCTGCGGATATGTGCTATTTGTCTACTATTGAATACTGATTTCACTTCATGGCAATACAAATTGGATCCTTGTGTCTTAACGTGATATTAGGCTAAGTGCTAAGTCAACGAATAGGATATTTATCCGAGCGAATAAGAGAATTATGCTAACTGCCGGTTTACGGTTCGATTGTCCAGACTCTTTGTATTTCAATATGTTTAGGTTCCTCCTCAGCAGTGGTGTCCGTTTTGAAAGAGATAATGTCCCGTTCAATCATACCACTTGTCTATGTTAATCAATCGCACTTCGAGGAACAAAACTATCGAGTCAAGCTCCGTGCATGAGAGGGATTAATGGGATATTAGTTTCAGAACAATTTTTCTGTAATATTAGTCTAGGAAACACATAGCAGGCACTGCGATGCATAAAACACTTTAAGATGAAGGCATAGTGCACTGTTATGCACAGCTTAGAAATCTGGGCTAAAGTGCATGGTTCAGTGGGCGGTGTTCTATAAATTCTATAAATGGACTTTCGATTAATCGACTAACCAAGTTTTTGCTGGAAAAAGTCGAAAAGCTCAAATCGACTATCATGTTGTCAAAAAGTCATGAAGTAGACGTTAGTTTTCGACTTTCTTGTTATCGAGTCTGTAAAAAACATTTTTTTAAACAGCGATTCACCGAAGTAGATAAATAACATTTATACTTATCTAGAGTTGAAACACGTCGATTTTTGCAAATCTATACCAGGCTATTTTAGTTAAATATACTGCAAAAATTGCAAAAATGTACTTTTTTTAAACGATATATATAAGATATACGTTCTTTTGTGTTGCTAGGTTACGAAAAAACAGAGTAAATAGTACGAAAATAATGAAACTAATTCAACTAACACGTAATTAAGACGAATAATCTCCTTGAACTTATTCCAGTGACAAAGTAGTCGATATCTATTATTCCAATATTTCCCGTTCACCTTCGGAACAAGATGATAGTTTGTAATTTAAAAACTCTAAAAATTACTACAAAAATACATTCTACTTAAGAAAGCAACAACTGCATTCAAATGGGTGTGACAAATAGGAAATAATATCATTTGCTCCTGAAAGATAGTTTTCTTATGCTAGAAGGATAGCCAACCAATTGCAAAGACTACTTTCAATACAACATTTAAACATTTTGGTGTTTATGCACTCAATAGAAGGATACTTGTGGCCCTCGAATTGTTATTGATTTAATAGTAGTATTTATTAATTGGCATGTTATGACCTGCGTTTATAAATATTTATTGAAGGTTTAAAAGTCAAATATTCATGGATATTTCACAATAAATTGTCATGAATATGGACATATAAATATTTTTTTTCAGATCAATAAATTTTCGTCCAAAATTTGTATTTAAGAATGAAGTCAATTTTTTGCTCGAAAACATTTTTCAAATTGAATGTTTCGCATAAGTAACTTATGGGGTAATCATGGTCAAAATAAAAGTACATTAAATAATTTTTAAAATGGAAACAGTAAGCCGTGAATTATCGGGTAAAATTAAACATTTCTTATAAATTTTTCTGTTTTACATCTCTGGCTAGTTACAGATTAAACGTAGGTGTATTTGAAAATGTTGAAAAATCGACATTTCACAAATTTCAAAAGGCCGACTGCTTGTGTCGAAAATAGTTAGGTGGTGTGATGCATCACATCTGGAGCAATCATATTAACATCTCCCCTTGGCCAAGACACCAGGTAATTGTGGGCTCTTTGTTACGTAACATAATTAAATATTTATTTATTGTATTGTGTTCTGTGAATGAGCCCTGTTTAGTCCCTGGAGAGTGTGAGTAAAATTAAAATTTAGGCAGAAATTAACTATAACAAAAATTTTTATATTTGATATGGACATTCATTTACTTGTGTTAGTACGCAAATTACACAAGTCATCATACTAGTTCACACTCAACCTCATATACGTACGTATGTATGTAAGCGACATCATAAATGCCTGAAGGTATCACAATAACTTTGCGAGAGGACAGCTATGATTCTCTATTGACTCTTCTTTTCCACAGAGGACGTATATTTGCGTGAGTGGGGAAGATATAGCGAGGAGAGGATCGTAAGCGTGTGTGCGTATTTCAAACGGATTTTATTATTGGAGTTGGCAACAATGCACACTACCAAACATGGATACATATGCATATAGTATGTATGCATGCATCCAACGGTATGCAAATTTTAGTAACAATTGTTTTGACCCACATTCTCTTTTATACACACCACTCGAGTGGTTGAGGTTTTTCCATGTTACCCTCTGCCAAAGCTTACAGAAAATCTATGAGCACTCACTGCGACAAAAACGTACTAACGCCAACTGTCTGCGTTTGTTACCAACAAACTTTCTTAAATCATTTATAGTCGTTTCCAGTTAGGAACCACTTCATATTCCATTTTTGTTAGTTTTCGAGTTTCGAATGAATCTTACGAGTATATGTACGTGCATATTTCATTCAAATTACAAATGTCCCTCCGTCCGTTCTTCACACCCCAAACATGGAATAAGCTATTTCAGAACTGTTTCGTTTGTTTGGCTGTGCGTTTTGTGAAAAACTCTGGGATTATCCTTTGGCATTATTAATTATTATACGTGTACACAAATTTCCTTACGTTCGCAAAGCAAAAACCAAACGATTCCATCATTCCATCAACGCCAGGGTAATAAGCAAATAAAGAGGAGCACAAAAGGCTGGCAAGCAAACCAAAGAGAAAAAATAGAATTAAGGCGTGTTCCTTTTAAAAGGATAAATTTAGATTAACATTTAAATGTTGTGTCCTTCATGTCGCCATTGTTACCGCTGCTATTTTTGCATGAGAGGATCATATTTGTATGTGTCACCTGCAGGATTATAATTTTAAGGTACGTACGAGTATGTGAACATGCACGACGATATGAACAATAATTCACAAGGATTCACTTTTGCTTTGACATATGTATTCATGTATTTACATACGAAACAAATTGTCATTAACATTAGGAACCACATTGGCTATATTGTGGAGAGTGACAGCTCTAGGTAATAGCGTAGGAACATCCGTTTCATTGACTAATGTTTAGGTTTGAAAGGGGTCCTTTAGTTTACGTAGACGCGACGTAAGTGTTCTACACACTTATAAACGTATGTGTGTATGTGTGTGTACTGCGGGCAGTTGAAAAGTTTTCGAATTCGATTTCGATTTCCATTAAATTAGGCACTATTTTATTCCTATTATGTGGTGATTCATAGTCGTAATTTTCGGTTCGAATTCTTTGCTTGCAAGATGACAAATTTGCTTCTATCGCCCAAAATTGGACAAATGTTCACATTGCGTGAAACGGATGAGCCTTCTTTTGACAGCAAATGAAAGCCAAAAACCTACAATTTCATCGAAAATGAACCACATTGTGGTATTTTTCAGTATTTGTCCTACCACATTTTCAAACAAAGGATATATTTCAAAATGTTTAGATAATGTTTTATCTTATGAATAAATGTACATTAATTTATATTGGCATTCAATGCAAAATTTTAAATGCCGGTTCGAAAAGGTTTTAGTACTACGATTCAGTATAAAAACGTCTGGAAGGTGATGAAGCTAGAAAGATGAAATTATGGACGTGAATTGCTCTTTTGCTGCAGGCCATAAGCGGCCTGAATGACTTGTGAAGAGGAGATGCATATAAGTAAGAAGCAGGCCACTCGCTAGTAGTATGTGAACTACTGTACGTGTAGGACTGAGCTCAATTACAATAATGTGGATCTGTTTGTTGGTATTTTTTTTTTTGATAATGTAGATGAACTTTCGACTTCTTTATTGCAACCTCATTGTATCAACAACTTACTTGCCTTTGCGCCCTCACTTTGTTTTTCTTGGGAACGGTTGGAAATTATTGAAAATTGCTAAGTCTTAATCGCGTCGAGATATAGTCAAAGAGAAGCATATAAATAACTTGGTACCACAATATCTAAAATACTGTGAATTGTACTGTAAGCTTCAGCTATTATACTAAATTTTATTGTTTTTGGCTACATTGGCTTAGTTCCACTAGCGGATATTGGCAGTTTCAAAATTCTTCTTAATTAATTAATTATAATTTGTTCGGTATTATCTATATTACTATAGTGCAAATAGAAGAGAATTTTTCATTTAAAATAGCTGTATTATATGTTATATGAAATTTAAAACTATTTTTTTCACTGAAATATTTGGCAACAAGCAGTCCTCTTGCATTTATCAATTTTCGCCATATATGGTATATAATATTAATATTAATAATAATATGTAGGAACATATCGAACAATCCTAACAATCTTCTTTTTACATTTTGACACCTTTGATACTTTTGGTTTATAAGCCCACACTTATCAACCACTGCCGTGTATTGTCGAATGGATCATAAAAATGTTGGAAATATTCTGAGAAAGGCACGGTTTTCTTAGATTCAAAATTGTCATTGAGAGCAAGTTTTCTGCTTCTGGATTATTGCATTAGTTATTAATTATGGCGACTGTGGGCCTAAGTATTGTGGATGCAGCTTTTTAATAGGCCGGCAATTAAGTCGGTTACATAAAAAAATATGTTTTGGAATCTCCCTTTCCCTCATGCACCAACTATCATCATATGTTGCTTTTCAGAGATAAAGAACTACAATTGTTAAAATAATGCTAACAACGCCCATCATTCCGAAGCACTGGACCTATTCTACTCAATGTGGTCCATTCTATAAAGAATATTGTATTGGTTCATCACCGGACGTGTCAAAAATGGCCTCTTCTTATATACAAGGTGTCCGTCGGGAAGGTATATTACTTTGTTTTGCCGCCATTAGTATTGACAATTTATATTTGACAGTGGTGAAGTAGAGACATGGCAAATTCGTTATGGAATTATATTCTATAAACCAACACATTGGTCAATGTCAAAGCATGTAGAGGGTGTCCGTCGGAAGAGCATACTACTTTGTTTTGCCGCCATTTTGGTAAACACTAGTATTGACAGCTCATTTTTGACAGTAGTGAAGTAGAGACGTGGCAAATTTATTATGGAAAAATATTCGATAAACCAACGTGTTTTAATCGTTAAAACATTTTATCAAAATCAATCATCAATTACTGTGACTATGAGAAAGTTATGTGAAATTTTTGGAAGAAACAATGTGCCAGCAAGACGCACAATTTATCGTGTAGTGAATGATTTCGAAAAGAGGGGGACTGTAGCTGATAGGGCCAAGACG
Source organism: Philornis downsi (assembly GCA_019455685.1). Classification (NCBI taxonomy): domain Eukaryota; kingdom Metazoa; phylum Arthropoda; class Insecta; order Diptera; family Muscidae; genus Philornis; species Philornis downsi. Next base: position 450,613 of record JAHXMU010000810.1, read on the forward strand.
TACTGCAAGATCAGCTGAAAACATTACTGCTGCTCAAGAAAGTGTTCAAAACAATCAATCCATCAACCTCAATTTGACGCCGTGCTCAGGAGCTTGGTCTTCAAAGAATAACTTTGGCTGCAATTTTGCACAAAGATTTGCATTTGTTTCCATTCAAGATTCAGCTGGCACAAGAGCTTTTTCCACAAGACCATTTACGCCGCCGTACATATGCCAATAGGATGTTATAGCTCGCCCATGACAACACCGATTTTCATGAAAAAATCATAATGATTCATTCATTTGAATGAATATGTGAATAAACAGAATAGTCAGTTGTGGGCAATGGAAATTCCTCAAATTTTTCATCAGTCACCTTTGCATCCATTAAAAGTGACAGTCTGGTGTGCAATTTGGTCAGGAGGCACCATTGAAATTTATTTCTTTGAAAGTGAAAACGACGTAATGGTAACTGTCAATGGGAAGCAATATCGTGATATGATTGAAAACTTTTTAATGCCACAACTGCATGCTTTGGGCTTGATTAACATGTGGTATCAACAAGATGGTGCCACATCGCATACAGCCAGGATTACAATGGAATTACTGCGAGACCTCTTTCCACAACAAGTTATTTCAAGAAATGGTGATGTTAATTGGCCTCCACGGTCGCCTGATTTGTCTGCTCCGGACTTCTTTTTGTGGGGATATCTAAAAAGCAATATTTATGCAAACAAACCAGAAACGTTTGAGCAACTCAAACAAAATATTCGTGATGAAATTAATAAAATACAGCGTAAAATGTGTGAGGATGTAATGAAAAATGTGCTCTCATTTGTGAGGCTAACAGAGGCGGACATTTATCTGATATTGTATTCCATACATAATTGCCGACATTAAATAAAGCATTTATCAATATAAGATCCATTATCTTTCATTAAATCAAAAATTATTAACAAACAAAGTAGTATATCTTCCCGACGGGCACCCTGTATAATGAACATTTTGTTTTTCCAATTGCACGAGTTGTGATCCGTTTTTCCAGTTTCCACACAATGCCGTATATTACAATTAATTAACGAATAGATATTACAATGTTTTCCTATTTGGACGGTTATGCCAAATTTCGAAATTGAGTCTCCTATCTCAAACGGTACGGAACGGACGTACGGCGATTGACGATCAAAAGTAATATGTTATTTGGCCTCAAACGAAATTGAAATTATATACGTATACCGTAGAAACGTTTGTTATAAAAAAAGTATTTTTGTTAATATACCAGGTAGAGGGTTTTGAATCTAGCATATTCAAACTTGGCAAAAAAAAAAAAAACAAAATAGTAAAAGGGTACTGAGTAAAAATTATACGGTTGGATAAAAAATATGATGAAATAAAGTTTTCGACTTTAACTTCGACCTCTATAGAGGAAATACTCAATTATTTAAGAGAGATGAAGTAAAATTATTCCCGTTTCTATTATACGTCATTCCTAGTTAGAATGAACGGGTTACAAAACACCATTCACTTACACTTATCGCAACCGTCTCCGAATTATAAGGCTGCGGTGCATATTGCGTGACTTTTCCAATGACCCTCATGACGAGCCACATGACAGCCATTATTTCATTGAAGCTATAAAAACATTAATTATTTTAAATTAAGTTGTCTTCTCTGGACAGGCTGGCTAGGATGTGTAATTAGAAACTGACGCCTAATCGAAGTTACCACACTTAATTACGATGACAAATGATGGTGATAGCAGAATCCTTTTTCGATTTCACACCACTAAACACATTGCTTTAGTGATGTGCCATGATACATCTCTGGAGATTTACAATAATAACTATAAAGTGGGAGAATTTTAAGAAAATGCCGAAATGTTATAAATAAATAAAATAGAAGTTATGATATTACATAGTATTTGAGCAGCGGCATCGATTCTGTGATGTCAGCGACGTTTATTGTCGTTAAAAACAAGCAAGTTAATGCTTTAAGACGGCACCAAAGAAGAAGCCGCATTTAGAAGCCAAATGAAATTAAGAAGTTGACAATCGGCTAATTTCTTCTGGCTCTTGTCATCTTAAGTATGAAAGGAAGACAACTAGAGAATTACGACATATAAGACCAGGTAGCTGAGAGCAATTGTCTCAATAGATAAGAGAGAACAATAGGAAACCACCACTATATTTTAGTTTTCTTCAGCATCTAGTAATTATTGTGTGTTTTGTGCCATATTGGCATAGACATCGACCCAAATCTTTGTGCCTTCTCTGTTTGCCTTTATATGAGAACATTCTTTCATGCCCCGTTGCCGCTGAGCAATTGTCCTGATCATAGAACAATAGATCCTATTCCCCAATGCGGTCGAAGGACATCACTGATTTTGGGTGACATTGCAAATTCCTGCGGTATTTCTATCTGACATATCTCCGGTTTTCAACATCCATTGCGCAGAAAGACTTTAATTTCGGTCAACATCAAAGACTAGAGTAATCTATGTTTGACTGTTTGTAAAATATTTTTGTTTTAAAGCCGTTTGTCTGGCAATATTCCGATACATATCCTGAAGTAACCTCGCAGACGTTGGGTGAAAGGAAGAATTCACACTTAAATGCAGGTAGCTTGATTGTGTCTTATCTGTAGCAACGCAAACATTCATTTAATAAACTAAATAAAAGTTTCCAAACAATGGCACCGAACAAATATCGTCTCAGAAATATTGATTAAATTTGACATCTGTTTGCAACAACCTGCATCGAATTTGTATCTTCCGTTTTCTCTAGGAACAGTATAAGGTGGATAATTTTTTATGAAATTTTACTGAGGGACTGATTAACGTTATATACTTGATAGATAAATTTTGACAAATTTTGCAATGTGAAGGGATAATTTCTGTGCTGCACTGCAAAGCAAATAATAACAAATATTGTATACACCAGAATTTTTGCCAAAATTCAATTCAAGCAATAAAATTGATTTGTCTTACAATTTTGCTTTGGAATTTCGAGTTTTAACTTTCCGAACCATATGTGGGAATGACTACTCACTCGGCGACCTGAAGAAGGAGTGCAGGAGACGGAAGTGATGAAATTTTTTCTACATGGGCATCGTGTAATAGGAAACACTTCTTTTCTATCCGCCTTTTCTCCAAATATTAGTCTAAAATCTGTTACAAGGGAGATCAGTTTCAGGCTGTTTCATTCTAAGATCTAGATATAGAAATCGTTGTTTTAAGTGCCAGTTTTTGAATTATTCAAAATCCAGTCTTTGCAAATAGTCGAATAATTGGTTATCCCTGCCATAATAAATCTAGGGTGGCATTATATTTCACTTTTTAAACATTCTCATTCTGGATCGTTTCACGCATATCTCTCCGTGTGGTGTGAATGAAGTGTAAGCTAAAACAACATCTTGTGATTTTTGAAGTTTTTAGCTACCATCTTCATTGACTTCATTGTTAGAATTGTTACATTTTAGTTGAATATTAGTTGCATTTTTAGCCACGAAAATAAGGTGACTTAAAGCATAACGACTTATATATTTATATACGAGTTCATAGGTAACTACGTATTAATGCGGAAATCTATGAGAAATTTCGTCGTTATATAGTTATAGTTTTTTTTTCAAAACAGCACATTCCGAACGTGTGCATAAGATGCACTAATGATCCATCACTACGAGTTGAATATGTAAATATTTATTTGTTGCTACACTAGATCTATCATTGTCTACGTCTAGCGGACAGGAATTTAGCGGCGCCTATGCGTGATTCGTGTCATCATCACTTCACATAAGTATTTCATACCTTAGTTCGATCTCAAATCATTTGGGAGTTGCTTTCTACATCTTCACATAATTTCATTAGAACAAAGTAGCGATGACAGCTCATAAACCATCTGACGACGGCGAAATGACTGGTTTGCTTGTTTTTTTTTTCGATAGAAACAACCGGAGAACATCCAGAGGAATTCATAAAATTATTTACTTTTAAAAGACGGAAACAAATTCCAATTAGTTTCTATTTATTTGTTAATACGTTAACACATTTTTGTCACTGGATCCACGTGATATTGGTCCAAATTACAAAATCAGATGAAAACTGTTGTTACCATCGTACCCTCACAGCCATCACGGCTCTCTCGACAACCGGTCATAGTTATAACACGTTTAAAACACAATGACCTTCAAAAACTAAACCGGCAATAATTCATTTGTGCTGGGTTATCCTTTGACAACATAGCTTGGTTGGAAATATCCTTAAAGACGATAGCAGTTCTTCTCGAGGTTTTACTTAACCGCCATTAAAGAGATTAAAAACGGTCTTGTTAATTTTCTCAAAAGCATGAATGTCCATTTTTGTTACTTCTACTGCTTCGAGTGCTCTTGTGGTGCTGACGTGGTAGAGATCACTTCATGCTTTGCTTATTAAAGCATGCAATTTTTTGCGACCGCTTAGCGGCGACTTCACCTATAATGAGCATTAAAGTGTGAATTGTCAATTCGTTGCATCTCCGCTTCTCCTTATCTATACTCAACCACTGACTGTCAGAATTTTCTTGGAATTAGGATGTTACGCCGCACGATGACATTTCAATTTCAGCAACTTCGAGGGCGCAACGAAACGAACATAGTTAATCTTGTATTCATATGCTAGCTATGTTAAGGATAACCGCTTTTATAAGAGCGTAGCCCAAGGTCGAGAGAGTGAGGGATATGTGTTCAAATTAGAGTCACATTCGATCTAATACCCATATTTCCAAAAATTGCCCTTTACATGCCAGCATAACGTTCCAGACCTTAAGACAGACCCGAATGACACACAATTATTTCATTTGTATCTTTTTACATAAACACTTCTAGCTTAATAAATCGTCATCCGCTATGGACAACAATAAAAGCGATATTCATCTTAATCCCATTGTATCCATGGCTGCCGTTCCAAAATTGATCCAGGCCAAAATAAAAACATTCCCATAAAAATGACTATAAAGAATTCCTCCATATTTCCATTTTCCATCATTTATTAAATATTTGTTTCTATTCAACAACTAATATTATGATACGTGTTTACCCATCCACAGTAACAACGAAAGCATTGTTAATAACGTGCAACAAACAGATCTATCATTGACTACAACGATCACTCATCATCCGCGGAGGACTTCAAACTGCCGTCACACACATAGGGGTCTGCCTTTGCTATCTGTCCAATTATGTAAAATGTCACTCGATCGATTCTCGATCGCGATAAGAAGATTGAGTGACGTTAACAAATGATGTGTAATTGTCGGGCGAGACAAATTTGTTGCTGCAGCATCAAATTTCCATTGTTTCCAATGCATCAACTGGCCGAATCATCTATTGCACATTTGGAGACCGTTCGCAAGATGTTAAATCAACAGAGACTACCCGCTGCTCTTGTTTTCAATGACGGGAATATAAACTAACGCTATCAACCATAGAAAAATACAAGTTGGAATTGAGGAAAATATTCCATCATTCGTGTTTGCTTACGAAGTAAAGGGAAAATGAATCCTAAATGAAAGCTATAAATATCCCTGTTGCTAAATAAAAAAATGATTGCAAATGCTTTAAATGAAACATGCGGCATTTCTAAAGTATATCCCACCCGTAAGTGTAATGCATATGCAGAATTCTTTGCCACCAATAGTGCTGCATTTCCAGTGGAGATTTAATGCTTAGATTTAGTGTTGCCATCGAAAGTTAAAAAATGACAACTCATTTTTTAGTGCTTTCCATAGAAATGACCTTTGATTGAATTACACCAAATTAGGTGAAATTTGGCGCAGATAAAGCGTTTGATTGATTTATGCCGGAAAATTAAAAACAAAAGCATTTCAGCAATCCTTCCAACAAGTTAGCTTCAATTTTCGTGGCAGAAAGTTTTAATGCACGAAAAATTCTTTGTTTTTACAGTCATTCTTAATATTGTCACCGACACATCGATAATGGAAACGACCCGTTGGGTTCTCCAAACCAAATTTTACATTAATTAAATTTAATAACTTACTCCTATGGCAATTATTCGTTGCCTCAAATCTCTACCACTACTACAATATCTTACTTTTGCCATGTATAAACGTTTGTCATCATCGTCAGAATCGTTCAGTTATCGGTTTAGGAAAAGTGAGGGCATCAAATCAAATAAAATGTTTAGATTCTGTACACCAGAATCCGAATTCGTCTTCCAACTTTAACCAGTTCAGTTCACATATTTAAAAAAATGTGCATTTGAATCTGCCAAACGGCAGTGTATTAAAAGTTTTCTGCGTCTTAAAAAATCCATTAGAAAAATTACGTGCGACTTTACGATTCTATTATTTAGAAAAAAGTGCCAAATGAAATTTCAAATATAAGCTATTTTTGTCAAATAGACATAATATAATAATAATAGTAATAATAAAGGGTTGTCCATTTAGTGATTTCAAAAACGCCGGTTTGGCGAGGCTGTCGGCTGTTAAATACCTGTCATATGAAGTTTTATTTATTTAGTGAAAAGTTTGCCTTTTACGAATATGGATCGTATGCGTAAAATAGTTAAAAATTACCATAAAAGTGATCATTCTAACGTGAGCTGTCAATCGAACAAAATTTGCTTCAGCTATGAAGCTCATACGAGTTTGTCACTCGGTGGTAACGTCAACAAACAAAATTGTCGCATATGACAATTATTCGTGATTGTGATTGTGAAAAAGCCACTGCATCTGGAAAAAGTGCACTTTATTCGAAAACTGCCTCAAAAGGATCCACTGCTACAACCAATCCAAAGGCGGTTGTTTAAATGATATTGTATTTCGTATATAACGACAAGGTCCGAGCATTATAAGGAAATAAAAGTTTTATCAAAATCGTAGCTTTATGCGTGTTTTATTTAACATTACTTTTGAAACCGAAAAATTCATAACCCTATATAATAATATAATATAATATGATATGTAATTGTTATGACTATACAAAATGTATGTCCATGGCAAATCGAGTATATATGTATATATGAGCTCCCCAGGCCCAATTTCTATAAAATTGAGTGGTATTTCTTGCCGTCATCATTATATTCATCTACATATATATGTGACAAACGTTTCTAAGTTGGACGGTTTCATAAATTAAGCAGTAAATTTTTTATATTATTATAATGTGAATATTTGGAACATTCTGGAATCCGGCTTCGAATTATGGTGTAAAAAACTATACGTACACATAATATGATCTCAATGTGATTCAAAATTTAGAATATATATCATATAACTAACAGCAAATTAGCAAATTGTCAGGATAACATTCGGCATACTATATGACACCAATTTGTGTTGATGAACAAAACAAAATGTTGTTGTAACCTATTTTTTGACGCTCTATTTGCATCAACACGAGAGAAGGAAACATCCAATAATAATGTTTCTTAAAACAAGTGGCACCTGACAAATTGAAATTTTAAATATTTTTTTATAAATCTGACAAGTTTGGGGTTTATTGATATAAATGCGACTATTGGCGCAAGACAATACGAAGACCAATGGGTCAAAAAATCATCGACTGATATTTATTAAGTCCGTTGTAGTCCAAGAAATAACTTCCAAGTTTATATCTCATTCTCCGTCGCTTATTTGTATCCTAACTCACAGTCTAACTCACAAAAAGGGTAGAAGGCATGAAAGTAGACGGCATTCGATTGAGGACTTTGAAAGACGATTGAACTAGTTCCATTTTTCTGTCTGCCTAGTATCTGCTTTACGCCGAGAACCATGAGTCGAAAAATTTTTTAGTTTTTTTTCTTTTTTTTTGTATCCAATATAAAATTTACAAAAAACCGAATTCCTGACAATAAAGCAAGCAATACTATTTTCTTCAGTTGTGTTTGACAAAAATCAGTCATGGCTTATTCAGAATTGATACACTATATTTAAGAATAATTTATAGTTTCACCATCACCTCTCGGGTATTCTCATACAGGAGACAGGCACCTACAAGAATCTACTGGAATTTTGCACATACTCTGGTTCAAATTTTTGTAGGATGACCAAATCACGTCCTTCTTACATACAAAATGTCAGATTAACTTGTATGTACTCGTACAACTCATTTAAAAGTTGGTCAATCGTCATATCACGTATTACACCTTGCAGAACTGAAAAGGGCGTAAACTACCACCCCCCTTCAGATACCCCCTATACAAGTGTGCTTAAAATGTAGAACATTGTTTTTTTCGTATACGAATCCACTAAAATTTTCTACTTAACAGTTTTGTCCTACACTGTAACATAAGAGTGTAGATGGACTACAGACTCACACGTAGGAGAGGTTTAGAAATCACACATTTTCGTATCGTTACGTTTCGTATGACAGCGGTACGGTTAGGCCCACCTCTTCAATCAACTTCCATTTAAATTGCCTGAAACCCAAAAGTATTATTTTTATTAGTGCTTCTGCAGGCATCCGCTAAATAATTGAACAGTATTGTTTTTCCTAAATTGAAGTTTAAGACTACAATTAGATATGCTCATTGTGGTACCCCTCTCCCATTGCATAGCATATAATAGTGAAATACTTAGCTAATCTTCGGAAAATTTCTTTGCCTCTTATTGAGCTCCCTGAGTTGAAGTCGAAATTAATATTTTTGTCATACTAAGGCTCTGAACACGGCAATGCCGTTTTGAATAATTTTTCCCTAACTGAAACTGTGTAAACATTAGATACAGTATGTAACGGATATAAGAACAACTCCTATAAGAAAAAAACGCATATAAGAGAGGCTTTTAAAAACACCATGTCTTTTTATAACATTTTGTTAGAAATAAAAATGCTTATAAGAAACAACATTTATAAGAAAAAAACTGATTTAAGAAACTTTTTCTCTAACACCGAGATTACAGGCGCCATAGGAAAACATTTTATATAAGAAACTTATTTTTGGTAAACCTTTCATTGACTAACAGAAATATATTGAATGGCGATTTTGAGCCGCTGCAAACATTACTTTCTTTATTTGTTGTTTATTTACATAGTTGTTAGTCAGATGTTTTTTGTTAAAGCAAAGCAATGGATGCAAATGCAAAAAGAAATAATTTGTCCATCAAAACTAAAATCAAAATATTAAATGAAATAAAAAACGGAGGGAAAAGAAATGAAATTGCGAAAAAGTATAGAATTGGAGTTTCAACGCTGTCGAAAATAATAAAAAACTCGAAAGATATTGAAACTAGTTCTTGTGCCATAAAAAATGTGAATAAGAAAAGACAGAGAAAACCAAAATTTGAAGATCTTAACAGAGCGATGTCCAAGTGGTTCGAGCAGATGATGGAAAAGGGTGCTCAAGTGAATGGCCCAATACTTCTAGAAAAGGCCCAACAATTTGCAATACAACTAAATATCTGTGATTTTAAGGCAAATGCTGGATGGCTCCAACGATGGAAGAAAAATGAGAATATTCAATTTAGGAAACGTCATGGAGAAGCAGCTTCTGCCGACGCAGAATCTGCTATGAATTTCAAGGAAAATATAGCTCCAACATTGTTAGCCAGATATTCCTTAGATAATATTTATAATGCGGATGAAACTGGCCTGCTCTACAAAGCACTGCCAAATGGTTCTTACAGCTATGGAAGTACGCAAATGAGTGGTCTCAAGACACCGAAAGACAGAATAACACTTCTGTTTATAACTAATGCGATTGGCTCCGACAAATATGTGTATTCAATCGGCATGTACAAGCAACCAAGATGCTTCCGCGGAAAAACCATTCCCATATCATACAAATGTAACAAAAAGGCTTGGATGACCAGTGCCATATGGTGTGAAATTCTAAAAGAAATGAACGAAAAATTTAAAAAACTTAATAAGAAAGTTGTGTTACTAATTGATAATGCTTCATGCCACAAAATTGATTTTACTCCAGAAAATATAGAAATTGTTTTTCTACCTCCCTGTACAACAAGCCTAATTCAACCACTTGATCAGGGTAGGTGTAAACAAAAAATTCTAAATTATGCAATTATTCATAAACTTTTTCTTTTTCAAGGTATTATTCAATCATTCAAGGCTCATTATAGAAAAATTTTAATTCGGGAACAAATTCTGGCAATAGAAGGAGACTGCATGGATAAATTCTTGAAAAACATAACGGTTTTAAAGGCCTTACATATAATTAAACGTTCTTGGTGGCTTGTAACTCCTCAAATTATAACAAATTGCTTTCGAAAATGTGGAATATATATCGAGAGTGAATCTAACGAGTCTGAAATTTCTGAAATTATATTGGGTTCTGAATACAATTCCTTTTTAGAAGATATGTCCGATTTGGAAAAACGCGATTGCTTTGGTACATTGAGTGATGATGAAATAATTAACGATGTACTCGAACAAGATTTAGAAGAAGAGGAAGAAGAAGTTTCAAATACAATTTTTAAACCCAAAAGAGAAGAAACTATTCAAGCATTATTTATTTTAAAGCAATATTTAGATTCTGCTGCTGATAATAACATATTTCATATTGAAAACATTTTATATAAACAACGAGATGAATCCCTTGTGCAAAAAAAAATAAGGGACTATTTTCAATCCAAATGATAGATCTCAAACATAAAAAATTACTTTTTGTACAAAATGAATTTGATATTATTTAGTTCTCTTTATTTTATGTTTATTTGTTACGTTTATGTTTATATGTAATTTATTTTTTCGTTTTTTGAATTCAATACATCATTGACTGATGTATCAAATACAGACTTGAATTATAACACAACAGTCTTTCAATTGTGCATGCAGGAAACTATAAACATATAATTTCTTATGAAAAGTAATCATTGATATAAGAATAAAAACTTTCTTATAAAAATTTATCACATACAAGAAACAATGTTCTTATATAGAATGTTTCGTTATAAGAAAAGAACTGATATAAGAACAAATTCTTTGGCATTTTTTGATTTTCTTATATCCGTTACATACTGTATTAAGTATGTCGGACCATACTAAATGTTAGCAAAGTGACATAGGATAAGGGTTTTTATAAGTCTGTTCACTTGACTGAAATTTCTTTTTTCACAATTTCAAATCATTAATTTAATGTATAATCTTTGATGGTTTATGGCGAATCCTGGTCGTCGGATGCCAGCACAAAATAGATAACAATACCATCAAGCTAATATGGTTTCTAATAGTTTAAGAACTTATTGGTGTCAGTCAAATCAGAAATGTCAGAACAAAATTTTGTGATTGGTTAAGCTTTCTTTGATCATTTAAAAATGTTAAAGTGACAACCAAAAGGAGCACATAAGACGTTTCTAGCCGCACCATAATGACAAAAGCTTCAAAAAAAAAAAAAAAAAAAAAATTGGTTTCAACATTAAATCGTAAACCTATGATAGAAGCCGAATGAGGTTCCACTCTCTCACTCAAGGTATTACGAAGGAATTCGAATACCTCTGGGCAGAATGACCTTGAGAAAGCCCACAAATATGTCACTTTGTGGCCGACTAAACATTTGCCACCCAAGTCAATACATGTGCATTAGGAGTTCCAGGTGCGACACTAAACAGTGAACTAACAAATTCACACTTTATTATCACTGGACTATGGGGGCGGAAGGTGAGGCAATAGCAGTTTGTAACGTTACGGCTGCCATTATTTTGCCTCTCGGCATGATTTGCTCATAACTGGGTTGCTGTTGCTACTCTTTCTTCATCTGTTACGCTCTGCTGCATATGGCTGGTGGAGGATTTGCAGAGCATCGGTGTTGCATTTGCCAAAAGTCATTCCGGCAAAGAAAAAGGACAAGTACGGAACTAGTAACGTACTGTGCCCACAAACTCGCATTTGGTACGGCGCACCACTCACTCCGCAGGAGCACCAGGATGCTTCTATTTAGCATTTGCGCTCTCTACCGAAACGCAAGAAGGATTTTAGCTTAATGGAAAGGCCAAAGTGAAAAGTGACCACTGCGGATATCCATAAATAATAATACGCTTTTGGACTTGCGGCAAAAATGGAGAAAGAAAACAAAGTACCACATTCGTATAAACGTGTGAGGTGAACCAAAGCAGTGGTACGAGCATTTTGCAGGGAAGGATGGCGGCACAAGAGGAAGTTACAGAAATTAGTTGCTAACTTATCCACTTGCTTGGGACCACTCTGTATAGGAATGATGTTTGGCGCGCATATAAATGCGGAAGGTAATGGTCCAGGACGAAATGCGAAACAAGATTGTTGCTGTTGCTGCATAAACAAATTAATGCTTATCATTTGAAATTGTTCGTTTAATGTCTCAATTTAACACTCATAATAAATATTCATCAATGCATTAAACGATCGCAAAAGGAATCCATTAAGAAAAAATACAAGACGTGGCGACTCCAAGTTCGTAATAAACGAAAATGCGGCAGATCTTTGCATTCGCCGTGCGGTGCATTGGAGTTAAAATAGAAATGGGCAGCACATGTTGCGGTTTTCGTACTTGCCACGAATAAACATTACAATGCCGCTCTACAGACAATGAATGAGTTGCATCCAAACGAAATATGAGCGTACGTTGCCGATCTTATCGTCAATTTGTTGTGGCGAAATGCGTTTTATTTTACTTGTTGTAGATACTAGATGGAACAAGCGGATGGAGTTGTTCATACAAATGATTGTGAAAAAACTTGTTCATATTAAGTCACATCTGGAACACATTAATCGCCACTATGCAACACATGATTGCGACTATCAGTTCCTAAAAGTGAAATTCCTTCGGAGTCCTGCAACAGCAATGCCCCCAGTGCTATGCTCACTCATACTCCCCCACTCCAATCACAGCGACGAACACTTTGTTCCCCGATTCAATAAGATGGATATGTGTGTTGACTTTGATGGATGTCAGTTGTTTGTCAAAAAGCGATACGTACTGCTCTCGATTTCCATCCAACAAGTCCGCGTGATGCCGCACACCACAGTCGCCCTGAACCTATCACAGAGCTTCGAATTGATGATGAGTATGTGAATGAGCAAGCGAGTAACTGCCTGACTAGCTGGCGAACTGAATGTCGCATGGGGTACCCCACAACCGTGACTGTAGCAGTGCCAGTGAATAACGTAAATCTACTGCGTGTTTTGAATTCGTTAAAGAGCTTCCTTCTCTCATAGACTCGCAGTTCAAAGCACAAACAACTGCAACTCATCTGGGAATTGGCGTATGAATGAATTGATAAACTACTCCGGGCCGCCGCCATACGAACGAACAGACGAACATCGTAAAAGTTCCCAGTCCGCTGTCAGCAGCTACTAGTGTTCCCCTGCTAGCATCACCACCAAAGAGTTTTTGTTTCGGCGCAGAAGTGACGCAGGGTTGTATAAGATTAACATGTTGGCATTTAACGCAAATTTATACACCATTTTATAGCTTAACAGCTCTTTAATTGGATTTAGATGTACGATGGATAACACAGCGAAATATATAGAGAGAGGAGGAAAAACATCAGCAAAGATCAAAAAGTGAACAGCTTCGCAGAGCTCGGCTGGTCTCTGGGGCCCCCAACAACCTCGAAAGGAAACTGCATAATTTCCAAAGGCATAATCGAAAAAGAACATCAAACGGAATTGCGATTTACACAAACTTAATCGAATAATGTTATGTGGAGCTGAATAATAATCTATCCACTGTATCGGTTTAACTCGAAGGACAACAGCGCGACCTTGAAGACCGTGTGTTCCTGCACCAGTGAATGTTGCATTGTTTTACAAATTTTGAAATCCTTGAAATTAGAAAGTCGTAATGATCCACTTGTGTCAGATTTCATAAACAGCAACTGTAACGAATTCCAAAACTAAAATCTAAGGGAAGTTATTAGCAGTTTTTCAAAACGCATTCAACAAATTTGAAACAAATTTAAGTGCAAGAAATACTTAAAGATGTAGACGCATATCAAACAAATGGTTTCGAAATTCTAAATTCCTGAGAATTGATGAAAATAAACAGCAACAAATAAAACTCGCTACACTACTTGTGATGATTTGAAAATTCAATGCAAACGATTCCTCAAGTGCTCCAAGATGTCTTCCGATAGAGTCATAAAGATAACAAAGTCATTTCGACAACAACCACAAAGACCTTTTTTGTCTCAGAAGATGCCACAGGACGATTATGAAATGGTGAGTTGAAAGAAACACACAACATATGGCCTGATCAAGGCTCAAGAGGCTGTCGAAGTGCCAGTTGCTCCTCAGCCAATTGTTTATGTACTTCGTTTTATATCGAACGATGATTTTCCATTTGAATGTTTATTTATTTATATATCTCTAACGCAAAGCGAGGAGAATGAATGAGAGGAATGAACGACATCCTTTGGCCATCCGATGAACGTGTTATTTTTAGTAAATACAAATTTCGATGGTTTAATTTCATCTCTTGATTCAGGTATTCACCAAATTGAAGCCTTAAGTTTCAATTTTATCACAAGAAAGAAAAATGTATTCTATTGTTACGCTTCATCAGACAGTCAGTCAAATTCAGGTACGCAAACTCCATACAAACAATAGGGATTCATATGCACAGCCGCAAACACTAATCAGTTGTGGCCTTTGGAATGTATTTACGGTGAATAAATGCATTTAATGGACCTTGGCTCTTTGTTTTGCACAGTGGGCTACTTTCGGAGCAACCTTCGCAAAATCTCAAGGAGCTGCTGAGCAACATTAGAAACAAGCTGCCCCATTGAAGAACTGCTGGAACTGATTGTATCTGCGACGTAAACAGTAATGTTCATGCTTGACAAATGTGTTTTTAGGAACTTCAAATGGTTTGCAGCCATGACGAGCTATGGCCACAAAATCAATTATGAGCGGTTTCTGACAAGACAGGAATGCCAACAATGCGAATTCTCTCGCCTGCCGGGGGGGTTTTTCGACAAATGTCTCTCTTGCCAACCGGGCACATCGGATTGATAGCTGTCGCATTAGGCAAAGACACATGTCAATATTGTTTCGTGTTATATCAGCGTTGTAGAGAATAGAATTACGAATTGCCGTGACGTTTGTACATTCTCAATTTGGCGTATACTCGTACAGTCATAGTCCACAATAAATCTTGGAAGCAGACAGCATTCTGTACATATGAGGATGCTTGGCATCTCAAGAAAGTAATGCAGTCGGTGCTCTGCTCCGTTACCGTGCAACATTGTGGAGTATAATGATGAAATTTATGTTTCAATTCTCGCCACAGCGTTTCCAGGGACCCCTGTGGAGAGAGCTGACATTAGAAATTAGTTCGAAAACACTTTCAACACAAACTCAGTGGCGTCACTGCTGTTGTACATGTATATAAATATCTGCTGTAAGTGGAAATTTGAAGCAGAGAACCAGACGTGGCTCGTTATATAAATTAATTACGAATGCACGATACACGCAGGCAATAACTCCTTGTTTTCGAAACAAAATTTAGTTGTTAAATTTCAAAAACAGAAAAGGATACTGATACGACGTACAACTTGACATGGAACCATAAAACGGACGCCAATAATAGCGGATCCCATGGAGTTTCGTTTGAAAATAAAAAATGAAACAAAAAGTGTATTAGAAAACGTGAATAGGTCGCAGGTAGTTTCACCAAACGTCCCTTGTCAATTGCTTCGATAGCAGGGTAACTGCTCTAACCTGTTATTATCAAAAAAAAAAAAAAAAAAAGAAAGAGGATACAACGCGATAAAATTGTGCAAAATTGAGATGATGCATTCCATACTGCCACTCAGCTGTCGGAGGCAACGATCACGGCATGATGTCCAACAGCCGACAAGAGTGAATGCGGTGCGGCATGGAAGCAATGCGATAACATTCAGGTGTTATCATGATTTGTATGCGATCAAATATCTCCTCTCCATACCGAACTAAGGAAAGTTGTTATAATTAGAACCATTGAAAATGTAAGAGAGGCTGTACGTTTAATGGCCATATAGCGAGCAGAAGATCATTTTGTCTGCCTGACCGCTACATCACCAAAGAAATGAGTTTCATTCTGCAGAAGGAGCTCAAGGCTAAATTGCCATCTTCATGTCCGTCCTGACAGAAAGGAAATTAGGTTTGTGTGCTTGGCACATCTGATAACAAATGATTTGCCTGGGCCGTCACTAATGAAGTCATTATTAGCTGCAATTGGGGTTTCTATTCAAAGGGCTTTGGGCTTTTTGTTTTGCTGATATCCTTATCGAGGAGATTTTCAAGTGAAATATGGTAGTTGCAACATATGTTTTTATTAGTACTGTAAAGTGGAAGGCCTCTAATTGATTTCAAGCACATCTCAAATACCTTAAGTGCGACGAGATTGCCATACCATCAATTTTAATCGAAAGATTTGTCAAGTGGCTTCCATAGCCCACGACTTGGCGAGTTAAAATATTATCGGATTTTTTGGTGGTGGAAGTCACTTATTCTAGCAGAAGGGTTTTTATCTCATTCTCCCATCTGGTGGAGAACATTTTTCGTTGCGAGAGAGAAGCCTGCACAGATAGATATATCTACGAGCTAATTGGTTGATATTCCTAACATGTCACCAAACAAACAATATTATCTCTCCTGCGACCATTAACTGATCTCGGGAATCAAACAGTTCCAGGAGATGCTCATGCAAACACGTCATCTACCGACAATCGGTTATTTGTGACTGCTCACGTGAGAGAACGGGAGTGCAGGTGCTGGCCGTCAAATTGGTCATGTCTCTGAGTTTAATTAAAACGAGAACTAAATTAAATTCCCGATTACGGCGATGCGGTAACGCCAAGTTAATCCCACCATTAATTATCTGCGTTGATATATGTTTGCGTATGCAAGCGTGTGCGTGTATGTGTGTGCGGGAGTGTGTCCGAATCTCTGTGTGCTCGGAACAATTTATGTGTTCGATTAATTTTGGGATTTAGGGATTTCCAATAGTGTAATTTTCAGCATGAATAAACAAAATCACATGGAAGACAGCAAAATATGAATCATTATAATATTTTTATAATGGGAATAGAGTAAATAAATAAAGATGGTACGTGTGTGTGCGTGTATATATATCGGTGTATGAGTGGGTCCGTTTTTTCTGTTTTAGGCACAAAATGTTGTGTTTTGAATATTAAATATCTCCGTTTCACAAGTACAGCCCGGCGCGAACACACCGCATGCACAGAGAACCAATAAAAAATGAATTCACAGATAAAATTTATGTTCTGAGATGTTGGAACAAATCTCCAAAGCAACATCCCGAAATGGAAACCAAATTGAAAGTGCAAAAAATACGCAACAGAGCCAAAACGAATCTTTTGCGAATGTTGGAAATATGAAAAACTACTCCTATGGGTATATTTTCACTTAAATGTCTACAAAGGAAATTTATGATTTTTCAAAAAACTCGAACGAATATGAGTACGGAGAGAAACCAGTAATCAGAATTCAGAAAATAGAACGAAAAAAAAAAAAAAACGCTAGAAATAAAACTGAACGACAAATGGCTCTCCACACGGAGCAAACAAACTGAACGCACTAATAAAGCAATTTGTTGCTTAAAAACAAATAATGTTTAATGCCAATTTTTCAAATGAACTTCACATAATAAGCGGCATTTACTGCAGCACTGGATACAGACGACACAATGTAAGCAATGAGTGCAACATTTGTGTACATCCCAGTATCACCAATCTAACACTCTGGCCAAACTGGACAAGGGCATCTATTAGTGAAGGGCCTTGACACTATGACATTCCATCTTGCAAATTAGTTGTGGAGCTCAACATCAATTGCTTTGGTAGAAATTTGAATTAATTCGTTCTGAACGCTACGTATAAGATTATAGCAAAAATAGCATATTGCTCGTATTAGTATTGATTTAAGGATGTGTTGTGATGGGGATCGACATTAACGATTGGAAAATGGATTATGTCTGAGCAGGCGTTTTCACTTCATCATAATCGATAATGTATTGAAATTATTATAAGAAAAGTGATATTAATGGGGGGACTGGATTGGAGACTAGATGACACGATTGCTCACATTCGCTTTCTAACTGGGTGCAGCCTTTTTGGCAAAGGCATTTCGGAAACAAATTGAAGTAATTGTGAATATCATTTCACCTCATCTCAGCAGTGCTCATGTTGGTCTGACGGTCATATTAAACGATGACATGGATGACGTATTGCTTGAAAGTCGAATGATCGACACATTTAACAAAGGTTTCTCAAACCGTGACGTTCGGAATCGTCGTTAGACTGTAGGCCCCGTTGTGTGAGACTAAAAATAGAATACGCGTAAGCTTACTAAATATAAGAAGGTCTCCCTTTTGGTCGTTTCAAATTTTATCTCATTTTCAAAGTGAATGTTAACAAATAGAAAAGACACTTTTCATTCTATTCCTGGATTTTAATGGATTTCATGCAAAACTTATCAATATTGTATGTTAAATGCATGCTTTTTCGAGAGCATTTTATCACTTTATGTGCTTTGTTACAAGAGGATGAAGAAATATTTTTGGAGAAAGGTTGCTCTCTATCTTTTGTATTTCTTCCAATTAGACCTCACTTTTTACAATTTGTAGTCGAAGCAATGCATTCCCTTCCTGATTGAATTGCACGTATTTTATGCCCAATTTTATTAAATAAAGTCTGTAGTGCACGAATTCCTTGTTAAAACTAGAAAATTGGAAAGTACGAGATCTTTAATAGAAGTAAAGATATTTAAGCACATTTTTTAATTTGTATCCAAATCTAATGACTTTTATACAAAATATGGAAACTCGAAACTTTTGAATATTTTTAACTTATTTGGAACTGACAAATTTAATTCTATTATGAGGGACCAAAAATTAACGTCTAATTGATCGAATAACGAAACAATTTTCCCCGAAAAAAAAAACGAAAGCATTAAAAAAATAACCATATATAGAAAAAAAAATTAAATACAAAACAGTAAAACTCTCTGGCACTTCCAACAGAGGAATCGTTGCATCCTTATGGTTGAGTAACCCTTAAATGGAGGAGCGGGGTGCCCACAAAAAGACTTCGACAACCAGACAAACAACTAAATTACGTTGTTTGGGGCAGTTTGAAAGCGAAGCATAAATACTTTTCTGTACTAATAGATTGCCATTCTCAACATCAGTCGAGGAGTTGCGATAAAAAGAAAACAGTTTTGGAATACAGATATACGATATGTGATACTTTGTGATTGTATGAGTAATGTAAGATTAATTTCAGGCGCATCTCGCTGACAGCCGAAACTTGCGGCAATTATATTGATAATTTTCGCCACCACTTCTCAACCGTCAATTGATGGGGAGGAGTGCAAAGGTGCCAGAAATACTATACGGCAGTAAAGACTTAACTCTAAAAGGTGGTCCAGCGCCTTCAAACAAACGTTAATTTCACACCTGATACCTACGCAATCAAGTGTATGGCGAGGAGTTAGCGCCTCTAACATGAGCTGTCGTAAACACTTCGATTTCATTTGTTTCTGATGGAAGGTGTGGAACTGTCCTTAATTCAAAATCTTCCACTGATGCAGTCGCAACTTAACCTCGTATGGAACTGTTTGCATTGCCGATTCTTTTTTGTTGTTGTCATTGTCCCAAACCAAGCCGACCTAAGAAAGAAGACACGGAAAAGTTGGGGAAATGTTCTTTATTTTTCAACATAATCTCCTTTACTCCTTTACTTTACACTCTACCCAGCGATATTCAATAGCTCTTTATAGTAAGAACTGTCAAACTCCTTCAAATAGCCGTCAAAGGCAGACTCGACCTCTTCATTGTTAGCAAATCTTTTACCACCGATCCATTTTTTCAAGTTTGGAAATATGATCTTGGGCACAGTTTTCTCGCCTTCAGCTCTTCGGTCAATATACGACGTATTTTAGCTAGCTCACGCACCTTCAGCCGACAATCATTCAATATCATTTTGTGGATTTTCTTAACCGTGTCTGACGTGGTCTACCTCAATTGGTAGACCACTACGGTGTTCGTCTTGGCAGCTCGTACGGCCTTGTTCAAACTCTGCTACCTAATATTTTCCAGTCGTTAACGAAGGAGCAGACTCCCCCAGAGTATAATCTAGGTCGGCTTTAATATTGGTTGGGCTGATATCTTTCAAATGGAAATATTGAATTACATAATGGTCACCAATTTTTTCCATGCTTACAAATTCACTGAGATCTTTTACTTTTGATTGCTTAAATAAATGCCACTTTTCACCAAAATATTTTTTTTTTTTTCAAACTACTGGCACCATCCTTACGTCAGTTTGGCTAGTTTTAAAATCGCCCTTGTAATCTTTTTATAATCATAATTTTCACGAGTTTATTGGAAATGTTTGGCACATGCCTCTAGTAAGCGTTTCTGTATCATTTTCTGGTAAACAATAAACGTTTCTCGAAATGAAGGGAAAGTTTGACCATAAATGGAGCAAAAGTTTCGGCAAGTAATATCGTGAACTGAACTCTTTCAAAGCAATTTCCATCTTGTATTAAATCTGAATGTACGTATGTGGGGATTCCAAATTTCTCACATTCTTGGTTTTCGGTCGTGGTGAAAAATTAAGCTAGCTAACTACAGCTGGCATTCCCGGGAAATGTTATCAATAAAATTAAATAATAAATGTCGACGCCAGAGTCCAGACACATTCGTGTCTACATATATGTACATAAGTATTTATCACAAATGCAACTTCCTACTTGGCCGATATTGCTGACGACGAAATGGTGTGAGTGCGATGCGTTCATTTATTAAAAATAAATACAAAACATCCAGGCCGACAAATAAACACACGTTCACGCTCCCCCCGAATTGGAAGATAAACTAAAAAGGTTTTCGAAAGAGATGATTAATCTATGATAATGGAATCCTCGAAACAAAGCGGCGACTCTAGCGACTGATTCCAAGTACATGATCAGGTACTTAGGAAGGGAACAAGAAGATCCTCCCGTCGGGTACTCCAACACACTAAAGGAATTTATGACTTGTGTCACTTGCAGCGCCATCAACTCGTAACTCACATGTCTCTGTGGCCCGCTTTGGTTTCTGCTGTCTCAGCACAGCTTCCAAGAATACCTCACAAAGAAAGTCAAACCAGTGCAAGCAATAAGTGAAAGATATGGTTCATTGAAGGCTCACTTACATTTAGATGGACATGTTGCGATAAGAGCCATCGCTGTTTTGGTGTAAGCGCTTAATGTGAGTCGAATATTAGCTCGCTTGCTAGTGATTGCAGATTTGCGTGTGCACGAATTCAACGCTATTGCCGAATCGGTAAGCCTGGCTATCAATGGTAAAAGGAAATGAAACCAGAAATTCCATGTAAGCGACTACCAATAATTTTAATCAGTTTCCAGTGATCAACTCTTGTCTCTCAACAGTGTGCGGACCAAGTACGCAGACTATTAACGAAATGGAATTTGATTAATTTCAATAAAAAACAAAATGTTTGCCAGAAGTACATAGATGAATAGTTCTCTAGAGTAATCTAATCGCCCGGTCGTTCTACTCAAAATATTTTCTTTACTTGTCTATTTATTAACGAGATTAATAAGTCAATAAATACGAATAATGTCGCCTTAAAGGCATTATGTTGTACTGACATTATCGTCATCATCGCCGTAATTGAAGCTAAGCGCAAACGTCACATTGCATCAAATACTTTGAGGCTTCTGATACTGGTGCTACAAAATATTATTACTATTTCGAACTTACTTTTGTGTATTGTATGAGAATATTTTGATTGCTTTTAGATGTAGAAAGCGTGTTCTATGTAGGCACCCGCATGTTGTTCTGATGTGTTTTAGATACTTTTTTTTTTTTGATATGCAATGTCAAATAAACGGCTACAACAACTACAGCCGTAATGACGGCAACATCGTGACAATATTGACAATCAAACCCTTGTCGAAAGATGACAGCCAAAGTGACAGTGACACTCAGCCCGCCGTATAGAAGCATAGTGAAGCGCAGAATATTGAGTGACACATTAGCACGTAAACATGAAAGCCCAACATCCCACGATTTGTGCACGTTAGATAAAAACCAGGCAGTTCTTTTTTATCGGACTGCGTTGCTTACGCATTGTCATCTTTCTTCTTACACCACATGACAAGATTTTTAATCCTTCTTAAAGTGTTTCACCGTTTGAAATAAAACAAATGCTGTAAAGAGAGATTTGTTGCGGTCTAATCTGTACGTTACTGACACACACCAGATCTTGTTTGTTATTCATTTTTTATGTCGAGAAATCCAGCCACTTAGCCGGACTTACTACATCCCGAACACCACGTGATGTAAGCGGCTGTACAACAGAAATTTTTCAACTGCGTTCAAGAATTATTAAAAGGAAAAAAAACTAACGATATAATTTCTTGGCTTGATTTCTCACATGGCGCGAAACTATTCTTTATGCTAAATTGGTAAGAGCTTTTCCAAGTTGTTCTCAAGATTTTCCCATTTTTGAAATGCTACAACTGCCATTTCAGGTTTTGCAGCGACAATGCATTGCTTGATTTGAGGCTGGTATAACTATTTAAAGAGCATAATGTCTTTTGTTGTATCTCCTCTGGTTATCGGGATATATTATACTACATAATATATGAAATTTATTCTGAGACATCCGATCCTACCTCCAATTCCTCTGTCTCGAAAAAAATTGACGAAATGATGCAGACTGTTTCCATAAGGCTCAGAAGACCTTTGAAATGACTCTTTTTTTTTGTAGATAATAACATCTCGAACTGGTTGTTATAGAACAATTCTTTGATGTACTTTTCTAAATGGAATGTGAATCTTCTTCCAGAAGCGTTTTTTTTTTGTCGAAAATGTGTCATTTGTAGGTAACACTTCCATAAAGAAGAGACCAATCGTTCCCTATGTAAAAATGTATTTAAACAATTTTCTCTATATACCTATAAGCCCACATATATATTACTTCTATTATCAATTACAGACGAAAACTCAGACACTACTTGTTCAAACTCATAATGGACGCGACACATTATCCAATATCATTTGCGAAGACATCGGTAAATTGATGTCGATTTCGTGCTTTGATCTTCATAAGAAACTTCTGTAGAATCAAAAATTTGTATTTTAACAGACCTCTATATAAGCTTGATTTACGAGTACACAAACAGATTTTTCGCATTATCGCTGAGTTAGTAAAATATTGAAGGGCAAATCTGCAGAAATTATACATTTTACGAAGTTTCGACGAGACTGTCGCACTGTCGCCAATCGAAAGTTCCTGGAAATATTGATTATAATTTATTAAAAGACAAAAAGTCGTAATATATCCGATCTATCGCCACCAGCTAGAATTATAAATGAATTCAAAATTCAATTTGAACAAATCCTGTTAAACAGTTATTGCATAGAAAAGTAAGCACAAATTGTGTAAGAGTCATATCTAGATCCTTCTCAGTGATACGAGTACATAGGTTCACTAGAACCGGAACACCAGAGATTTGCAAATAATCAAAGATTTCTAGTAATTGAGGACCGTGTTTCAACAGTTTTTAATGTAATGCTTTAAATCATATAAATTTACTATTTAACATTTATTCGTATTCCTCATTTAATTCAAAATTTTTTTCGAAACAAAAATCGGTTCAATTATTCCGAATACTGATGCCACATCAGGCTGAGCCAAAAGTGCTTCCACGGCTACAGCAATTCTATAGGAAAATATACATTTCTGCCAACATTACATAGTTCAGAATACATATAATGGAATTTTCAGTTTACGCAAATAGTGGAGTAGCGCGAAAAAAAGCAATGGATAGACTAAAAGTTGGGCAGGCGCCAGAAATTTCAAAAGTTCTAATGAAATATCCGCAGAAATAACGGAGCTAACAATTATAGATGAGCCATTGAAAAGTGGATGAAGTGGGACGGTTTCCTACCGCATCAATCAATTTCCGCAATATATTGTTTTCAGCTAAAGTATACCCGCTGGGGTTGGTTTTTTACTTGTGTGGCTAATTTGTTCTCCTGATAAAATGTCGCCACTTATAATAATTTGGGGCAATTGCTATACAACAACGCGCTTGACCACATCGATGTAGCTAAACAGCTCATTCAGGTTTTTCATTGCCTTTTAAATTACTCAAATTCAAAAATAAATGTCGGAAAATGTCTATTGAACATGGATATGGGTTCATTCGCCTAATTTTAAACTTATTTGCTAATGATTATGAGATATTTTTGTGTTAGATTTGAACCACAAAACCAACAAATTGACGGACGGGCGGAATGTCAATGTGCATTACTAAAGTATATGGTTTTGCAACAGGGAAGGATAGATGCTAAAATTGATACAAGTTGCGTGGGACAGATCAATGCATTTTTTATTGAAAGGCCTATTAATGGCATTGTGTTGGAATAGAGCAAATGGCTACCGCAACTTCGCTGTGCAGCGCTTCCAAGCCGTCCTCGTTTTCAATAGCTCTGGGATCAGGCTAAATTTGAAACATGGATTATTTTAACTTCGAAAGTTCGATCATTTCTGGCTTATTGAGATAGACCTCATAAGTAAAAAGGCTACTGAAGTCAAATTAAGAAAAGACGAAATGACACAACTACCACGAATTGTCAAAAACCCTTTATAAATTAGATTAGAAAACCCTTTATAAAAAATGTGTGTATTTGAAAAGAATTTTCATGTTTTGAAATATTGTTATCGTGGATTAAAATTATTAGAATTAAAATGTTACAATAAACAGTTTTGATATTTGCACTAATATTCTACTAAGGTTACTTATTGCAGATTGATTTTCTTAACTTTAACTTTAAAGATTTACTAAAATTGTCACCTCAATCTCTTTAGATTTATATATAATTTATATATGTATGTATATTTATATAGTTGTATGTGTGCCTACCTTTGTTGTCCTATACATATATATATATATATATATATATATGTATACATATATATATATATACTAGCCGACCCGGCGAACGTTGCTTTGCCTTCAAATTTTAGCAGGAGCAGAAATAATTGCTTTTTAATTTGTGGTAATAGGAGGTACCACTCCCCATTGTCCAATCCCGCCCATATTTGCAGCAGCACTTAAGATATGTACACCAAACCGATGTACCAAATTTTGTTCAAATACCGTAAACAGGAGCAGAAATATTGGATATTTAATTTATGGTTTGTATGGGAGGTACCACGCCCCATTGTCCAATCCCGCCCATATTTGCAGCAGCACTTAAGATATGTACACCAAACCGATGAACCGAATTTTGTTCAAATGCCGTAAGCAGGAGCAGAAATAATTGATTTTTAATTTTTTGTTTGTATGGGAGGTACCACGCCCCTTTGTCCAATTGGACCGAATTGTAAATCTAAACCATCCCGGGCACCACCCAGATGCATATACAAAAATTTATGCAAAGCGGTACAGTCGTTTAGGAGGAGTTCACTGACAACGCCCGTACAGTAGAATTATATATATAAAGAAGGAAGATAAATACAACTTTAAATATAACCTAAGCTATATTTTTGAAATAAGAATATGCTAAATATATAACGAACGAAATTTCAACTATTTTAACTTAATCATGTTGTGCGTGGATAAACAAACCAAATCGTTGTAATTATCGTTTTTGACTAATTTTAGAAAAAATAAGAATATAATGTAATTCCAGGCATACGCAGATTATCCCTGAGCATGTGGTGACACCTAAAATTCCAATTGATAAAATGTGCAGTATGCAGAGGTATAAATTAATAAATATGCAGAAAAGGCGTCTGTTTTTAAATTAACGTATAAAATCACCTATTGGATTAATACCAAAGTTTTATTATATTTCAAACTCAATACTCATCGCTTTACTCTAATTTTTAATTGCTGGTATGAGAGATCTTAAATATTGTACTATATTTTTGTATTGTTAGTATTATTGCCTCAATATTGAACTGCCTTTCTTATTATTGGCTTAATTTAGAAAAATAGTATTTAAAAACGCTTACTATTTGCTTGTAAAAAATAAATGCATACTCGTATTTCAAATTAGTTGGCGAATGTGTTTGCCAACTCGAATTTGAACTATTGACTTTAACCAAGGACTTAGCACCGACGCATTAGGCTTTTACAAAACAATTCTTTACAAAAACAATAATTTACAGTCATTAGGGAAAGCAACTTGTTGTTGGTTTGTCCACCAAATGTTGCATGTTGCCTGCTTTATTGGGAGAGCTGTGACTGCAATTCTAAATTATAAATTTGCAATTAGAATGTGTATTGGTTGATATGCGATAAGGCAAATTGATTAAATGTGTTCCGTTGTTCATATTTGCAGGATTTTCGAATGTTGGTTGTCATGCCTTTGTTTTGGGGGCGAATCTGATTGCGACCCTTCGAAACGTGGCAGCATTGTTTCGGCTTTGCCATTTATTCAAAATTTAATTAAAAATGGTCTGATGAAAACAATACACAAATTCACTGGATGAAATTATTTTCAACATACGCCACTACATGTGAACATTTCCAAACTGATTAAAATAGACGTCCATGCATGCATGAATGTTTACATTATGCTCAATCGTAATTTGTATTTGATTACAATTTTATTTTCCAAACACACCATGTACGAGTAGGTACAAAACAGTGCTGTGAGGTTGGGCGCCACATCAGAATTGGAGTATTTTTTAGTACTGGAGTCGAAAATATTTTATTGAAATCAATGAAATCAAGCTTTATTCACACCAAAACATTTTTCATTTCATTTTACGATATTTGATTTAGAAAATTCTCTATAAGTGTTTTCAAAATAGTGTCTTATCAGTTTACACTTTCTCATGTTATGAATATTGTTTTTCAACAAGATCCCAAAAAGTTTTTATAAACAACTACATAAATATATATAACGATTTTTAGGAAAAGTTGAAAACTCTAATTTTATTTTCCACTTACATTTTTTTCAATTACCAGATCTGTAAAATGTAGCTTTTTGTTAATCTATATATATAAAAATGAATATCTGTCTGTGTACAAAAATAGTTTGTAAGAGAACTCCTCTCACACGGCGTACCCGATCTTCATGAAACTTTCAGGGCTTATTCGTGTCGGCCAGGAGAAGGTTTTTAACTATGTCCGAAGGTCGAAATACAATTCGGTCCAATTGGACAAAGCGGCGTGGTACCTCCCATACAAACAAAAAATTAAAAATCAATTATTTCTGCTCTTGCTTACGGTATTTGAACAAAATTTGGTGCGTAGGTTTGGTGTGCATATCTTAAGTGCTACTGCAAATATGGGCGGGATTGGACAATGGGGCGTGGTACCTCCCATACAAACCATAAATTAAATATCCAATATTTCTGCTCCTGTTTACGGTATTTGAACAAAATTTGGTACATCGGTTTGGTGTACATATCTTAAGTGCTGCTGCAACTATGGGCGGGATTGGACTATGGGGAGTGGCACCTCCTATACAAACCACAAATTAAAAAGCAATTATTTCTGCTCCTGCTAACGGTATTTAATTTTGTATTTCGGTTGAGTGAACATATTTTAAGTTCTTCCGCAAATATAGGCGTTTCTTATTATAATAGAACGATTGGCATGAAACATTTCCAATAAAAATAAAATTTGAAGGCAAAGCAACGTTTGCCGGGTCGGCTAGTTATATAATATTCTTGATTCGGCATTGCCAACATAGAGAAATAGTATGAATAAAAATCTATAATTTTAAGGCGAGGTCTTCAGCAAAGTACTGCTTTCATTTCTACCAATATTTCCAATTCAGCTTTGCACAGACACATATCTGGTGCAATCTCTGTAAATAAACATAGCGGACATTTATTTTTGCTAAACCGCTTAATTTGTATGGGAGGTACAAGAAAGTAACTGTTAAGCGCGTTATAAAGCAACGTAATAGATTAATTATTATTTAGAGATTTTTACTTAAGCGTACAATTTTTCTAAATTATATCATGCTTTATAAAGCAATACAACGATTAAAAACATAGCTTGCGAAGTTAGAAATTACAAAAGATAAACCAATTTCAGGTCAATTTGGAGCTATCGGAAGGGTTGCATCGAAATAACTGATTTTTAACGTTACATTTGCTGCTACATCATGCAATATCTACCTTCATTCTTGTGGATGAAGATTTAAAAAATCTAAAAGCACTACTTGGAGAAATAGATTTTATTAGAAAAACCCCCCGTGTTATAAATTATAAATACTTCACATAATTATTGTACTCTTGTGGCCCTATTCCGTACTTACATATCGTCCAACTGCAAATCAAAAATCAAATCCAAACCCACTTATCGCACTAATTCTTGCCCAAAGAAATGAACCCAACTTTGAAATAATGGATATTTTTAGTGCTTTTGCTTCATTTTCATTAATTAAAAACATTTGTTCATTAATTAATGACATATACGAGTATATTACTTTCCAAGATACTGCTCTGATTTTGGAAGAGACTCTTCATTGGGAAAAAGCAAAGGCTTTCGACTGTTATGAGTGAGAAAAGTGAAGCAGTATACAGCTGTAGCCGTTTTCATTGAACAATACCAAAAAATATGATTTTCCACTTGAAAAGCAAAAAAGATAAATTTTTTATTAAACAGTTGCTAAATAGTTTGATTTTCGAAATTATAGTAATTCATAGTTAACTCTCAACAGATGCTAAGAAGCAGTGTAGTGGTAGAGTCTGAACAAGTAGAGATGATTGTGATGGCAAAAGAAAAGGAACAGTTCAGTTGCTTGTGGTTTTCCGACGTTTCTGGCTTAGCGTTACACATTACTACAAAGTAAACTTGGTTTTCCATATAATAGATCATAAGTTAATTGTGACAACGCGTTGTGAAAACCTTCAAGCCGAACGTGTCATTCAAGCACTATTTAGAACACTGCCTTGTACTCATTTTTGTTGGAAATTTTGTTGTTGGCTCTAGCTTTCCAAATCATTATTAACTATAAATCAGAGCGCTATATCTGCAGTACTGTTACATGTTTAAAATATGTACCGAACCAATTTTTTTAACTTTAAACTTCGAAACTTTCAAGGCATATCAGTAAAATTTCAAATCCGAGACCAATTAAAGTTGTAAGTTTAGAAAAATGTATGCATTTTTTTTATATGTCCCTTATTGGTTTAGATCACTCAATTTAGTGGTTCGGAATGACTTCAAATATCACAACTTTTCTCGAATTTCATGACTTTGATCCATGATATCTCAATGGCTATGACTAGAGGATAGATGATTTTTTAAGAAGGTGTTACTACGCATATTTTTCATGCGGGAAATATTAACATTCAAATATCCAGAATTCCTGCATTTGTTTAAATGTTTGTAGCGGATATCTCACCAACAGCAGTTAGTCTGAAAGTCCTAAAAACATTTTTGGAAACCGCACACTAAGTTTATAAATTTCACAATTAATATTCAAATGTTTGTTAATCACCAATTACAATTTAGAACTTTGCAAAGGAACATTATTTTTAAGCTATCCAAAATAACCGATTAACCGAAAATATAGTTTACCAAGACACTGCCGGTTTTTTTATTCCGATTTCTATAATCGTAGGCGTGGTTATTGAAAAATATTTCAGTGATTCTTTCGTTTGAAAAGTCTGCTACGTCGATATATTATTCGGAAGAATAGTTAATTGTTACCACGGCTGGCAGATCGTACATAACACTGAAGAAAGCAATTTATAATGTTGGGTGGTTCACCCGGTTGAACTTTTGGCGGTTATCTGACTTTGCGCATGTCCATTTGTTTCCTTTTAATTGCTCAATTTGGTGATATTTTTCAGAGAAAATTCTGTGTTGTTTATGGAAAAATAACCGCGAGAAAGCTGTTGAAAATATCAATTTTCCAAATCCACCTAACTTTCTAGTGGAAATGGATATTTTGCACTAACCACACCCAATATTAAAAAAGCCCCTAAAATTGATATGAGTTGGGATCATTACTTCTCGAATCCATACGCTAGAACTGTTTATTGCATTTATTTAATGAATAAGTATTAAATATTTTGAAACGATTCCTTGTGGAAGCCAGTTTTTTTTCCTACACACGGTCACGGTTATATTGACATGAATTTATAAAATGATATGGAATTCATATAATTTATGGTGTCTCAGTAAATTATTTACTATTTTGTCAAGTCAAGGACATTGAGTTCAAATTATAGAATCGCAATCAATTCAAGTTATAGAACACCTGACATATTTGAACATATTTTTCGGACGTTAAATTTGAATTTGTGAAGGGAGGCGGAGAAGTAATCACCCTATTGAAGGGTTTTTCTCTTTTCAGGAATGGAATATCGTGATTTGGACATTGGTGAAAAAGGCATATGTGGACGTTTACTAGATGTAGAGCGATATATTCTTAACGAACATGAAATAATTTTGACTACAAGGTGGTAAAAGTCCTGTTTGTGAATAACGCTTGCTTGGATCTGTATGTTTTTCCTTTTAAGTTAAAGAAGTGTAATCGAACAACTGGCAGTCGCAAGAGTTGAAGCCTATTTGGGGAGTTTTAGATCATCTTACATCACTTTTTTTAATATTTCAGGCGTCCGATTTGTAAGTTATTCTTCCGTATTCTCCTTTAGGGCAGCTGATGTCTGAACCTTGTTCGTATTCATAAGAAGCTTCAAGAACCCGCAGAGAAAGGAATCTGATGCAGTCTAACCGAGAAATAGAATACTTATTTTTCGGTTTTACATCCTTTTGAACTACGCCTGTGATGTTTTGTATATGAAATCCTAATTACAGTTGTGCATCCAGCTTAATAATTACGAGTATACTTAAATTCAGGTTAGAAAAAAAAGTCCCAAAGTCTTTCAATGGAGACCGGCTTGTGGGAAGCCGTTCCCATAAACCTGCTACTTTTGGTGTCATTTCTGGTGTCGTTGGCAACAGTCTCGATTTGTCATTTCATTGATTGCTCGTAATTAAAAATGTAAATTGTTTGTAACAAAGAACATAGTAGAACTGGAAATAAAACGAGAATTTAGGAAAAACAAACTCTCTTTAAGAGGAATTTAAAGCCAACGTTTTTCTTACCGTTTTCTATTACATGCGCACACACACCGAATCACAAGATTTCAAACAACTGATAATAATGAAGAGGCAGGTTGACATCTCCGGCATTGTCGCTCAGCTAACCCACGATGAAGCAGGCATAAACTGGCTGCGAACGCATCTCGTAAACTCCATTCATTCAATTACTTCTCTTGGACTTATTAATTAAGATTAGGTGATGATTAAAGCTCTCTGACAACCAAAAGAAAGTCGATAATGTAGTTAACAACTTAATTAGCTGGAGCAGAATATTGGTGCAGTCGCACCATCCGAGCACGATGCTCCCGGGACTACATTTTCTATAAACAATGACTTTTATTTTTTACAGCATCGCATCCGGAGGAGACGTAGACCACCTTAATATATCACCGCGGCAACCCACTGTGCGGCTGATAATAAGATAACAGGTAACACTTGCAAGGGGCATAGTCGGCATATACCGCACCGGTGTGGTTTTGATTTGCATACTTTTGTCTTCTCTCCCTCTCTCAGATGCAGTCGATGTTTAATCTCAAAATTGAATTGTTCGAAATTCAACACTAAGCACATTTAATTGTGATAAGATGGGTGTTTATTCCATTCCACGTGTTGCTCATCGCCCAGAGATTTTCAATCGCACAGCAGGCAGCATTTATGGTTAAACTTCTCACGCAGTCCATGAGGAATACAGCGTCACAAGTTTCCTTTCTGCCATTTCTCCTATTCTAATTCAAATTCGTTCGTTCATTCTCACTTTTCCATAAACCGAGAGATGCCTTCAGCAAGGTATTTGGTATCTTGTATCTATCTATCCAACTGGTGGTCGTCATCGGGTGCAATTTCAGAGACTTAATCTGTTCATTCACATTCATCTTCACTTTTTCATTCATTCTAATAGTCATTATAATGGTATAATCATTAAATTGTCCTACTTACCGCCCATCTCAATCCACTTAAGGTCACTAATTAAGGTTCGGTGAAACAAAGAGGATCGACGGTGAAGTTGTGTTGGCCAGTCTCTATTGCAGGCCACCTTTTGTTCCACATACTCGTACATACAGTAACTAAGTTCTCGCTTCAGTGGAAGCAAGTGGATAGTAATCCCTGTTTAACCCATAAATACTCCTAGATATGCCAACCAGGACAAAAGAACCACCAGATTAAGGCTAAGAAACGCAGGTACCAAGATAATTGATGGCAAGAATTGTGATTGTAAGGATGACCACAAATTTGAGGAAAAAGAGATATTTCCATTCTTTGAAACTGTTGTTCGTGTTTTTTTTTTTTTTTTTTTTTTGTTTGAATACGAAGTCTTACATAAAACATTTTTAAGCAAAAAACAACAAACTTACAGCAGAGATTTCCCAATAGGCTCCTTTAAGGAAAATCTATATTCCGTTGGCTCCTAAGTTCTCCTGACTTTGCTTCAGCTGATATTTTTCTTAAAGCAGTGAAACCGAACTAAACTTCGGGCACTAATGAATAATGCATGTGTTATCAGGCTTATAGGTCATTTATGTTCAATTATTTTAAATTACGTTTTTAATAATTATTTAAATGAATAAAGTTGAAATAATTTGTATAAATAAAAAACTTGTTTACGTTTTTCATTGTTGCAACATTCCTTTGCCACTCTGTATTTCAACGGATACGTTATTTATCATGTTTTATTTCTGTTTTTTTTTTAAAGTAAATTCAAATAGTAAACGGACATTTGAAATTTCATCAGTTACTCAATTTAATTAGTACCAGTTTAGTAGTTATTTAGGGTTTTTTTTTCTCGATAAAGCTGTTCTTCCGGGATATAATGCAAAGAGGAAAGAGTGCGATCCAATTAACTTGAAATATTACAAGATTTTAGAATCATTCAAGAAAATCTGATTTTTTTTTTCTTTTTTGGTTTGACTTCTCCGAATTCGTACATGCGACAGATTTTATTCGTGTCATTTGTGAACGTCATGTTGAGTATTCAGCAGAATTAGAAAAATTCAAAGGACGTTTATTAAAATTACAGAGTTTTTGCTAAACTTCATATCTCCGCTTTGTATTTCTCGATGTAAGTTTAACTAAGTTTAAGCTGTACAATTCCTTATACATCCAAAAATGAAATTAAGAAACTGGCATCTAATCGAAGAAGAAAGTGTCCGAGAATCTTTATGTTTATAGTGATCTTTATGTTTATAGTTGTAAATGGAAGCATTTAATACCGACTTTAATGTTGCTCCAAATAAAGTATTTTTTCTCCAAATTGAACAAGCTTATGAACGTCATGGTTTCTGGGAGACATAATGTTCGGATATGCCATAAATCGGATGAATCCCTAATCTTGTTTTACAGCTTTGTCTGCATATTCATGCACGAGGAAATTGTATGAATTCTAATACCTTTAGCAAGCAACGATATAAAGTTAAAATCGGTTAAACGTTTTGCTTGCAAATTGGTTTATTTAGGATGCATATTTGCATATTTTTATATCTGAAACGGACAGCTAATGCCGACTGTGTCAATCTTTTAAGAAAAAGTGTGTGCGCCGATAATAACTTGTACTTCGGATATTATGCTAAACATAATTTATGCTTTTCAATTCTATTAAGCTAGGAGAGGAACTCCCATGAACCAATCCACAGATTCACACTGCTCTTGGAAATATTTTGATCCACTGTGTTTCCCTAAAAATATTATATGTTTTACTTTTTCTTAACTTTAATATAAAAAAGATAATTGATTCCCGAACGATATTTGCAGTCCTTATTCAGCACACTTCAACTATTTTGAAAACGCTTTTTAATAAGTTTCTCCTTCTCCAAATGAATCGCAAGTACCACCAACAGTCTTACTGCCATTGCTTTTGGTTATCTGACTACTGCCTTCGTTATAATGAACGTTATAAATATCTTGAATGGTGAGTTATGAGAGAAAACCTATAAAATGCATACTTAAATTTTCTGAGATCGTATTGTGGTTTGCGGGTCACCAAAGAATGGAATGCAATGTTTTATTATAACAATAAAGCGTTTTCGATTTTGTTCACTTTTTTAAAAGTGTATAAATGATGACCGAGCAGCTGCCATTTTCCGGGGGGAGTTTCTGTTCTCAAGTAAGGCTTATACCAATAAATTTTCAATAATTATGTGCATTTCTACACAAATACTGACGTATGTCCATTCAATTATATATGTAATATGTACGTATGTATGCGAAGAAGGAATTCAAAAGGTAGATCAAAAGAATGTTCTTTTCGTTAAGACACAGGAAAGAGCAAAATCAGCCTTTTCACACAAATCAAGCTGTCAGCGAACAAGAAATTCTTTTAAAATGTAAACCAATCCCATTGTAAGTGATATGGCGATACAACAACCACGTGGTGATGATGAGTCTATTAACATTTGCCCAACATATGTTAGGAGGATAACTAAGCGACGTGTACGTCGACAGGCGCAGAACGGCCATTTGAAGATAAGGCACATAGCACAACAACACGAAGACCCACTGCGGCGTCCTTTTCACACAAACTCTTCGACTTGACAATAGAAGGGACTCTAGGAGAAAAACGTCAACAGGATGTGCATGGTCTACCTTCTACACATCGATGGGATTTCACACCTACAAGATGTACACATACAAAGCAAGAAAACACAAACACAATAAAGGTGTCGACATCTACCGAAACAGTACCGCTGACGATGCATCCTTGGCAATGCATTTATATTAGCATTTGTAGCCAAGAGGGAACCTCAAGAAATTCCACAAAAAAAGTCGAACCAACTCAATGCAGAGAAAGGATGCAACCATGATTGATTGTGGTTTACCTTAATGCATTCAAGACCTTTGTCAATAGCTGGATGCATTCCTGGAAGATGGCAGTTCTGCGAAACCCCGAGAGAGCTAAAGGAGGCGATGCCAAAAGGGTTTTGCGAAATTATGGGAGTTATGATGAAGGAACACCTTCTTCAGTAGTAAGCGTTTTCTATGAAAATGCCGACAGGTGGGGCACAAGTCAATTGCTTATTTGTTGTCCTCATAAGATCTGCTCAATCATTCGGAACATGTAAGAGTATTCGGCTGCACTATGAAATGACCAACTGATTTATGATTGATGACAACACTCGCATGTAGAGTACGTAATATCTATTTTTCTTGTCTCACACCACCTAAATCGCGTGTTAATTAAAATCTGCTGGATATGTCAGTAGCATCCCTTGCGCACGCGATGAGGCCATAATGCAATTGTGTTTCTTTGCGAATGAAATGTAATCTAATTAATTGTACAGAACGTTCACAATATAATAGACTAAACCAAACACATTGGCCCATTCGTCAAACATATGATACTTTTTTTTTTTTTTTGTTGCTATTAAGCAATATCTTATAAGGATGATATCACAGACGATGCAAACCGTTGGCCGACTGTAAGGATACACCCCAGTTCATGACCACCCCACCGATGGCAGCCAGAACGTATGGGAACATACATAGACATGTGACCACATGCGAAACAAACATGGGTCGCAACAGTCTTCAGATGATACTTTCAGAGGAATACAATAATAAATTAGAGGAACAAGTCGAAAGAAAAAGTAGCAATCCAACAACAATAGCAAACTGAGGCAGGAAGAAAAGAAATGAATTAAAACGTCGTAGCCCAGATTTCCAACGGTCGAATGAACGTCTTAAGTGAAATTGATACGAAGGATGCGAGATAGGCAAAGCTTTAAAACCAAAATGTTATTTTAGACCAAACCATCACTGCCACCATCACTCCAACGAACTCTGCATCCAGAGACAGAGACCTTTATTAGGTTATCAATGTCATAAGAGAACAATGCGTACAAAAGACTGGGCAGGACATCACGACAAGGGACTCGACTGGACACAATTGGCAAGTAACCAACATTGTTTAGCCGGCATGTGACTTGAATAGAAATTAGTGGCGCATAAAAAATACCTGGCTTTGCCAGTGTTGCACATTCAACGAAGATGACATAATAAAGCAAGCGTCCTTTGGGTGTTCTCCAAGGCAACCTACGTACGTTTTTGTGCAAGCATGGATTTCTATTCTGTTCTTTACGTTGGTATCTGACTACGTGTGGGTGAATGTCATGTGAAGTAACCCCCAAAGCTCTTGCCTATGTCGTTAAGCTAAAGGTAAGCAAAAGTCATGAAACCTTAATGCGAAATCACCCTGTTCCAAAGCAAAAGATTTACCATTTATTATTTCTGCCAATAGATATTTCATCTTGAGACGACACACACGTAATGTGAACGCACAAAACCATCAGGGTGAGTGGGATAAGTCCAGATCATGCGACAAGATGGATTTCAGGAAGAAATCCCATATTTGACTTGAACATATTAATGCTGTGTTCATATATAAATATTCAAATGCATGTTTGTAGCGCAAATGTAAGCTAGTTCGCCTGGATGAGTTGTATACAGATGTGCATCGGTTTGCTCATTTCCCAAATCACACATAAATATGGCTTCAAATTTCCGATTTCCGTCCTTTAAAACATGTGTTGATGAGTGTGTAATTACTATGTGGCTCAAGTGGCGTTAAAAACAGGCAAAACACCACAGACGGTGTTAAAATCCTCATTATGGCAATCGCCGCCATAGGCTAGGCTATCTACAGTTTGTGACTAGACAACGTGTAAAGTTACACATTATGGTGTCAGCACGAAATTTCCGTGAGTATAACAAATCCAAGACTTACTAACTAATTTCTTACACAGATCCTCTACGATTGAGAGCGTTTTTTTAATTACGTTAAAACGACACAAACTACGGCCAACTTCTACTTTATTACTAGAAGTTAAACATTCGGTTATACTTCAGTATATTCACCCCGAACATTAAAAATTGGACACGATGGAACTACACTATTCCAAGGTTTAATCGTAATTGTAGGAATACGCTCCGCTCCGCTTCCGTCGAAGGGATGTAAGATAAAAAAATTGGGTCTGTTAGGTAGATAACATTGTTAAACCATGGGAAAGGTTTCTTACCAGGCAGAAAGAATATCGCATACAAATTCAATACCTTTCTATTTGGCGGCTGTAGCTTTTATGCCATCGAATAGAACCCGCTCGTTAATGTATATGCATTAGGGCGGCCCTTAGCTATAAGTAAATTTTCGAATGTTAGATTTTTGCTGCTCCCAACCTCTGATCCTGTATCAATGAACAAAACAAAGTCCTGTACAAAACGTTAGCTTAATCGGTTAACTTTAGGGCGTCTCCCAAATGGCTTAAAGTTGTAACATATGATTAATTCCTATAAAAATACGGTATAATCTTCCCTATATCGCCCGTTTTAATTTTTTTTTTTTTTTTTTAGAAAAATTCATGTGAACACCCAGCAATTGTTTAAAACATTCTGAATCAAATTTCTTAAAAAATTAATTTAAAAATTCCAGATATAACTTGAAAAACTAAAAAATTGGTTTTATATAATAACGTATATTACTTCTATGTATAAGAGTAGTGCATTGTTATTTACAACAATAATTTCCATAAATGAAAACATTATATGAATGAAAGAACAATGACATTTTTTTTTTGTAAGAGACGATTTGTTAGCTGTGGGTAATTTTTACGATCTCTGTCAACGATTTGTAAAACAAATTGTTTTTCAGTTTTATCTTTTGTGGGAATGTTATTACAATCCTGAAGGAATTTGACACCTTTTTCTGCAACGTCATTCACAAAACCGGTCGTTTCAAGTTTTTTCAATTGCGCTTTTATAACCAAGGGTTATAAAAAGGGTCTTTGTCGAGGAAATCGGTGCTGAGAGAAGATGTCGTGAAGAAATTTTTCGAACTAGGAGTTACAAACGGCGACAACTCAATGCTTGTAAAAGAAGAAACATCTTTCCGGTGCAGAATGTACCTCGTTAGATGATTCTTCTCTTCTTCCTCCTCTTCGCTTTTATCTGCTTCCAGCATAATTTGAGCCATACATGCCTTAGCCATTGTTGGAACATTGCCATCATATATGGATAGAACCACAGTTTCTGGAACTAAATACGAGAAATGTTTGGAAATTTTTTTCGCAGTAACCGTACTAATTTCTGAATCAATATCCTGAATAATTGTCAGTTGTTGCATGAAGAACAAATTATGATAACGGGCTTTAATTGCTTCTGAGGACAGAAACCAGGCTCGAACGTACGCTCGAACAAGAGAATTACATATTCTTCTTAAAGAGTTCTTCTTGCTATGAGATAACTGAAATTGATCTTGAAACAGATATACCTTAAATGCATAAATTGCTTTTGCCATCCACCTAGCATGACTTACAGCTCCTGATGCACGAAACGATATCCCCAGTTCTCGGTAATCATCTCACTGTTTTTTTTTTTTTTTTTTTTTTTGTGTAGAAAGGCGATGTTCAATAAATTGAAGAATGGTAGAGCGTACATCATCAGGCACTTCATTGCTATCAGTTATGTAAACATTCTTGTTGTTTTCGCCCAGTTGTCTCTAAATCTTTTGAAAAGCACCATGTCTGGACCAGAAGTTGCATCCATCAGCGAGTCGAAACAGCTTCTCAAAACTAGATCACGATTGAACAACTTTTCTAGATTTTTGCGGTTACCATTTACCCGACCTGTGTTGCTTGCTGTCGTATCATAGCAAAGTGCTTGAATTTTGTGGTTTACACCCCACTTCTCCACTGCTTGGTAAACACCCGTCGCTTGGTCTTCTTCTGAAGATTTAGGGATTTCACGAACTCCCAATAATTCCTCTTTGCCTTGAAAAGTTACTATTATTGCCAGTCTATCAATCTTTTCTACTCCTGCGAGTATCGTAAAATACACCTGTGTTTCAATGTTCTGCATTTTCATTATACCATTCCTAAAAGCATCGAAAAAACGTTCCTACGGTATTGTAAATAGGTATTTTATAATTATGGAATATTTGTGCTATTAATAAAAATTTAAAAATTTTATCAAAATGAGATACCATCCCTAAAAATCTTTATTATGTCACCCTGTGTAATAATAAAATATTTAAGTAAAAAATATTTTTTTTTTCTTCATAAATGTATTTTTAACTGTGAAACTGTTAACTATGTTGAGAAATGGTATAGGAATACATTAAAGGCATTGTAGTTAATAATTTTTCTACATTTTTTTAAATAAAATCGGACGAGACGTTCTCGAATTATGGCAAACGAAAGTTGTGGGTCTTTGAAAACATAAAAGTTTGAAAATTTTAAAAGTTCGTTGCCGATGTGGGTCGCCTTGCAATTACCCAATTGAGTTTAAATTTTGCACATATCGCTGTTTTGTTGATTGAAACAGGATAGGGTGTTGGAAGCTTAACTTTTAGAAAATTGGAAAAAAAGGGCCGCCCTAATGTGCATGCATATTCTTAAAAGCCATGCATATCCTCGCAGAAAGTTTTACCTACTTTAATTTTCCCTGCTCGGGACACCTTCAATGTGGATATTTATGACGAAATTCAGAGAATTTTATCCCCTTTTAAACATTAAACATTCCAAAACATTATCGTTTACTGTGGACGAGATGACATGGTCGATCCATATATATATATTTAAGGAGTCGCGTGGTAACAAATTGAACACTGGTTGTGCCGAAAAGTAAATCTCGCTCAAGCCAAAAGGCAAAAAAACGAAAACTAACTTTCAAATAAAAATCGAGTGTTTCTCCTAATTACAAAGAACTAAAAGTGGTGAAGTGGTCAGTCAACTATTATGAATTTAGATCAAAATGTATTAATTCTGTCTACTTTCAATATATCGAACATTAGTTTTGAAAGAAAACATGTAATATGTTGTAAACATTACGTAGATTGCAGAATGATCCAACTATAACCGTAAGTGATTACACATGCAGCGGTGGGTGCAAAGCATTCCAATCAACCGGAAGTTGTTGTCAAACATAAATTTCGTGCCGCATAGCATTCCAACGTAGTGCAGCCGCAAGTGAGTGTCGGCTGCAGTCGTGTGTCCGTGAGCGCCTGTGAGAATTTGCTATGGAGAATATATGACTAGGAAATAAAGCGCACTTGATTTCCGTAAAGTGTTGGTGGTAAAAAAAAATACAAAATATGAATAAAATATCCTTTTTTGCCTTTATTCGAGAGTGCAGTATTTCCATTTTCGCATTTCGTGCGCCCTCACCGCCTCTCTTCTTGGGCGAATCTAGGTTTTTTAAAAATAATAAACTTCATTTTTTCACACTTATTTCCGGCTTATGTTTCTATATCCGTATTCCATATCCACTCATACGAACGAACCAAATTCCCTACAAAAAAAGTGTACAAAAACCAATAAAAACGATTGCAAAGGGGAAAGTAAAAATAATACAACTGTTGTAAATTTATCCAAAAAACTGTGGTGTAATAAATTACACCGAAAATAAAAAACAAAAACCTACGTCCTGTTATGTTTCGTTGTTGATTGTAGCCATGCGTCACACCCTACACACAGTCCTAACAACACCTCATGCAGCATGTAGTTTATGGTAAACGTATTTCGCCTATGTTAAACTAACCCATTCAACACCAAATATATGAGCTTGTAGTGAAATCCGGAACTTTTAATCGATGACTTGTTGTGATTTCTACGAGTTCTGGGTGCAACAGTGGACGCTGGAACGTTAGAGTCCTACTAAGTCGGCTCTAAGTGAAGTTTACATTACATATTTATACACAAACACACACATACACACACACGCAAACACACATTCGTAAATTCATAAATTCGTATGTTTCTATTCTCCTTTAATTTATTTGCAAATGCATTCATTCGCATATAAGGATGCGAGTTCTTTTGCATTCGTGTTGGTTTATTTTGTTTTTGTTTTTCATTGTGAGTCGCAGAATAAATGCAGTCATTTATTTTTCATGTTATTTTAATTAATCTTTATTCATATCGAAAGGGCGGGTGCACTGAAAACGCCCATTGAGCTGCCAAAAGGACATAATGAACGATTGATTAGGTAGGTCCAAAGAACAATGGTAACATTTATGCATTTATGACTGGGTGGAAATTCTGTAGCAAATTGGGGGTGGACATGATGTCGAGTATTACTTGCATTTGCATGGTTAAAAGCAAGCGGTTTCCGTTCTGTAGCGGGAGTTCTTCAATTTCTATGTATAATTCGCGATTTTTAGAGGTTGCTGTTGGAGTTTCCAACAGCGAATGCCTTACGGCATTGACCTAATAACTTTGAATCTGGACTCCTATTGCTTCAACACAGTTTTCCAAATTAACATTTTATTCAATCATCTAATAATGTTGGGGTTTTTCTATAGCTCCCTTATGATGTGAAGGCTATAGCGAAATTTGGCCACCGTCCTAAAATTTCCAAAATTTATGAAGTTAGATTACTTTTATAAAATCTTTAATTTACCTTAAAACACATATTAAACTCGTGGCAGTAGAGTACCAGTAACTTGACTGCCGATACGCACGCATTTCAAAGGATTTGTGCAAAGTCCTTAAAGAAATGTAATTAGAAATTTGGAATAATTTTCATTGAAATATATCATTAACAACGACATAGCGAAATGTTAATCTTACGCCGTTGAAATTCCAAGAATGTCGTCCACACAAATATCAATTAAAAAAAAAAATTCTAAAATTTGGGGAATATTGAAAGGGGTCAGACGATAAATTTTTAAATAATTTCGGAAGTTTAATGAAAAGTTCACACTTCTGTATTTAAGTACTCAATTTTCGCTGTACCACAACCTGCAATGGTGGAATAATTTCGATAAGAATTTATATATTTTCGCTCGGGAAAATGACTGTCATAACTTTTCACGAAACTTATTAAAATTTGGAACAGGTAATATTTTCTCAGATCCTAGACGGGGAACGAAAATGGGCTACATCTATCTATCCCTTCTGAAGTTTGTTGTTTTCCGTTTACCTCTTTTAATATAATTTTTTTATAATACTTGATAAAATTCAACAAAAAGTGAACGATTATTAGCCAATCTTGTGGCACCTCCCATGCAAATGATCGAAATAATTCATACATTCATAGGTTCATATCTTTTATTAAGTTACATTAAATTTGGAAAAACTTCGCATACGTTAAGGGTTTACATAAATAGGGGCTCATAATGAAAGTGGACAGCTTTGCCACTTCCCTTCTGGTACCTCTCATTCATTCATTGCTTTTGAAATGATTAAAATCGATTATGAAATACTTTATTAAGAGCTTGTTCAAAAAAGTCAATGGCTGAGGTTGCCAACTTAGACCACCAGTTTCTATTAAGGCTAAATATGTCACACGTAGAATTTAATCTCGTCAATACTTCAACTATAACTCTGTGTTGGGCTCAGAGAAATGCTCAATTTAATACTAATGCTCAATTTTTTCCATTCCATTCCAGCATTCCAGCTTATTAATTTCAGCGGTATTAATTTGCAATTAAGATGTGAGATCTACATTATTTTTCAAAATGTTATGAATACCAAGTAGTATCGCGCTTCCCGCTGACTGATGGCTGCTTAATTACTGTATTCAGGGACAAATTCAGAATACTGCGCAATAATTTTTTATTAGATACATATTAGTTTGGGAATTAGTTGCAAATTCTGCTCTGCCTTTAAACGCTCCGTCTTTCAACTGAAATTTGAGAAATATTTTGCATACGTCCAGCAATTTCCCTTTCCAGCGGGTGCACACAGTTCACAGTTCAATCGAAATGATTTGGAAATATCATCTCTTGGCGGAGTATGAAAAAAAGAGTCATCGGAATTTCCTTTCTCTATAACAACACTGACTAGACCACATAATAACGAAAATGTTGCAAATTACTGACTATGTTTACTATAGTTCTGGGGTTCGTCCTTTCGTATAGGAAATGGGGAGAGATAAGAATGCTATTCATCCGCAGGGCGGAAAACAATGCGCACGAAAAGGCCAGGGACTCCATGCAAAAACTCTTATACAATTTCTCTGAATACAAGCGGGGAAGCGGTTAGAAACAAAGAGATGACTCACACCTCGAATGTGTGATGAGAAGCAATTGGATACTTTTCAGGATTTGGATATTTATAAACCTTAAGTGCGATTGATAAG
Organism: Philornis downsi; assembly: GCA_019455685.1. Taxonomy (NCBI): domain Eukaryota; kingdom Metazoa; phylum Arthropoda; class Insecta; order Diptera; family Muscidae; genus Philornis; species Philornis downsi. The sequence goes on from JAHXMU010000810.1 coordinate 493,687, forward strand.
CATATATACGTTTGGACCAAAGCGAATATAATTTTATTGCAGACCACCGCATCATGACGATGTTATTGATATTATTTGATAACCACGCCCATAATTCTGGCGGTCCGATGCAAAATCTTTTCATAAACCAAATAATGGTAAAAATTTTAGAGGAATTCTGAAAAAGGACTACTTTCTAAAAGGTGGACTCAGTCCTCGTGTGAACAATGTGATTTATTAAAAGGTCTTAACAACTCAGAATATACTTGGCCTTACTCTACGACCTTTGTCCTAAATCACTACTTGATCTTGTTAATTGGAGTGAGTGGGCGGCCGCAGAAAGAAACCAGCCGACATCTTCTTGGATGTACTTTTTCAATATTTTCAAATTTCACTCAAAATGCTATATTCTCAATATATTCAAATAAATAAATAAATAACTAATATATATTCAACATGTACACTAAAAAAATTCAATATTTTTTCAATAGATGGATTTAGTAATGCGTATCTCGTGTTATATAATAGTGATCGAGTTACACTAGATGGCGGTGGAAAGACAAGATTTCGTACTTAGAAAACTGCTCAGGCATTTTTATGATTGTATGACAACGTACTGTCTGAGTGCCAATCAAAGATGAGCATCAGCAAAGAGAAAATACGCCATATTTTACAGTTTTTCTTCAATAGCATAGTAATAAATATTAATAGCGTTCATGTGCCTGATACTATAACTATCAGTTATGAGCATTCTCAGTTTCGGTCGAATCGGTTTCAGCAATATTGATTTCAGAAATCACGGTCTGGAAAGCCAATTGCCAAAAATGTCGATAAAACAAAGGAAATCGTCAAATCCGACCATCATGTAAGCACTGTTCTCCTTGGTCATGAGCCAAGCATTGCACAAAAAACCATTAGGAAGCACTCGAAAAGCTGGGTACAAAATGAGGCTTGATGTATGTGTACCACACGAGATAACGCAAACGTGGATAACGAGATAACGTGGAAGAAATTTCTATCTGCGAATTGCTAATGAATCGCAACAAAATCTAATTGCGGTGAACTGACGCAAACGGTCTCCAAGTAAGGATTGACAATCAGAAAGGTTTTGCTGTGTTTTTATTGGGATTTACATAAAATCAACTACTATGAACCGGTTGCCTATGACTACAATCGTAATTCGGATCTGTACTGTTAACAATTGGATCATCTGAAGGAGTAATAGTCAGGAACGGCCAGCTGAGAAATTTTGTTCTTTGAGGACAACGCCAGGTTACACACATCGACAGTGCTGTGGTCCAAGAGGTACAGCGGCTTGGATTAGATTGGGATTAATTCCTATACATCCACTTAAAATTCGAAGCTGACGTTAAGCGATTACCAGCTGTTCCTGTTTATAGCAAATGATTTTCCTGGTGGAAAATTTGCTTCAAGAGAAGCTTGTGAAAACCTAATGTCCCAGTTTTTTGCCTGTAGGAAGGAAGGCTTCTATGAGGGGGGAGAATTATAATGAAATTACATTGAAAAGGGCGACAAAACGGCGCACCTAAACCGGATAATTCTAACTATGCTAAGTAAAGCCCTCAATATCATGCAAAAATAATGGATTTCTTTTTACTAAACCGTATGCATGTTCTTTGCTCTTCTGGATTGGATTTATGTGATTGATTATAATGCAATGACACATGTTTCCTTCGGCTAATAGCTGTAGATATGACTTGTACAAAATTGACAGAAAAGACCAAATATTATCCTTCTTTGATAATGTATGACTAAAATGGAGAGTAAGAAATGCGTGCCTGTTTTGTTAATCGCTAAAAATAATAAATATATATTCTTAATAACATTTGTTAAAAGGCAAAAAATTAGCCACATATAAATCCAGATGTACCTGTTGTAACCATCTCTGGCTACCGTCGTGTGTTCAATGCTTAAAAAGGGATGGACGGCTACATTTTTCTCAAAATATTGGCATCATTAGAGTGATGACACAGCCCTATTCGGTGTACTAGGCAACATTATATTATATTTATTAGACAATTATTATATTCAAAGAACCATTTATTTTTCATTTGGTTTGACAACTTGCGTTGAGAAGGAGTATCACTGTTTCTTGATCATTATGAATTTACTAAGGCCTATCACTGTGACGCCAAATTTCGAGATCCAATTCTACGATAAGATCTCTTTACGCTTATAAAAAAGTGCTTTGTAATGCAGGGTGACACACCAATTTATCAATACGAGTATATCTTATTTATTTTTTTTTTATTATTCAATTTTATTTTACGTAACTAATTGATCAGAAAATTATTCATTGCGGGATTGCTTCAATTATTGTTTTAATGGACTGCTGTAATTCAGTCAAATTCATTGGTTTCGTTTTGTACACCTCTTGCTTGACATAACCCCATATAAAGAGTTAGATCAGGTGACCTTGGGGGCCAGCGGAAAGTGGAGTTTCTGGATATAAATTTGTTTGGAAATTTTTTTGGAGCTCCGACGCAACAGGTCTGGTTATGTGTGCATTTGTTCCATCTTGCGGGAGTCAAATGCTGTTGAAGCAGATACGTCTTTGGCGCAGTTCTGGGTAAAAAACTCTTTCAATATCTTTAAATAACTGTCCCCATTGACAGTAACAGTTGACAGTAGCTAGATTCGTGCTCCACCCTGTATAACATTCCCTTTGAAAATCTTGCGCTTTTGCAGAAGTCCTCATCGACAGTTTCTCTGCGTTAGACTACTGATTTTTAATAAAACGCCTTTATGTAACTTGCAATGCCTGACTTTCGGCATTTGCCATACTGTGTGCACCCAAAGAAATATTTATTTATTTATTTATTTTTTGACTTGTTATAGATTCCAAGGTATGACAATATGAATTTTAAACAATGGAGGAAGTGTCGTTCTATCAAACTACTAAATCTAACCACTTAGAGAATATATTATCGAAATTTTGGCAAAAAAAAAAATACCTCTGGTATACATTATGTGGTCATTTTCAAAGAGCACACTGAGAGGTTTCATTTTATTCGTAGTATTATTCCTGCTGGTACCGAAAATTGTTCTTCAAGATGTAAAAACTATGCACAAAAATCACAATTGCGGGAAGACGATTGCAGTTTAATAATTCTAAATTCCATCGTTAAGATTCATAGACGACTAGACAAAATAATTTGCATTGTAAATTAATTCTTCCATGTTTGGCTGGATTCTCTCTTCCGCCAAAAAAAAAAAGAGGGTACTCGAACATAAACGTTAAGGGCTGTGATGAAATATCCTCAAGATGTTTTGACGCAAAATAAATTTTGCATATTTTTGTAACCGGCTGACAATCCAGGCAAGAAATCATACACATAAGCCGACAAAAAGCAACGACAAAAAGTCGACAAGAAAGATGGAAGAAGGAAAAGTGAACTTACTCCAATAGTGAAAAGCCAACATAAACTCTTTGTTTATAAACGGCAAACAAACATTGGAAATAAGAGAGATGGAAACACAGCAGTGACGCTGTTGTCAACAAAACTCTTAGCAGGTCCATAATCCCTCCGTCAAACAAAATGATAATGATGCGTATCAAGACGTTGATGAATCGAATGCAAAGGACTTTGCTTAAACGCTTCAATGTATTCTGTTGTTATTTGATTCCAAATGGTTTCGGGGTAAGACTAACCTCCTCCCGGGATTTCTGCACCATGGTTAACCTTTGAAGCAGTGACGACATGGAAAATGTAAGTACCATACTTGTCAATAGGTTAACGAAATCGCAAGAGCTTTTCTTTACTTCCATTTCAATCCCAAATGAAAGTGCATATGAAAGCAAAACAGCCAAATCTAAAAACTGGAAATAACAGCATTTGCCAATAATCATTAAAATGGTCAAAAACCTGTAGTCTAATTTCGGTCGTTCACAGATCTGGTGCATACATCTTGTACTAGAGCTTAAGTGTAACAAAAAAAGCATCTCCAGGAAATTTATAGTTTTCGGAAAATAATGACACGATAATTTGGCTCAGATCCTCCTCTGTCCCCGCTAATAAACCTTGATTTCATATAAAATAAAATTTTATTTGAAAGATTACCCTGTTTGAAAAGGTTACCCTTAATTAACTACTCAATAGCTCGTACAACAAATATACTAAAAATATCTACTTAAATTTTTGAGTTACTCGTAAGCTTCTTCCAAGAAATACAGAATATAATTTTGAAACTCAATTTTCGATTCTAAAGAGATGAGATAACTCTTAGTTTGTTCCCCCAACTTGTCGCATAAAGTTTATTATGAACATGTGTGGGAATATTGTTGGTTTAAGTTTCAAAGTTAATCATGTAAAGAAGAAACGTGTTTGAAAACTAGCAATCTTAACGTTATTTGTTGCAAAATTGTAAATAACATTTTTATTACAAAATTTGAATTAATCCGGCAAGCGATTTCGCGATGCTTGTTACAGCAGTCACTAAGGAGTGCCACAAGTGGTTTACAATAATAAGTTGAAGTTTCAAGGGGCGTAAAATATCTGTGGCATCTACTTTCAATTTCCAACCCTAAACGAAAAAGGAATCCGTTAATGAATCACCATAGTCGAATATTCAGGTCTTGGAGAAACGTTTCTATGTTCATAATTTTATACGAGATCATTTTTCATAAAGAAATATGAATTACAGTTATTCAAAAACTTATTGATTTATGTAAATTCCTTCTTTAGTATCCTTTGCTGTCTCTTCTAAAGATGGGTGTGAACTTTAGGAGCTCATTTTCTGACAAGACCTTTATTGTGGAAAAAGCACAATCGGTCATGAATATGTTAGGGAATTCATAATCTCGTTCACATCAGGTCAATGTTTAAGTTGAGAAAATCTTCATTACACCCGACTATCAAGTCTTCCTTTAAGCAGCGGTCGCATCGATGTGTCTGACAAATACTTTAGGTAGTCATGTAATCACAAGTTTAGTGAAAGAATGTGAGAAGCTTTTCCATATCCCAGCTTCTCTATAACCACCTGGAGTAATAATGTGGTAAAAAAATCATTCAACTCAAAAACTTGTCTGGCACTGTGTTTTGTTGGAAAATAAAAATCATTATTTTACCTAAAGATCAATAATATTCTTAATTACTTTTTATAAAGGAAGCATATAGAGATTACAGCACAACGTAGTTACTAAATTACACTGTATTTCATCAAATAAATTACCACATCGCAAATTTATATATTCAATATGTTTATTGAAACCCAGCTGTAAATGACCCTACTTGAATAGAGAAGGAGCAAAAAAACCTAAGTAACAACACAATTGCTGTTCCTAACTGGGTAGGACTTCTAACTAAATTCATTAAATGAAATTCATTCTAACTAAAAACTTTCCATTAGTTAAAACTTTTAAAATATTCCAATAACTCTTTACGTATACTAAATTTTAAGAGTTTGTATATTAATATCATATACCATGACTTACTGAAACAGAATATTGCTTTTATTACCTAATCAGAAGTATTATTTTAAGAATTCCGTAAAATATTTCAGCTAGATGACAGTGTTTTGCCAAGGGAAAGATAGTTTTAGATGTGAAGCATTACCTCTAACTATAAAATTGCAAACTTCATATCTACTTAAAAAATTTCTATTCACAGAGAAAAGGATCACTCGCCTGACTGACTGAGACAATTTTTATGGGCAATACGTATTGAATGAATATAAATAAAACGCAAACTAATTACACAATTCTGCAAGGTTATTCGAATAAACATTATTAGAATACATGTTGAGACAACAACCACCAGTTTTGCTTTTAACAGTCATGAATTGTCAAAAACAAGTGAAATAGCATAACTGATATTGTCAGATATATCTGCGGATGTGAGACCGATCCACAGTAACAAAATAATTATTAACTGCCGTAGACCGTTCCCAAAATGGTAAGATTTAGTACATTAAGATGATCCGTTCTCAACTACAGTTGCATTGTGATGAAGAGTATTCCACGACCTGTGATTAACTCACAAACTATAGAAAGTAATTTTTAAAGTATTATAATTATTTTTGTCCAATCCAATTTCAAGAAGAACATTTTCATCGATATTATATTTCAAAAGACTTTATAACATTTTTTAAGCTACGATATCCAAATATTAGCTTCATAGGTTTACTTGAAAATTAGTTCTTATTTGGTATTACAAATGTAGTTGCTTCAATTACTTTGCTTACAATTACAATTTTGATTATATTCTTAAGGAACATGAAAATTCTGCATTCAGATGATTGAATACTTTTGGCTAAATGTACAGATTGCAGCTTTCAATGTAATTTTACGTATTGAAATATAATTGCAATTAATGTATTTCGATTTCCAGATTGTGCTACAACTCCAACATTTAGCATAACTTCCAATGGATTTCATAGATCGTCTACATTAGATGATCAAAAGCTTTAGAAAATACGCAGATAGTTGTTGCATATTCTTGTGCAATTCACATATACTCGTATTACAATTGAAATTTTTACAAGTCAATGAATAAACACGCAGATGCAATGTAACGAAAGAATTAATGTCCGGATTTCCTTGGGGAAGCTCTTTCTCAGGCTACCTGCATTCATGTTTATCAGTACACAGATGTGACTGAGGTGATGCGTCATCATTGTGTACAGCTTAGCAAATTCATTTTTCTAATATAGAATTCCCTGAGGCGGACATACGAGTATGAGGCTTGTACGATGTAATGGGCCAAACCATCATTTAAGGCTATTGTTTGCATTTGGACATGCTCGACGAGAAGTGAGAAACAAGCAAAGGCATTTGCTGAGTTTTTGCAAATATGATTGCAGACAGGCAGTGTGTATGGACGTGTAATTACACACAATCAGCATGAAATTGTTAATTATTAACATTTCAACACAAATTTGCATAACTGCACATGCACACATAACTTATGCCCGACATCGGTCATTTGGGCCACGAGAGTGTGTAAGAAGTATAGCTCGACATTTGTCTCGATAATGTTGATTATTTTTGCAACAGTTTTGCTCTAATCACCCTCATGTTGGTACATCGTCTGATTTGTAAAAACATTTCGTCGATTTTACGACATTGTACCACCGTGGTATTGAAATTCGGTTATCATGTTTTGCAATTACTGAATTTAAAGCAACTCAAATCGCAAACCAACTCTCATCATGATGTATTCAGCGTATCGTTATGGCGACCAGGGAAACGCCCGTTGGCGTAAGATGCAGATCTTCCTTTAAAGCCAAAGCAAAAACCAGTAGCTGTGGTCGTGAGTATGTCTACCAGCCGTAATTGATTGAACAATGCTGCAATTATATTAGAATATGAGAGCAAGACCACAGCAGTGCCTCTGAATTCATCTGAAACAATAAAAGTTGTTCACAAAACGCAGTCGACGTGGCCCCTTCGCATGCCGTGCCTGGCCGAGGCACTTAATTAGAGGGTAGACGGCATTAGTTTGAAGCCAAACTTCAGTCTGCATATGAAAATGTTTTCTGCTTTTGCGAGCAGAAAAATAAAGTCATTATCGTAATGAGCCCTTTGGTTGTAGGCATTGCATGTTGGTGGGCGTGCCATGACTCCGATAGAAAGGAACAACTCATTTGGTTAAAAGTACGGGTGTTGCCGACAGGTGTCAGACGATTTGATAGCATTGGAGTTGTTGTCATATACCTATATAGGGGTTTGTGTGTTTTTTAGTTTCCATAGTAGAGATTCTCTATGCCTGCTATCGATTTCAATTTGGTAAAGAAATCGTGCAAACGCCGACTACTAATATAGAGCAGTCGCCATTCGTGGTATGAGTAGTCGAAGACCTGTCTAAAAATTTACAAAATTAATGATACAGGTACATTCAGGTACAGGTACATTCAAGCATATGAGATGAAAGTCGAATAACTATATTTGATGTGTGACATATTCCACTAGGAAATACGCACACATAGTACGGGTTTCAATTTCAAATAAACTGCTATCAGACTTGATTGTGTCATAATCTACTGACATTAGCTCCGTGATGGGAATTGGTATGACAACTTGCAAACAATGGTGAAATGATATGGGAAATCAAACAGAGTACGATTGATTTAAACAAAACTCAAGTGAATTTCAACAACAATTAGTTGTTACATATTACCTATATATTATTATTTTTATATTATTGTACAATATTATATTATTCTGTTATTATTACACTATTGCAAAAAATAATATTATATAACAACATGATGTATCGAATCACTTAATTTCTACCATTTCTATGAATCAGAATGTTTTTCTGATTAGGTTTAGCCACGCCCATCTCTCTGTCAGTTTGTGTCTATCCATATATTCTTTTAGACACGGCACAGATTGCAATTATGAATGAATTTCAACAACAGCTGGCAAATATATTCTGATTGGACCAAAGTCGAACATGATCAACATGTAGTTTTTATGGAAATTTTTTAATTCAACTTAGTTTTTAAAAGAAAATGGTTTCACATGTACCTGTCTTCATTGAGCTGTGAAAGGGAAGACTTGTCCGCCGTCTGATATACATAAAAGAGTGTGAGCTAAACAAATTCCTCTGTATCCCATGAATGAAATATGACAGAGATATCATCACGTTCAGAGAGTTTATTCAGAAAGTATTTATAAAATCTTGCTCTGAATTATTATTAACTATTGAGGAACCATACAAATCATTCGACTTGTATCGAAGGTGTCATAATTTTCGTTTGATGTGTGCTGAATTATACTGACTTTAGTGCAATTGAATGAAAGATATGAACGTAGTGGTATATGAGTACAATTGGGCTATTCGTGTGGGTGGTATCAGCAACTGATAACCGCGCTAATTTGCTCATTTTATGCAATGCGTTATAAAACAATCTGGGTTATGGTAGTCTGGTTATTAAATGAAATTGCAAACATTGAATTTCTGTAAATCGGTCCATTTGTGAGTGATTAATTTAGTGCAATTTAATAAAAGTGGAAGCCGTAGGATATGCATGCTTAATCGATTCTCTTTCCCAAAATATTCCAAGCACTGTAAAGAAATGCAATAGACAAAAACACAGATATATGCAGCTCTACAGGGGACTGATTTTACTAAATCACTCAATTTGTGTAGGAGAAGGAGAAGCAGAGAGAGCGGGGCTTAAATGATTGTGAAACAACATTTGATACATTAAAAGTTTGATTCCGGGTGTTTCGTTGTTTGCTGCATCAAATGATATATTCCTATGTTCCTACCTATGTTGAAGGTATACAAATTTAGGGGGAAGTACATGCATTTGTACGGAAGGTACAAAAACAAGCTGAATTAGGTTATCCAGTTACAGTCTTCGAATAGAGTGCAGAAAATAATAATACTGTGGAAGGATTTTTTAAGGATTGAAATATTGGCCCAATATCGTAAAATTAGTTGTGTACCAAATTTTTCATACATCCAGTGTAGCAAGAGAGGCTGTTAGGAAAATTACATAGTATTTATTTAAATAAACGAGAATGCAAACAAAATAGTTAAAAAGTACACTTAAATATTTAGTGTTTCATCTAACGCATTCTTCACATTCAAATGACATGTTATGTTGTCAATTCAGATTTTATCCTAATTGATAATCTGTTGATCGATTATCAGAAATTTTCTTTCAAACATTTTGCCTTTGTCGTGCATCGAAATATTAACTAACCATTTTGCACAGTTTCGGCGAAAGGTAAACACTTCCGTATTAAGAGGGTTGTTTCCGCAATATTTCTGTTCTGCCCGCCGATACACCATTGAAAAATGTTTGCATTTTCCATAATAGCGTTTATTTCTTTATGTAAAGCTACAGTGGTTGGAGTGAATACGTATTTCTATGTGATGAATCTTCTTAAAGTGTCAGGCGCAAATATATTATACTTTGAGAGATTGGCAGAGGTTGACAAAACACCGATGAAGATAAAAAAATAGTCAGTCTAAATGAAATCATTTTTATGCAAATTTAATTTCATTATCTCAGGAGACGGGAGCGGAAATACATAAACACTCCTTTAGTTGTGAAAAATCTCTATCATTTTTATATACTATGATATAACAACAGATACAGAGACAAAAATAACAATAATAATAATAATAACATACATTCTTTGTTTCTGAAGACAAACTATTTTATGTCCAAAGTTCTTGGGAAGAAGAAATCCAAGGGTTGAGTGCTTTATGATGGGCTTAAAGGAAATTTCTTTTGCTGACGCCTCAAAGCTAGAAGGACATGCTTACATGAGTAAATATATGTGAGCGTTTGGATGTTAAATATAGATGCGGTCTGCAAGGGTTTCTCCGTTTGTGGCAAACGAGCAAATGAAGACCTATTTGTGAATGATACCCCTCTCCATGCTAAAAGTCTGCCGGAGATTGTCCTTTTCATGCGGTTGCCACACACCGATGAAGATGTTATGTTAACTTCATTTTTATGTTAATTTCCAAAAACTTTTATTTTTTGTTAAGAATCCTGTTTTGAATATGAATAGTACGAAAATTCATTTTTTGCTTTTATTATTATGCTGTGCCTTTTATACTAACACAAACGTATTTGCTCACACGTACACCCTCATACCCGTACACACGTAAACACACCTCACATGTTTGCGTCCATCGGCGGTAAAAGTTGCACTTAGTGCCCTCCTGTGGAGTGATTATGGCATATTAAGTGTTTGCATATTGTTTCCCATACACACACACTTACTCACAGGCTTAATTAAGGACATACGAAAAGGACGGTTCTTTGTTTGTTCATGCTATTAGAAAAAACATGTAATAAATATAAATTTGTGTGCGTTAAAAACGCATCCTTATGGTAATCTTTAATGACGACTCAGTCTTGGCCGTGCCTCAAGCCCCGTTGCAACGGAGCAGAGCTGAGAGCAAACTCGTTTGGAATTTGAAATATTTTTATGTTGATTGTGGTTGTTTTTCCGAACAATAAATTTCCGTAATGCCTCTGTTTACATGGCAAGTCTTGCGCCCATTAAGGGGAATTAACGATTGCGCCCTTTTCCTATTTCAGCGCTTTTAAAATGTCACTGTCGCCGCCACAAGAACAACAACAGCAACAATGAAAAATGCATGTGTGAGCAGATAGTGACTCAGGCATCACCATCACGGCTTTAATGGTTTGTCGGTGTGTGTGCAAAGCTTTGACAGAAATTATCAATCAGCAAAAAAAAAACTGCTTAATATCCTTGAAAATCAAATAATGTACTTTGGGCAGTTGAATTGCATGTGATTCCCCTTTTGCTCGATATGAATCATTTATGTAGATCTCCTGCTCTTCCTGTACACGGCCAGGTTTCACTTCATCAACATAATACGTTACGGTCGGTTCATATTGAGATCCTGTCCACAACACTGTCACTTGGCAATCGAGTCAGTTACTTATGCAGTTTACCGCGAAATAGGATTAAGTTCTTAACGTACGAACCCAATCAAGCTGACACCACTCTTCCATATGTCCTGCTCAATGCTGTCGCCACTCATGTTGGCTCTGGTCTTAGTCGACACATATGGGCGTTTTCCCTCGCAAACAAATCTGATTTGCGAGCATTTCTATCAAATACGTTTTTTTTCACTCGCATTTCCATTTCTCGTTCGGAACGAGTCGTGGCTTTTCTTTCCTTTGTTTGGCTTTTAAGGATTTGTTGATTGCGCTTGAAGTACTTTTCATCTTTATGGGCAAAAACTACAACAAACAACAAGTCACGATTTTGCATATTAAGGGTACACCAATTATTATCGCAAATATGAAGAAATCAAGTAAATCGGTCAGGGAAAAGGAACTAAATAAATCAAAAAGAGTGTGGATCATATTGGGGACCATACCTCACTCCAAGCGTTTCCGCTTGTATATCTAGGCACACGCACCTTAATGGGTGAATTTATGTGAAAGCTTTACATTAACTTCAAATTACCTATAAACATCCCTAAGAAACTTTTCATTTCCAAATAAACCAAACTTTTGGGTGCGAAATTGGAAAATGAAAATTTATGAAACGTAAAATTCCTGATGAAGAATCCTTGGAAATCTTTCAACGGCATTAAAACGCCTCCATTATATCGTAACAACAAGTGGGCTCCTGTCTCGTTTAACAGCCACATCGAAATAAGAGACACAATTTCCTCATTTTTATATGGATTTCCTCGACTGCCATCACACATTTTTATGTCAGATTTATTATTGTAGCTTTATTCACAACATAAAAATTATTTAAATTATGCAGAAAAGCAACAACGAATAAAAATGAAATTGTAAATAATGTTACTGCTTCACTCACAACAACAAAATGTGAATGAAAATCACAAGAAACGAATTTCACGCTCATTTGTACACGCTGAGGGGGCGTGGTGCTCATAAGTTCTTTGGATAATAAACGGGACAAAAACACCGAAATGTATGACTGGTAATTCTCGTAAATCACACGAGATTTCCGAGATTTCCGAGATTCCACTTAATGTAAAAACATAATTTTCAGAGTTCCGTTTGAGAGTATACTTGTATTTCCGTCGAAGGAACATATTCGCAAAGACACAAACAAACACACATACACACACATGCAAATGGAAATTTCAGCGGGTCAAGGTCGAACGAAATACACAACGCAGCTTTTACGGAGCAGGAATGAAAGACATTTTGTTATTGACTGCTTTCAAATCGAGCATTTTCCGGCACTTTCAGTCTCGAAAAGTTTAATAGCGTCGATGTTCTTCTCTCAGGATTCGTATTTATCCGTATTTATCATGAGTAGCCCACACACGCCACAGGAGGAAGTGAGGAACGGTCACTTAAACATTGCTCATGGGAAATTATTAACGCTATGTGCACACTACCCAACACGGTGGGTAGCTACTCACAAATGAGTTGCCGCCATTTACCCCAACGTCGTGGGTAATTACTCATGTCAGCGTCACATTTCTTGTGAGTGATATGAAACTTAAGACATCACTCACTGCAGTGGGTTTTATTCATTCTTTCTCATGGGCAACATGTCCTCGTTTGCATTTTAAAATATAAAAAAATCTGATCAATCGCCATGTCTCGCAGTAACTACATTTTTGTGAGCTCTTGGGGGATTTGATCAAAATGTTAAAAATCGCCAAAAAAAAGTCTAAAATTTGCTATTAAAAAAGCCGCTAAAATACAAAAATGCCTGAAATCATGAAAATAACACAATTTTTAACTTCCATAGGAGACTCATTACAAAGTAATACCCACATAGTATTAACAAATTTTCAAAAATCGGCTGTATTCCTATAGCAGAAATAACAGTATTTTGCAAATTTGACAGAAGGTAGCAAAAGGACGAGTTGACGTACCTGACTATGGGTCGGTACATCGTACTTTACGTTATGAACCGCAAGTGTGACATACGAGTATGGGCGAAATAGGCCTAGTACGAAGAAACTTGAGTATGCAAGGAGTAAGCCCTGCTCGTGAACAATTTTCGTTTTATATATTTTTGAACAATTTCGGCATTTACTTATTTACTAAATGCGATGTATGGTGGCAGTTGATGTATACGGGGAAGAATCAACCCTGCCCATAAACTTTTTTAGGACCGCTCCAACTGTATGCGCGGTATTCCAAAAACGCTAAAAATATCAATTTTCATTAGTAAAACAGGCAAAGTCATTATATTGTGGACGAGAAGATTACCCATTTGCCAACCGGCTATAAGTCTGCACATAGTTAATTTGCACTATGGCCTGCAAGTGTTTCTGTAGAAAATACAATGATCATTTATGGAGTGAATCACTTTTTTGAAAAATTCATTCATTTTCTTAATTAAAACTAATGCAATTTAAAAACAGTTGTAAACGATGGTCATGGCGCATATTAAAATTTCAGATATTTTTTATCGAAAAATGGAGCTAGATCGATGCATTCATTATGCTCCAGAAGTTTCGAGCATCTTCTATCCGTCCTCTGGTCCATCTGTTTTTCAGATTGAAACAGTTAATATATCAACAATTATCATGTTGTGACACAATCAGTTATGATAAAATATGTTCTTTACTAAGTATAAATTGATTTCGAATGGAAAAATTATGCTGAATTATGAAATATATGATTATCTGCATTATCGTTGTTGTTTTGCACACTGAAGCTGAGAACTTTATGTCTTTATTTTTATGAATTACTTATGGGGCTTGGTAATCGCTTCAAATAACTGGGTGAGGCCATACATAAAATGTTAATTTCTCATGATGGGATATGCCAACATCCAGGCGTCCTCCTGTGTCCACTGCCACCTTTACTATAAATCACGACAAATGATTACTGTTAATGTAAGGAAACATTAGTTTATGTTCTATGACAGACAACAAATGCATAAAATCTGATTATTCATTGGGACGCTTTTCCTGTGTCACCATTTCCAAACAGGGGTAGTTGTGTTTGTACAAACATATTTGGTGTCTACATAAAGTGTGGGGGGTGCAAACCATTAGGGGATGAAAAAGGCCTGCAGCTATGCAACCATTAACCCTCTAATTGCAATAAATACAGAATAATACGCAGAAATAGTGGTTGCGTTTATTTGGAAAGCATGGAATGCATCATATCCACTCTTCCATGAAAATCACACATTGCAGAATGTTGGGAACGACACTGACATGCTATTAAATGTCATTTAATTGAGATATGGCCGCAATAAGATGAGACAAATCTTGTGATATTAAAAGGAAGCGGACGTGGTTATAAATGGTGGTCACTCTGCCTTTGTTGCACAATATGGACCCATTAGTGATATATCATAAAAGTGTATCCCATAATCACATTAGGATCCATAATGCAAGTGACCAAACGATATTAACTTGGCCACAGATTGTAATTCACGCAGCTATGTCGCATTTTGATGCTCGACGCTACGCGGTTACTCGCTTATTTTTGCAAGAATGCAATTGTTATTAAATTGGTACGAGAAATTAAACCATAACCCAAAAATGTATCTGAAATTCAATTATCGTGCTCCCGATGGGATTGAGATTAACATAAACGCTTCCAGTCTTTTTTGACTCTGTCATCATCGACGTTTTTTTTATCGTTGCTAGCTCATTTAACGCGATTAGATTTAGAGGTTACCTGCAGACAGAGTGGGCAAAGTCCTTAACCTCGCATTTACTGCCCTGCCTGGAGAGTGCGGAAGCAACCTCTTTCCCGTCGAAGTGCATTTCCAATACTTAGTTGGTAATAACGGCAATCTGGAGTTCTATTTTCTGAACCCGAAAGGTCGCCTTTAAGGCACTGGAGGCAACATAAGTTTATTTGGAAATAATTTAAAAAAACGATGGTTTTGCCTATTTGTGAATGGATTATTAACGTGTAAAGGGGCAACCGGGCAACAATTCCCATGTCATGCGAATGATGCAATACTAATGACACCAAATAGCTCTGCGAGAAAACACCGTTTATTGATTTCGTTCGGAATGCTTGCTTTGTTTTCCGGTTTTGCTTTGTTTAGCAATAATGTTATATTCTAATGAATTTCGTTGCCTTCAATAAACAATAACGTTAATATATAATTGCAGTTGGTGTTCAATTTGACCAAATGTATGTACAAATTCTCATCACCACATCAAGTAAAATATTTTTCTCGATATTGCATATTGCGCAGAAAGCCATAAATGAATGCAAAATCGCTGGCAGATCGTGGTGAACAGGACAGACATCGGTGACAACACGTGCTGCAACACAATCTCCAATAAGTGTTCCCAGGTTCATGCGTTTTTAGCTACGCTTGTCACTTTTTCGCAGAACAAACGCACGTGTGCTTGCTTACCCATTTCTCGCTTTAAACCAGCCAGAGCAAACAATGACAAGTACGCCAAACAGACGGAGCACGAGACAGTCAAATTTATGGGCAATTTGTTTGCACAAAACACAATTAAATTTATTTAGTTCATTTGAGTCAGCATGGAAAAACCAGGAGAAACAGAGAAACATTAGTATTCGGGATGAGGACCTTTTAAAACGAGTGTGTTCCATGTGTAGAGGACCTTAGAGCATTTAATCGCAAATCATGTCTGTGGGCCAAACTTGCACAGAGCAGATAGATGTTGTTGAACAAGCGGACGTTCTGAGAGAGACACATCTCGCATGAAGATGTCTACACAACCAATCCAAATTGCAAACCAAACTGAATTTTGACTCAAACAGGAAACCGAAATACAGGATGTTGCATCCACACTCACACCCGTGCAACTCTCAGTTTCATCCACATTCAGCAGTTGATTCGTTTTTGATTTGACACGAACTGGAATGGTTGGTTCATAACGCTGCGCCACAAGGATACCATTTAGAAAATATTTTGGGTTCAAGCTATCTGCTACATGAACAAAACCAAACACACGAGTGGAAGTAACCCTATTACACGTGTATTCTCCATGTAGCGTCGTAATTAAGATTGACAAAGTGTCGGATGGCAAGCCGTTAGATAAGCAAAGCAACAATATGTAGCGGAGCGGAGCACATTGAATAAACTTTTCGCTTTCCACCATTCCATTCCACCATTGAATTATTGAATTAAGTGAGGATGTTGGTGGGTAAATTGTTGTTTTGTTTCTGACACTTGTCTGCACTCGTTGGGTTAATGAGTAATTGTCTAACGAAAACAGATCTGACTGCGACTGTTAATGGGCATTATAGAATACCAACAATACTAGTGCTCCAACATGGTCTGAATAAATGCGGGTGGCATTCCTCACCTGCCTTAAGTCATTGTTCGTTGTCTTTGTTTACAATGCTTGACAGAATTTGAAAAAATCGACCGACTAACCACGCCCCCTCTGGTACCCCCCATACACATCTATATCTCTTGCTTGGTTTCACTAAATTTGAACACTGAGAGCTTTCCAAAGTAAAGTCTCACAATGAAAATGGAGCATTATCATAACTCTTCTGGTATTTTATAATCCTCTGATACCACTCACTACCCAAAAGGTGTTGATTGTAACTAATTGATGAATGCAATGCCAATATAAACTACAATTTAAAAATGTTAACTGAATTTTTCTATGTAGTAAAATAACCTCTATACTGAATATCAATAAAGTCGTTTTTCTATAGCAACGATGGAGGCCGTTTTTCCATGCTAAAAGGCAGTTTTCTGTGTGAAAAGTATCAATAAAGATTATTTTCTGCACAAAAAAGGTCAAGAAAGACATCTTTTTGTCTAAAAAGTGTTAAGGATGACTATAAACACACTTTTCTACAAGAATGGCGTCAATAAGAACTGTTCTTTTTTATAGTTTTCTGCAAGAACATTTTTAATAATAAAGTTTTAATTGCGAAACTTGTATAAAAGATACTGTTTTCTATACGGAAATTGTCCGAGAAGACAATTTTCTATGCAAATGGAATCATTAGCGACATTTTTGTCATAGGGATACACCTTCTTGCATAGAAACTGGCTAAGGAGATTCCTTTTGATACGGGGGAATTTTTTTTATGCCAATAAGATCTGTGAATACACACTTCTGATGAATTCTCATTCTCAGTTCTCCGTAGTAATGTTTGCTCATAAACGATTCATATGGGGAAAGGCGTTAATACAATACGATTTTAAATTAGCATTCCTTCCTTATAAAGTACTCGGGCTGCTGTTAATGGAGTTATTGGATTCTTGTTCGGCAGATCGCAAATATGGTATTTTAACAACTAAACAAGAAAAAAAAAAAAAAGGATGATGGCAATGACAATAAGAGAGTCCTCATTAGATTCAACGATAAACAAGTGAATGTGCTTTAGTCACTTTAATTGATTTTGTTGATTTGATTGTATGAAAATTAATTTCGGAAAGAGTTATCTACTTATATGTAATAGTAGAATTTATTTTTTGTCTAAGAGCCCAAATTACGCATAGACTCTATTTCAAAGCTTCATATTAAATTTGAATACCTATGCCAATTTAGGATGACATAACATCGCAAATTTTTTTCTTTGCATATGATCTCACTACAAATGATTAATACTGCTATATAAGTGAATCCAGATACGTTAAACAGGGCCCCAAGATTTGCGAAATATCTCTCGAACCTTAGACGCCCGCCAATTTTTACTTTATAATGTAGCTTGAGAAAATTAGCCAGATGCATAAGACACGTTATGTTCCACCAAATATTAAGTTGCACTCAAGTTTAAGCTAACGGAGGCCGTGAATTAAAAAGGTGATTTTCATGCTAGCATGATTATCTCAACCAGCTGCATAGGAAAAGAATAACAGTATGCGAACGTTTAAGATAAGATCATTGGTATGGCAGCAGCTTGAAGGCTACATAAAATATTACGATTGACCCAAAAATGCTAAATTTAAAATTATAAAAAATTATATGGATTATAAAAAATTCTAAATTATACACACATCTTTTCAAACGTCACAATTTGTAGTGGAGCTACAAGAAGAAAGAGGGTGGAACCATTATAGTCCTACGCTGCAATGTAATGGGAAAAGTTTCAGCGAATTCTTGTAGATACTTCGAAAGTTTATAAAATAATATTTTGTAGCTTTAAGTAATTTGTATGGTAGGTAGAAGAAATGCTGCTATATCACACTTTTATATTAATGGATACAAATTATTGGATTTTGTGAAATTTTATGTAAACCCATTATATTAACTCCAAGTCAGCCATGCAAATGTTATTTTTATCAAATCTGTCATTTTTGTGGGAGGTGCTCAGTTGTCTTAAAAGTCGTAAAAAATCCGTTTTAAAATAACTATTGTATGACTCGTCGCCTTCAAAGCGTTACACTTTTCTTGTAGCGAATGATATATTTCTACCCCCTCCGTGCATACAGATGAGGGTGTAATCACAAACTACTCAAATATTTGTAAAACATTAACATTAAACTCAACGTAATTTCAGACATGTTCATTTTACTGCAAATTACGTGCTAGTTGTTATTTCCGTCACCAAACACAACGTGACCTAACCGAAAGATAAAACTTTGAATGCATTGACAACGAGTAACCCACGTCCAGCGGTTATAGCACAAAAGGTCACGCTAGTTGTTAGAAACGTAAATAAGTTCGACAGCAAAATCATTTTTTCTTACAAGATCCAGTTGTGATCAAAAGTACATAACAAATCGCCATCATTTCGTTTCCACTACCTGAGCAGTGGGCTCAATAATCAGCTAAGTGGCGATATTAACCAAATTACGTATGTTTGTGATTGTCCTGACAGTAGGCAGGAGCAGAAGATGTTGAGAGTTGTTATTAACGTCATGCTTGGCTGAGCTTAATACGGGAAATTAAAATTCAATAAATGTTAGGTCTGGCTAAAAGGAAGTCCTGCAACGGATGAGTTCCGGCGAAGTTAACGTTTAAAATATACTGTACGATAATGTTGTCAACTTCGTGATGACTTTAATTTACTTCAATAATCTATTTTCCAAGCAGTCGGAAGGGTTATAAGTTGTGCTCGAATTGAGCAGGACACGAGACATTGTAAAATTTAATGAAATTGTCATTTATTTAAGGTCAAATGGGAAAGAATAACAACAGCAAGTAAGGTTACCATATTTAAGCCCTTCTCCCCTTAAACAAAGGAACGGAAGGGAACAAAGGACTTAATAGCTGTTTAAGACCGATACAAAACAATGATGCATAATCGTATTCGAAACTTTTTCCGTTTCCTGTTTTATTGTCATTGTTATCCTTTCGATATCTCTGAAGAGTGCATTCATTCTCAGAGGACACTTTGCTTCCGAAAGCGATCAGAGTTCAGCTAAGCGTTCTTGCCGCTTTTCCACACGAAGGACAAAAAAAGAAATAACCCAAAAGCAAAGAAATTTACGGTCATTCGTTCTCATTTATGCGACTACGAGCAGCTGTCACCCTTTATTAACTGTCATTTGTTGTGGTGCTCGTACACAACAACTGACAGTTGATGCAATCAATCCTCATGTTCTACTCGCCCCATGCTGCCTATTTCAAACCTGCTCCAACGGAATTCCCCCGCCGATGACAACAAAGCTCGTGTCTGAGGAAATTCCATGTCCGTACACTACAGCAGCGAGAGACAGAGCAATGGAAGAGCAACAACAAAATATTAATTATGATAAAAATGCTTATGCTTGAGTAAATTTGTTTAAACATTCCTTTTCGATGTTTTACAATGCGTGAAAAAAGATTAGCATCGCGTTTGTGTACGCACTTGGGTACACTGCGTAATTTGAAACTTTTAATATTTACTTTTTTATTTCATTGAATTTTGTCGGATGCCTTCATCTGCTTGTGTATCCGTTTGCTTTTGAGTGAAGAAAGGGTTCGCATTTTGACCTGCGTTCTTTATACATAATGGGATCTGAAGTGTTGCATATCAAGGCAAATTGTCCTGATTACTGTTCACCAGCGGATAGAGAGATAGCAGGAGGTTCGCCCTCTCTTAAAGGAGTAGCGCACTTATTAGGCGTTCGCGAGTACGTAGGTGCCAAATGAAATGTTTGCGAATTTAGATACCCAACTCATTATAACTGTTGTTGTTATTATTACGAACTACGGCCAATAATATTGCACAATATTCAATATGCGGCAATGTGAAGAGACTGTGCGTTTGTGTGGCTACGTTTGTGCACGATTTTGAATTTCGATTAGAGATTAAGTTGTCGCAATTTGTTTGCATTAGAACAGACACGGGCTTTCGAACGCATGCATAGCTCACTTTCGCATTGTCGGGCTGGGTTTATGTGGCGTCCACACGTTTCAAAACAAATATTATCCCGGATGATTAAGGTTTTTCTCAGCAATATTTGCTGCAATTTAATTTTATTACTGGACACGCCACGTTGCAAAGCCGCCATCTCTTCCCGCTGTTTACTGCGCATTAAAGGTTTAAGTCCTTAATCATGAAATTACTATTAGTCCATGGAAAATGAGGTATGTATGTATGTGTTGAAAATGTTTTATGGCGAGCAGATGCCGTCCAACAATTTTCTATTATTTCCAAATTAACCCATTTCGATAATCGAAATACATTCGAAACACGAGAGATGTAAATTGAGCCGTAAGCGAAAGTTACACGACTCCAAGAAGCAGTCAAAACACGCCGTAATTGCGGCGGTCTCTACCAATGCTTCGATGAGTGTCGGGCAAGAGGATCGTGATGAATATTCTAGTGGGCAATGTTTTGCACATATTTGAAATCAATAACGGATCAAACACATATTTCGGAATTTAGCATTTTAGTCCACCGATTTCACCCCGGCAAGATAATAGACGTAATCAGGTCGACACGCTCAGAGTTGGACCATTCAAAACTAAAAATCGGATTGCGTTCGGAACCGAATGTAGGAGTGGGTACATACTCCATTTCTAAATATTTTAGCCGCCATAATTAATTGTTTTTTTTTTAGAAATATGAGTATGTTAAACTCATTAGAATCTGATGTCGATCACGTTTTTGTCGAATCTCATATTTTTGTCTCGCATAAATTCATTCGTTCCTCACACGTAGTAGGTTGAATTTCTTGTAATTTCTAAACAGATGAAATTTCTAGGAAGATGAAATTATTGATTTGTATGAATACAATTTTGGTATTAAAAAAAAGTTTAAATGTCATATAATATGCTATCAAATACACAGGAGATTTTTTTTTTTTAAATAATTAATCATCCTTGAGAGATTTTGAAATTATATTCTGATTAAGCAGACTTCAGAAATTCCACAAATAATGTATTCATAAAGTAATGACACGGATATATCATTCAAGGAGATATTGGCTGAACACCTGGGTGGTGAATTCTTTCATCGGACTAGTTTTGCTGTCGTTGTTACATTCTGAAGATGTGAAACTAAAACTGTGAAATATAATTTATTCGATTTAAATTTACAATTTATATCTTAGTACAGTCTTTGACAACAAACCCGTCAATTATATTCCGGACATTTTCCGCAGCACATTCGTCTGAAAAGATTTTTATAATCACCATCCATGTGCTGAACGGAATTTCGTGAAATCAATAGAGATTTCCTTATTTTATATCCATCTTAAGGATTTTTGGGCGCCAGATTCCAAACAAATATTAAAGGCGCTGACTGAAATTGTACGATATCTACACCAACATGCATGGCTATTTGTAACGCATCAACAAATTTTGGGCATTGGCTCCCTATTGTACCTTTCGTTTTGTACGTTTAATAAGTTCATAAAGGGTTATCCGTTTAGTGTCCAAGATTATAAAGTGCGACATTTAAGAAATTTCAATGTAAATTTTTGAAAAAGATGCACTTTTTTAAACCAATGTCTAACCAACGAATGGGATATGGATAGCTTTTCACACTGAGTAGGATTACATGCGTTCTATTTGTAGACTCACTGATATGGGACCTGTTTTTAAATGAAAACGATGAACGGCAGTTCGAGAAGCATTTCTGAGACTACGTATTTCCACCCGCCGCTCTAAGAATGGTGGGTAGGTCTGTATCTGGGCTCAAAGCGACAATCACATACTCTAGAGCCCCATTTACTAAAGATCGTCTATCGGTCGGTTAAGTAACTTCTAATTTTCACCAAATTTTAAAAATCTATAAAAAATAAATAGTTCAGTAGTTTTGTGTTGTGTGTGGTTCATTATGTAGAGGAGGTTTTTACAATCCGTCGTAAGATAAGTGGGCATGTCAGAAAAGAACTCTTACCATATGCTATAGAAAGATTTAATCCGTTTTCTGGTGAAAATGGCCATTTTTTCCAGTGGCTGTACAAAATAATATGTGATACTGCAGTACTCGTATATTGATTTTAATCATTGCTAGAATTGCTGAAAAATTCAGATGGCTTCATAATGGGAACTTGTGTTGTTTCCGTTGCCTAATAGTTGGTCCTTATTCTAGGAAAATATTTTCTGCCCAAACACCAAACATAGTTTTCAACCATGCATATCCGTAGAGATATTAAAAGCCAATCTATATTTAGACAAACCACGCCATAGGGAGAGGCGAAGTAGACAATTTGTGATGTTTTTTTTTTTCTGCTAATGCTGAAGCATCACCATCGATCAAAATGTAGCGAATAAGTTGCGGACAAAGAAGGGGCAATTCACACACATTGCTAAAAGACTTTCAACTCACCATTTGTACAACTCATACATCACTTGAGATATTTCGAACACACACGCCGACAGACACTGAGGCACATTCGTCTTACTGCTACCAGCACAATTGTTGGTGCAGCAGACGTTTTCCTCGCAACCTCGCTGATTTGTCTGGCCTTTTAGATACGTTTGGAACATTTACATGAGTGGCATCAGGAGAACGCTTTGCATCGATTTGTTTTGCCCATGTTGTTGCTTACTTTTTGCGCAATTCTAATGATTTTAAAGAAATTTTAATACGTTTTGAAGTAAATTTATTGCGTACAAAGCTTTTGCAACATTTGGAACACGGAGTGTGTGTGGCAAACAATGGAACGAGTGCCGAGAGTAGACTGGATGGGTATCATAAACATTTGAATTTATACTCCACATTTGATATGAGTTTTAGAATGAATTTAAAGACTCTATCCTCCGACAGTACTCATGTCCTCGGAAATTTTCTTCATTAAGAGGCCATTAAGCAAAATCGATTCAGACGCTTGGGAGAGGGATACAGCAACAGGCAGACGTTATTCATATTTTGCTGTGATGTCGCTTAATAACCTCCAATAATTACTTAATTAGGAAACTTAGCAACCCCTTACGAACAATACAACAATTTCTTGATCAGTGTTTGTGGCAACACCATTAGAAACTAAGTACATCCGCTTTCGTAGTTGTTGTAGCGGCTGCTGCCCTTGGAAGCACTTCATGTGGCAGTAGCACAGTGAATGTGAGAGCTGTAGCTGGTATCGCTTGCAACGGATACCACTTTCAACGAGTCATGTTTTATAAATGTTTGAGTATTTGAGCTAATGGCCATGTCGGGAAAAAGGTAAATTTATCATGAAATCCGTATGTTAAATGTCTCCTCAATCACAAAAGGTCGGTCAGACGTGGTGGCAGAGGTGGTGGCGGTGATAGTGGCAATGATTGGCATTTTACAGTTCCACACAGTCTCGTTTGATATTAAGCCGCTTTTAATAAAGTCATAGTTCAAACCTTTTTTAGATAGAAAGAGTCGAGTCATTTCCCTTTATGAGCACAGAGACCGTTTTCTTTTCTCTTGTTGCTGTTTGTATTGGGGGTGGGGGAAGGGGGTTATGTGGTTATGTGTAGTTTATGGTCTCACGTCTCGTCGTACTCGTCTGCCATGATTATTTATTGGCATAGATTTTCTCAGATGGCCCCAATAATTAGTATTGTCTTCTTCTTCAATCCGGTGTTGTCTAACAAGGCTTTTGTGTTGTTTGAACTTAACCGCTTACAAAGGATATCGTGGTTAATTGCCATGAGTTCCTCGATGTGACATTCGGGTTGCTACAATACGCTCCCCTACGGACCTGTGATTTGATGCGTTATTTCCAAAGTATTTCTTTGTGTGTATGTGTGGGTTAAAAAGGTGTCATGCATACAGAATTAATGACACTTGCCTCAGCTTATTGCCTGCGTCGGCTGTTATTGTGAGCAAGTAGGCTGCTACCGGGTCGAGGGGGGGCATTGTTTTCTTGTACTGACAAGTCATTACAAGGTTCACACACTGGCAACATGTTATGTAGCCTTTAGAATTCGTATGTGGCATAATCTTTAAATTATTCTTGGAAATTAATTCGTTATTGTCCATACAAAGTACAGAGATGGTTGCCTCATTATGAAATCATTTCCAATAGAGTGATTCTACGAAACCTGATTGCGGCATCTAAACTTCTGTACCGCTTGTCCGTTTTCCATTTGAGGTAAATTATAAAATGGTTTTATGCTGTCAGAATGATAGTGAAAACTGGATGGGAGAAATATGACCCAATATGATTGTGTCGTGACGGCCAATATGTGATTTTTGCAATGGATTCAACAATTCACAGAAATGCGAATAGGACAATGTTGCACACCATGTAAGATCTCGTATAAGCTTTAAAAATTACTAAACTTTGTAACAAAAATTCGGACGTCACTTTATTTAGTGTAGTGCAAACTGCACTTCCACTTCTTGTTCCACACACAAATTTTGTTTGGCCATGAAAATTGTGGCGTAGCGAGCGAACGACCTAACGGAACGTGTTTGATATGTTGCAGCCAAGCGAATGCTAAGCAACTGCACCATACCCGCTGTCGCAAGCCAACGTCAATCGTTCGCCATGGAATAGCTGACATCGAGAGCCCTGCACCAAAATATCACCATCAGTTCGCACTGCATGCTGGTGACAACCTGTGGGCATTCCCAACGGCACTCACTCCAACGCCAAACTCATATACATCCGAAGCGCCTGATTGACATGTGAAAATATGCAAATTGTCGGGCTGCACAGCGACTGGCTGGAAGCCATCCGTAGCCAGATGCGGAGCAATGAATGTTCAGAAAAATGCTGGAACATGTTTTGTTCATTATTGCAGAGCCTCGGATGCTGATTTAATGAAGTCATTTGGTATGCTAAATTACGCTTTTTTTAGCGATCGCGATAAGCTGCAACAAGTAACATGCGCTTACATTTGTTCGCTCCACTCTGAAATGGCTCAGTCCATGGATACTCCGCTTTGGCAGATTTTATCACATATGAAGGTTTCGTCATCAAAGACTTTTTCAATCTGCTGCAATTAGGGCCGAGACAAATGACTTTCTTGAGTAGTTTTGACATTTGGCGTGCGGTTGTGATCAAATGTTGAGCACTGTTGAATCCAATCGACAGTAGGAAATGTTGACAACACAATTAAATGCATTTAATACTGAGTGACAGCTGCTTGACTGTGGGCCAAGAAAAAGACTGTTGCAAACCTCAATCTCATTTTCACAGCAGCATTTTCTTTGAATTGCGTATATGAAATGTTTGTATGTGCAGTTTTGTATCCGTCCACTGTCTGCCTGCAGTTCCAATTTGGAGGTTGTCTTCCCCTTTGCGGAGCATTTATAATGTTTTATGTGAAATCACTAGCACATAAATCAAATCAAACATGCAGCTCTCGTTGTTTTGCGAGATAGCAACGCATTTAATTGACCCTAATGAATGCTTTTATTTTGTTTTGGGCTCAAGTTGAAATGTTGTCTCAGGTTAGCATCAGCCGTTGCCCAGATACGGCCAACGCAATTCACTTAATTTTATCAGTAGTTATCTGTAGCAGTAGGCCAACCAAAACATGAAGACTATACGGATAGTTTCCTATCCGAGCGACTTTCCTGGTGGTCGGCTACATGGAAATGCCCGCATAGGCCGGAAAGGTTCGAGCTGATACGAATAAGAAAATGTGCAGTGAAAGCAAATGAATGCACAGAAGATCATACCAGTGTAAATATTTATAGGAGTTTTCCACTTTTTCATGTATTTTACATAAATTACAAAACGTTTTTCTTTTGCCAATACGAACAGTACATGGACTAAATGTTGCAAACATTTAAAAAATATCACATGTTTGCTTCGGTTTTCTGGCCCTCCTTGTAATCATTCAGGAACAATTCTGGACTTAACATATAAATTAAATGCATCCTGCGCTTTAATTGCTACGTGTTTTGACTTAAAAGTTGCAAGTATTAAAGGAGGGTGCGACAATTCCACTAGGCATTGCCGCATCATTATATCTTCTCCCGGGGCAAAGGAGGTATTTGTCATTTGATACCGCCAAAAATGCAACACTCGGAGGGAAGGTGTTTCATGACCGTCTGTCTGGCTGGTTGTCTGGTAGACACGATAACTGCCGTAGATATTTATGAAGGTTATTAAAAGGTGTCTAGTATTATACCGGTTCCCTCTTCTAGTACCTCCTATACAAAGTAGACTATTTTTAGAAATGTTTCCCCAGTAACTCCAAATTTGTAAACTGCAGCAGCTTACATTTCTTCACAGCAATTTTTTTATAATGCTTGATAAAATTCCAAAAATCATTTCCTTCGGGCTCTCCCCATGCAAATGTTCTTAGGTTCATATCTTTTTATCCAATTACGCCAAATGCATTCAAAATTCTCACAGATTAAGAATTGCTACACCCCTTCTGGAACCTCCCAAACAAGTTTACCGATTTTCTGAAATTGAAATTTCTCATCGTAACTCGCTGTTCGTAGACTGCTCCAACCTAAAGTTTTGTTCATTACATTATTTCATAAGTTGTAGTAAAACTTGGGAGACATCAAATTAAATCAAAATACTGATGTTGTTAGCATTTACACATAATTCAGACACGCCCATACGGGTACTTCCCATACAAATTGCTTTATTTATGGAAGTTTAATTTGTCCCTCGTAAACAATAATTCGTTGACATTAGTTGTTTAAATTGTTGTCGATTATATTCAATCGCAATGTTTGAAAAATGCGATTGCGTAACCACGGCGTACGAGAATCCCCCGACATGTAATTCAATATGAGCTTTTAGTCCTTTTCAAATTAAGGTCGTCTTTTAATTGTGCTTTATTTTATTCAGGTCGCATTCTGTCTATTTTCGAAAATTACCTTTTTCAAAAAGGACTTTTATTAAATAGACAAAAAAAAACGTACGGAACTTAAAGGCAAAAGGTTCTCATCCTCATCCAGATAATTGAGGTGAAGATTATCCGAGGAAATCATCAATACATTTATGGAAGACTTTACCTTTGGTGTTACCCATTTTTAATTTATTTTGGAAAATGACATACAGGATTTTGGGGAATTTATAGCCAGGTAATTAATAATTGTTGTATTCATCACTTACTAATGAAATTAGTGGCACAATGAACAGGGCAACATTTTTCCCCACTAACGATCCATTTTGGCACACTTTTATGGTTGTTCCCAAAATAAAATCAGAAAAGACTCCTTAAAATTTATAAAAGATTATATGAATATTCAACCGAAATAATTTTTTTAAATTTCGCTGAAGATGGGCAGTTACAGGGGTAACCCATTGCATTTACGGTTTTGAGCGATGAACGTAAACAAAAATATATAGGTAAGTCTTGTGATATATTTTAACATTACATATTTTGACATTCTAAAATATAATGACATTTAAATCACCACCTTTGCATTGTTTCAACAATCACTTCAATCACTTCTCCGCGTATTTCGGACGGTACGTTTTGGCGTCTAACGACGACAAACTGCATAATCTTGGTGGCCAATTGACGTCATCCGAACATAAAATTATGCTTTTTGGATACTTCTCATGCTATAAAGCTAAAATCGGTCGTGTCGTTTGAATCACCACATTTGTAGTAAGTCGTAACTATTTGTACGCACTATTCGGTTATTAAATGATCCATACTCGTATAGATGGCAAATCTTTCGCTAAATAAATGTCATTTCAGATGTCAGATCAGCGGCATGATATGAACAAAAATAATTTTTCTAGATTAAAATTTTTGAATATACAGTCGACATGGGGGCGATATTTATTTTCGGTTGGTTTTGGTTAATTCTTCGATTTGACCCGGTTTGAATATGCTCCATATAGGGGAATGCACAGGAGTAAAAATAAAATTAAACCGCAAGGATTCAGTGAAAAATTAGCATTTTCTGTATTGTTACTGATCACTGTCATGCCAATTCCCAGAATTAGAAAATGCTGTTCAATTGCATTGATTATTAGTTAATTAATAACTGCGTTTACAGATTTCACGAATTGCAAAGATTGTAAAGTCCTTAATTTTTATGGAAAATATTATACAGGGAGCTACGTAATCACTTTAACTTCTGACTACAGGACAATGATGTCATATTACTGGCACATTGTTTGTACAGAAATATCCTTAAGGTAGTCAAATACGTCAACCAAAACCAAAACTAACCAAAACAAGATTGTTATATCGAGACTTGTGTTATTCTTCTACTGATGAGTAACAACTTCTCCATGCTAGTCATATTCAACCCAGTCCACTGTATACGCAATATTTCTTAGCCTTTTGTTTTTCTCTTTTTTTTTTTTTTGTCCATCAAACACCTGTTGGACATTGTGGGCGTGGTAGCTCGTACGAATGTAGTACCAATATGGTTTACGGAAAAACGGTTCCCATTTGACGTCTGGACAAAATGGAGTGCGCTCTAACACGCAATTGGCAACGCTGCGTTTACATGAAACTGAATGTGGCCACGGCTGGTTTAACCCTTTTGGCTGCACTTCCACACAATGGAATTCCCGCAATTACCAGAGCGTGAAAATAGCTGAAGCTAAACGCCATAGTACTTCCACTGTTGTTCCTTGGTAAGCTGTTAACAATTTGCTCTTGTTAAACTCACATTATATGCTGAGCTCTAATGTATTAACGTATGGACGAATAACGAAGCTACAGGAGTAAGTCTGCCACACAGAGCAACGGAACGTGGTTCCATGATGCTGCTAGGTGTTACTGCTGAGAGTTTATATTGTTGGCGATGATATTTTGCAACACCCACTTCCTGTTTATGTTAATTTTTGGTGAATCGTTTTACAAACAGTCAACAAACAATTTATTACAAGAGGCTTCCACTGATATCCATACAACATGCACACTGGGAGAGAACAAAATGCTAGAGGTAGAGAAATTTTGCAAATACGGAGGAGTTGGGAATAAAAACGGTCTGAAAATCGTCCTCTCAAAACCCTCTAGCTATTTAGTTTCAGGTAAAAGAGTCATTAAATGTTGACTTGGCAACGAATGAAAAAGTCGGATACAATTGTCTTATACTTAATGTACCACACAATTTCGGCAAGAGAAAAGAATTATTGATATAAATAAAATTAGGCGATTTAATACTAGACGTATCACATTTAATAGCAGACTGTGATCAAAACTATGTCAGTAAGATGTTGGAGAATTAGAGCACACTTGAGAATCGCAATAGAATAGACACACATATTTCACGAGATCTCTTAGATATAGAAAAAACAATTTTCTGTCCACAGCAGAGGCTCAACTTAAAGTTTACGGTATTATTCTGAATAACAACGCGAAACGTGAACGTGAGAAGCTTTCTACCGACTATCAAAGCTTATGCAAACTACGTGAAACGTAGAATTGATCGTTTGCGTTAATTTATTACAAAAACCCAGTAACATAACTTTTTAAAACCCGCGATTTAATACCAAGCTGTCTTCGGTCCAGTGGGAAATATTTCCGCAACCTACAGGACGAACATTGCAAGTTCTTAGCGGATTGTAAGGACTTTCGCAGACTTTAGTTTAAACTCTATATGCACAAAAATAGAAAGAACAAAAAAAAAAAACAAAACAACCTCGAACAACTACCTCAAATATTTTAGTTCTTACTAGATATTATTTTAATTCTATCACAATTGCAATACCCAATTCGCTATATGTATATATGTATGTATTTTTCAAATATTTTTTCCAAAAAATTTGAGGATGCAAATAGAATCCTTGGTTGGGATACCGCCTTTTACTCTTTACCGACGGTTTCAATTGTGAATTTGAGAAGCTTTTACTAAACTTGTCGACTACTTTAACTACTGTATTCGTCAGCACGTCAAGGTAACTCAATGTCGTAGCATGTACAGGGTGTCCGTCGGGAAGGCATATTACTTTGTTTTGTCGCCATTTTGGTAAACATTATTCTTGACTATTCATATTTGGCAGTCGTAAAGTAGAGACGTGGAAAATTTATTATGGAAAAATATATGATAAACCAAAGTGTTTTAATCGTTAAAACATTATATCAAAATCAATCATCGTTTACTGTGACAATGAGAAAGTTACATGAAATTTTTGAGAGAAACAATGTACCAACAAGACGCACTAGTTATCGTGTAGTGAATGATTTCGAAGAAAGAGTACAGACCCTCTTTCTTCGAAATCATTCACTACTGATAGGGCCAAGACGTACTGCAAGATCAGCTGAAAACATTACTGCTGCTCAAGAAAGTGTTCAAAACAATCCATCAACCTCAATTTGACGCCGTGCTCAGGAGCTTGGTCTTCAAAGAACAATTTTGGCCACAATTTTGCACAAGAATTTGCATTTGTTTCCATTTAAGATTCAGTTGACACAAGAGCTTTTTCCACCAGAACATTTACGCCGCCGTACATATGCCAATACGATGTTACAGCTCGCCCATGAAAACATCGATTTTCATGAAAAAATCATAATGAGTGAGTCGGTTCTGGGCAATAGAAACCCCTCAAATTATTCATCAGTCAGCTTTGCATCCATTAAAAGTCACAGTCTGGTGTGTATTTGGTCAGGAGGAATCATTGGAATTTATTTCTTTGAAACTGAAAACGACGTAACGGTAACTGTCATTGGGGAGCGATATGATGATATGATTGAAAACTTTTTAATGCCGCAACTGCATGCTTTGGGCTTAATCAACATGTGGTATCAACAAGACTGTGCGAGACCTCTTTCTACAACAAGTTATTTCAAGAAATGGTTATGTTGATTGGCCTCCACGGTCGCCTGATTTGACTGTCACGGACTTCCTTTTGTGGGGATATTTGAAAAGCAATGTTTATGCAAACAAACCAGAAACGTTTGAACAACTCAAATAAAATGTTCGTGATGAAATTAATAAAATACAGCGTAAAATGTGTGAGGATGTAATGAAAAATGTGCTCTCATTTGTGAGGCTAACAGAGGCGGACATTTATCTGATATTGTATTCCATACATAATTGCCGACATTAAATAAAACATTTATCAATATAAGATCCATTCTCTTTCATTTAATCAAAAATTATTAACAAACAAAGTAGTATACCTTCCCGACGGAGACCCTGTACTAACCATGTTGCACGATGATTCATTAGAAGCAATTTCGATAACTTTCGGTGTGCTCTTACGAATTTTTGAGATTTGCTTAAAAAATACAATCCAGGATATACATTTGAAAATAAGCCATGCAATTTCACAAAATATGTATGAGGTATTAAATTGGGCTGTAAACACCTATTTTTGGATGGCAAAGATTCCGTTGGAATGGCAGGAAGGTGCCGCCAAACAAAAGGTGGTGAAAATCCCTACTCAATCGCCACTCCGGATATTATTTTATTATATGTTATCATTAATAGTCTTTGGTCACGTATAACGAATTAATTGATCTCTGAAACACTACAAACGAGAAGTCGACAATTTGTGCTGCTTTTAATTTAAATCTTAATAATTTCTGGAGTGAAAATATATTTCTTGCCACTTTATACAGGTTGTACTCCTTATTTGGTTACATTCGCCCACTGTGTTCAGACAATAATTTCCTATCCTTAATCGTGTATGTGGGTCTGGATGTGAATTCAAACTTGTGGAATATTTAATTTTCGCTTTGCTTGATGTAAAAACAAAAAACTGACAAAAGGAAACAATATCGCGGAATGTTCACTTGCAACATTTTTCCCGTTGGCTGTTGTCTACGAGAATTTTCATGCGAAGAAAAAGATAAACAATTTTGTAGGCGTTCCATTTGCATTGCCGAAATCCCATTGCTGTAGTTGCAGCAGCGCTCTGTAATTGCTGCTGCAAATTTACACATGGCTTCATGTTGTCGAGTAAATTGGACCGACTTCATGCTGAATATCGCTCAGGGTTTTTGTCAAAAACACAAACAAAAACTGTTTCATTAAAGCGCAACCTTTAGCAGCCAATGTCTGCTCACTGGAGGCCATTTTTAACAAATTCACAAGTCCAATATCGTCGCTCGCCGCCAGTGAGATGTTTTTAACAAATGCAGACGGAAATTTAAAAATAATTTTCTAAGCGATTTATGTTTGCTTTAATTGCGAGGAGTGTATCCGATATGCTTATTCTTGGGCACAGCTACAATACTATTCGTTTATAACCGAAATGCTGCACTTGATTTATTTCAAAACATTTTGCAAGACAGTTTTGCCTGTTTAAGGAAGCGAGCAAAATATTATTGAACAGTGATCAATTAGCTATTGATGAAAAGCAAAGCAAATGCTGAAATTAACAAATGAATTCATAATGAATAAATATTACTAGATCGAAGGGTTCGGGATGGGGGGAGGGGGCATCTCCATCGAATATGGAGAATTGAAATATAAAGTAACTTTAAAAGGACTGGCGACAACTGTCGCAAATATGAAATCAAATATATAGAAATATTAGAGCAGTGAACGCTACAGCGGGAATATAGAAGGCATGCGATGGGGAAGAGATCTAAAAATCCTGCCAAAAAATTACAAGGTAAAAAGTAGCAAATGAAAAGATAATGATATAAATCTGGTTGCGAATACAAAATGTGAAGAGAGTACTACCGCAATTTGATAGTGTCCTATGGCGATGCCATATATTACCCTTTTACACGGTTTACGAATAAAGCTGTTGATCCCGGGAAAACTGCATAAAAGAAGTGATGACAAGTTGCATTTGGCATACATTAGATTCTAAACTCGATTTGCCTCGATTTGCAGACCTGGCGGAATTGTTGGGAGTGGGTTTGCTGACCTTTTCAAGGCAGTCTGACCTAGGGGTTCAGCGGCTGCGAGACTGTTCGGATCATGCTGATTCCACAATCTCGTTCAGCTTGACAGGCGGCAGCTGCTGCAGGGGCACCAGTCGCTGGACCACAATAGGTTGAAACTGGGAGTAGGTTAGCTACAGAGTTTAACTAGATGCTTTATCTGGTACTGAAGGTGATAGAGATACACATGGGCAGGTCTTGAGTCCGTGCTCTGTCATCTGTATGTTTTTGATCTCACGGAGGATACAGACAGGCATGGATTTTTCCTATGTCTATATTTCATGGTTATCGTTCACCGTCGCCGAACGGAAGGAGTTTGAAGTTTTCCCCGTCTCCCACTGCTGAGGAACTGCATCCTTGCAATGTATTATCGACCGTTACATCTACCTGGGGTCTCCGCACCTGCAGGTATGTAAAAATGTCCAGTCTGTACTCTTTTGTACCAATCCTGTGACGTATGGTGTATAAATCACAATTTGATAGCAGCTTTTGCTTTTGCTGCGCAGCTCCAACCGGTGAGTTTGGTTGATAGCGTGGGGATCAGGAGACACCGGGACTGAGTTCCCGTCTGATCATTTGGTGCGTGTTCGGGTGCTGCAGATTCATAGAATAGCAGAGGTGGTAAGATAGGCCTCACCTCCGTCAATGAAGATTATGTTCTACACTAGCATAAACAATTTGGTATCTACTGATTGGAAGAAAGGGCTGGCAATTGCGGTAGTGCAAGTTTAACTTGGCTATTCCAGGTGAGCGTTGGCAATCGCATTGTAATACACCCAGTGTGTCGCACACCATGGGTAAGGCCTTCACGGCGAGACTCACGTTAAACCCCCGTGGACTCCGATGTTTTGGCGATAGTTACTTTAAACAATTCTGAGTCATAACAATTTTAATATAAACGTTAGTGTTCATATTTAATAGACTTTCGAAATTATGAAATTTAAAACTTTTGATGCTTCAACTTGAATTTTATGCCATATTTTTATTTCATATTTTTCTATTACATTCTTGCCTTTCTCAGAAAGAGCACAACTCCTCGTTTCAGTGTCACTATCAGCTGGGTTGTATTATTCAAAATTTTCAAATTGTTAAGGTATGTGTAATCTATATAAATTGGACTGTAAGATTTTTGGCGTACCTGTTTCGATTGTACACGAATGATATAAATTTGGGGTATATTTGAAAAGGTAATTACCTGTAGAAAGAGAAATTTCAACAAAACGGTTTATTCCGAGTACAAAGAAATATTTATAATAAGGAAAATGGAATGGAATGTTATCTATATAAATATCCCTGAGGAGAATCCCACAATTCCCAAACAAACATAAAAAATGGCAAAAAAAAAAAAAAAAACAAATAAAATTTTTGACAAATTACTTTGTATTTTCTTTGTTTATGGATAACTGATGCCCTGATTTGGCACATTTATTTTAAATAAATACAATTATAAATTTGCATGAAAACAATCGAAAAGGAACTTGTGCAAAGATAATAATACTTTCCCCAAAAATTGTTAAGAAACATGCTATTTTTCACATATCTTGAATCGAAACTTCCGCCATTTTTAACGTATAGGAATTATTGTGGTGGTTTCTTATATAGTTTACTTAAAATGTTATTGCCGTTGGAAAACATGCTTTTCGAAATAAGCGGGACAGTTTTTTGCTTCACAATTGGCAAAAAAATCGTAAAATATCAGAGGAAAACAATTTAAAAATATATGTGGTAAATTGCATATCTCTCGAGCTATAAGTGATAACCAAGACATATTAGAATCTTTCTTGCAGATTTTTTCAAGGGCTAATCGAAAAATAGCTCATACAAAGACTAAATCTAAATTTCAAGAAATAATTCTTATTAAATTTTTTCAAGTATTTTCAACATTTATCCATTATTTAAAATGCATGGCATTTGTTTGACACACGTATTAGTTTACTAGATAATTTATATACATTTGTAAGGGACCGCTCTTGCTATGGGAGTGGTCATTGAATAAGAAACTGCGTAGGTCACTGGTGGCAAAATTGGTCCAAAATAGTACACCGCTCATGACATTGTACGCCGCAAACCATAACGTTAAATACAGGAAAAGCTTTCCTGATATTCATCCATGCGAATAGCATAAATCTTAAAATATTATCTTTATCATAACTTTCGATATGTTTACACTAATCCACTTTAATCGTAATCGTTTCTTGCGTTGTATAAACCCGGACACAGACATCCGTCACAGTGATACCTCGGTGTAATTTAAATTTAAAACTGGTCTTACTTTTTCCACACACACTTAGTACTACAACAGGATGGGGCTATTAAATCCCTTCCCTTAACTCCGATACAAAATGGCGGATTTGACAAAAACATGTTTTCGCCTCTAGTATGGACATTTCCGCTATCGCTAACAACTATTTTTTAAATGCACACAGTAATTTATCATAGGCTGTGGATAAAGACTTAAACGGGGTATAATCAGATAAGATAACATTAGATCAATCTTAATATTTTGTGGAACGTGATGTGACGTTTAAATCGGGGCAATTTTTCCGAGCTCTTATTTTACAACTAAAACTAAAACCTGGAAGAACTTGTCATGCCTGATCAGGTTTTAAACACGCTAATGTGTTTAATATTCGAAACTTTGACTGCATTTATGATCTGGAAACAAATCTATTAATTTGGCGACGTAGGAGGAGGATATTTAAAGGTGAATTTAACTGATTGAAATTACTGAAATTTTGTCTTTCCTTCAAGTGCGTTACATTTGGCGTTTTTCCTAAACCGTCGGTTTAACGAAAAGTCACACATGCGTTGTGAACGTTTTATAAAGAAAAGGCATAAAACAAACAGAGGAAGATTGCGTCGGTATGCCAACGTACAAAAGTATCAGGCGCAGGATTTACATTCCAATGATCTTGCGCAAATAGACAAACATTTGTATTAACAGAAAAACAAAAATAAAACGATATTCGGGTAAGTTCCTCTGAACGCTTGTTTCCCTTCCAGTGGGCCTGATTTCAAAGGTTTTTCGGTCACATCTGAGTTATGGTGGATAGAAAATAAAACCAACATTTGGGAATGTGTGAAAATTCAGAGAATATTTTGGTGTTTATGTCATCCAAAACTATTTATGGAAATTTGTAATCGTTTCATACGAAATATGCACTGCCTTTCCAAATAGCTTGAACTAACATCATGGAAATTATTTGGATAGTTTACGACAATTTCACAGCAATGCTGCAAATAACAAATGCTCACTTTAATGGATATAGAATTTTGAAATTTAATAACACATGTGTGGGAATGAATGTTAGTAACTGGTTATTGGCACCGGTGTGCGTGTCTTTAGCTTTGATTTCGCCGTTTTCCTCTTAAGCGTGTTCTTTGCCTTATTGGCACGTTGGACATTTTCAATTTAGACAATTCAGGTAAACTCAAACAAACGAATGTCAACAGCATCAATGACAAATAATCATAACAAGCTGCAAGGAGGATTATCCTTGTGTCATTGTCACAAGTCCCTGTGTGCATGCATGTGTATGTGTGTGTGCATATCAATACACGATTTGTGCTTAAGGCAAATACTGTAGCATTTGAGTGGTTCATTGGATGTCATTTCATTAGTTCCAAGCGTTTTAAA
Source organism: Philornis downsi (assembly GCA_019455685.1). Lineage (NCBI taxonomy): Eukaryota > Metazoa > Arthropoda > Insecta > Diptera > Muscidae > Philornis > Philornis downsi. The sequence continues at coordinate 530,764 of JAHXMU010000810.1, forward strand.
TCCGGGGATTTCAATAAACACACAACTATTATTGAAAGATTCTGTTTTGGTATGAATGATGGAATTTTTGAGAGATGGATTTTGCATCGTATTTGTTAATCTTGTGCTTCAAAGACATTTCTATTTCAGATGATTTACGAGTATGAGGATTTATACATTTTGAAGAGTGTTTTTCAACTACTTCCTTTTGCTTGATTGCATGTTAGGGATTTACATTTCTGCAAACTCAGCTCAATTCATAAACGATTGAGGGGTCGGTTTTGAAAAAAGGGATGTTTCTAGCCTAATTGCATATCTCTAAACACGCAGTTTGACCAAATCGAGTACGGAGAATGTATTTTTCGATTTATCGTACCAAATATTAGAAATTGTGGTTACAACGCTTTTGTTTGCTTAGTTATTGATATTTTATATGGGTTTGTGATAATTTATCTCATTTTGTTAATATATATAATTAAAGCATGTATTTATGTACATTTTTGAAATTTTGTTTATTTTAGTTCTCGTTTGGACATTGACTGCAGAGGTTCCCACAATGGGGTGGGTCATTTACATTATTGTTACTTTTTGGAGGGATTCTCTTGAGGATCAATATTACAAAATATATTAAGTTCATGGCCAGTCCCGGACCCTCAGAAGTGCAATCTGCAGCGGTTGCTTGGACAGCAGGTGCTGTCTTTCAATTTAAGGTACGTAGATAATCAACATTAATGGCACAACCGATAGGATGCAGTCAACGGCATTCCTCTGACTGGGTAAGGTCTTTTAACTCGAAGTCGTATCCGAGTTTCTTTCAACATTGTAAGCTATGACTCTACTACTTACATTTTATTGGAATTATGTATGTTTGTTTGCTCGTTTGCACTGATCGAAAAAAGGTCTCCGGCTTTATAACTTGGTTGTTTTAATTAAAACTGACAGAACAGTAAAGAAATTTTGAGGGTTACAAATTTCTTATTTCTTGTGAAAATATACCTATATATGTGTCGGAAAACTTGTACATTTTTGGTCTAATATATTTGTCCTTCCAAGTTCTACGTGACATCGTTTTACTATTTTTAGGAATGTGCAGCTAATTGGTTAATCAACTTTCGTATTTATTCCATATTTTGATTAATCAGTTGCTCGAATACTGAAAAATTCGGATTATTCAGAACTACGACAAATAAATTAATCTGAATTTTGTTTAATAAAGTCCGAAATATTTATACTAAATGAAAATGAAACAAATAAATATGCATTCAACAGATATTTTAAGTGGTAAAAAGGTATATTGGAAAATTTACAATTGTTCAAATTCTGGATAATCAATAGTTTTATTAAACAATCATGAATTTTAAATAAATTCATTTTAAATTCATTCATGGTGAATTTCATGGGTACAGATACCATATTCACAGAATGTTATTCTAATCACACAAAATGATTGACACATTCAAAAACTGTAGATACCGTGTCGAAACCTGTAGATTTGTCGACGATTCGACTACCACTTGCCCATACAGAATAAGGGCCAACTCCTAATTTGTTCGGTACAATAAATGCTAACAACAATAAAAATCAAAACATTAAACATTTAAACATTTCTTTTACTATAGTAGTATATTTTTGCTTATATGCCGCATTGAATTCTTCTCTTATATCTTAAATTACGCGCAAATTATTCAAGACATAGTCCGACTTACAATGCCAATATTTGACGAATTAAAGTCAAAGATTATGCAGCTCCACATTTCAAAGAATAGAATCAAACTATCAAAGCTTAAAAATATTTATACACAGCAAAAATTAATTCAGAACATACATTTGTCAAGCCAAAAACCTGTCTTTCAAACCATATTTTATAATCATCGATTTAAGGGTCTGATCAAAATTGTGTCACTCTCATACGCCGCACATTTGTATTTTCATATATTCCTATGAATTTATTCTAAAATGCGTCGTTGAAAGCTACAATTTTAACATCAAGATATCACAACAGCACGACGCATAGAAGAAATTAAAAAAAAGAAATTGAAAGAATTACCAGTCAAAATTATTTCAAAAAGTGATATAAAGAAAAATTTGAATGAAGGAAATATGTCGTTCATACAGGCGTAAAGACCAGAAGCCAAGCCATAAATTTGCATTTTCTTTTTGAAAATTTAATCTCATCAAAAGAATAGAGTGTAATTTTGCTTCAATGCTTCGGGTGTTACGCTTACAAAAATATAATGATATGTCTATTCTAAGGACGCTCTTACGTCCGTTGGGATGCTTACAAACTAACTAAGCAAACCGCATTCTCTATTCAGTATAGCCAGCTTTAATATTTTGCAAACTGGCCGTTGTTTACATACGCGAGAATTGAATTAACTCTATATGAAACTAGTACAATACAAATATTTCACATCGGATCGGAAATTTCTGTCTAATCTGTTTTTTCTTTTATAATCATATACATAATGCTCGCAATAGTGGATTTTCCGTAAAATGTTCACACCACTGTTATTCAATTTTGAATCTCGTAGAGATCTTTTTCCCCAAAAATTAAGGCCAATGCATGATCAGTATCAAGTGACATGTCTACCGAACAGAACATTTTAAATAGCAGAGACAGAAGCAACCAAAAACTCAATAGGAATAATCGCGCCAATTATGTGATATGGAAATTGTTTTAAATCCTACGTGTAGGAAGTGGTCAAACCCTGCGTTAATCGTTGTTATGCACATAAAATATATTGTATTTGTTATATTAAATAGTACAGTTCTATGTTAAAAAATATCCTTTCTATCTTTCATAGGGTTTCTGTGACCGCCACATTTTTAGATGTATCCATGTAGTTTTAGGTAAAGACATATGAACACAAGAATTTGGATCATGATGATGATCTGTATTTTATTTTATTGAGACATACGAAGTTCTTCTTCTAAAATTGTTTAATTGGGAAAACATCTCATTTAATCTAAAAGTTCTGTTTTAATTTTTTACATTTTGAGATAATTGATGATGTACCTCTAACCTCAATAACGATGTGGTCTTTTATTATTCGGTCAGTCATTTAACATCAAAAGTGTATCTACAACCAAGTTTTCAATCATCCAGTCAATGGCTCAGTAGCATTTGCGATATAGCACACCACATTGTTTAAACAATGTAATTAAGGATTTGTAACTTAATTTTACAATGAAGATGTTTTATAAAACTTTATATAAACTATAATTTTCGCGTAATTTTAATTTTAGAAAACAAAAATACCAGAAGAAGTCGCTAAAGTGATTTTATTATAATCGAAGTAAGAAAGGCCCTGAACGTAAATTTCTAATGGTTTCTTATATATGTTTAAAGACTATTCTGGCTTACGTCTTTGTCGTCTGAAACATGTATAAGGAAGGACTGTTCAGAAATATTCGATTAACATAAAAATATTTTCTGTTTTTGACCTGCAGTACATCACAATAGAAACACACAACGTTTAAATCATTCAAATTTGAGTTATTTTACTTCACGTAAAATCTGTTAGATGTCTTAAAGTTTGGCTCGCGTGTAGATCCAATAACTAACGAGAAACTTCATGAAGCTTTTTAAATAATAATAAATTATATTGACTCGCACAAATTTAACAATTTGCAGATATTTAATCGCTCCTCAATATTTTGGCCATAGCACGATCACGAGCACGATCTGAGATCTCCCACACATTTGCACCAGCTCAAACATTGTAGTACATTATCCTGAATTTCCTTGTAAAAGCATTTAGAGAACGTGTAAGCACATCAATTCTTCGGACTGAATTTTTGACCAGTAGTTGGAGTCAGAATTGAATCAATATTACAAGTTGTATTATTGGACACAAAGTACCAAAATTAGCCGAATTACAGCTATATTAAAATTTAATGTTGATAGCAACTTGATAAATCTGACAGCAAAAAAAAAAAATCGCTATGGTTGGTGGGCTAAAAAGCCCGCATTTATTTGCGATGCCTTGCTGAGTGAACTGTTGTGGTTGAAGGTATATGATTGTATGATTGTTTGATGTTAACAATTCTGTGAATACAGTGATGAATTTCCATACAGGCGCATAATAAATCATATCTGTATTTTGCGTAATAGGCTTTAAAAATCGTGTTAAGAGGCTCTTTTCCAACGAGCACTTGCTAATAATATGCGACAGCCATAACGCCAACCCATTGTGTGGGCCTTGTGTGAATTTCAACCTCTCGGGGTTGGTTCAATTGTTGGAAAAGCTGAAAACATTATCATTGACATACACTCAATGTCATTTACACTCTAATACATTTGTGAACTATTTAATCCCATATGACATCCCGCCCCAACCCCTCTTGAGAACGCTTTCAGAGGAAGAGGCGAGAACAGCAGCGACAGAACACAAAGCATCTGTTGTCTGGCAAGATGAGATTGTCGAGTGCATTGTTAAAAATCGAAATAGGGGATAATTGTTTTTTATTGAAATGCCAACAATTTCTGAATGATAATTTCACACAATAAACAAAACATATCAGACTGGAGGAACCTGTCAGTACCACAAGCCCAAACAATAATTTCCAATGGTTTATTTAAATGACTATACAAGTGACTGTACGTATGTCTGAAATTGGAAGCAACACGTCAACAACACCTCCAATTCGAATAAGGGTGTATGTGCGAAAGACAAACTTCAAGAAGTCATAAAATTATGGTAATTTCCACTCATTCTGTGATACACACGTGCCGAATAAACTGCTCTTCCCCGAGTCCGAGCAAATCGCCTTTTGTTAACTAAAGCGGAATGAAAGCAAAGAAACCGTCAACAGCAGAGCATGTGGATTGTCATCATCGTTGTTATTAAACTTAAACTAATGCAGAAGTTGTAGAACTCGAAATGCTCACAAATCGCGCTGTGGGCCGACGGATTCATGTTCACACATTTATAAATTCTTAAAGAATCTGCATAATTTTTCACCTCCTCCATTTTAGTTCATATTTCAGGGGTATTGGGGCAATATACATGTATACACTTAAAGACTGTTTAAAAGACAATTCAACACCAAATAATGTAAAAAGGTCTCTACAGGCTGTCAACAATCTGGTAATTTACGACGACATAAATGTAATTTCAGGCACCGGGAATCGCCCATTCTTCGGCAGATGTGTATTTGCTGCGTAGAGCGAACTAGCGAGGATCATCGCTCCCGGAACATGGAAAATGCCACAATAATGCGCATTCATTGAAATGAAAGTGTAATACTTAAGTGCCAAAGGGGCGTAACTGACACTATACGAACGAGTTGAGTTTCTTTGCCATTGGCTACATAGTAGGCTGAGCAACATTTAGGGCGTTGTGATATGCATACTTATGCATGTAGGTACATATGTATGTATATGTAGCAAGTGCGTATGTTCTCCAATGTTATTTTTCGATCTTGCCAACTGCTTGTTCACTGTCAATTCGATTTAGAGCATTTCCCAGTCACCCCGAACTATTTCCACATTCTTTGCGGCAGTAGTGAGCTAACTTTATCTTTAGCAAATCAGGTTTTTCAAATCAGCAATGATTCTTCCCGATGTGTTGTGTACACGCCGGTGATATGTTTGATGACTTCTATTTCAAGGATGTCAGCGGCGAAATTCCAATAGCTTAATTACTGGTTGATTTGTGTGCAAAGGTCGAAAAGTTCACAAGACAAACGATGACAAACAACCAAGACAAACGATGTGAATACCCAACACCGCACAGTGAGCACAAAAGAGTTGACGACCAAGCTGTACACCACTAGCGCACAGTAGCTCGCTTCGGAAAAACACGTTAAAATTTTTATATCTTAAAATTGTTACTGACATATCTTGAGATTACAAGGAATATGTGTACTTCTGTTCCCAAACTACAGGTGGCAATAATGATGCAATAATAGAAATTCATTGTATTATATTTGTTGCAGAAATATTCATTTTAATTGCAGTTTCAGATTTAGATGCCAAAGCACAAATTTTGAGTCGAAGAAAATACTAAGCCTAAATAAACGTCAAAAATTTAAATTTCAGAATTAGCTCTTAAAATAAAAATGGTAAACATACAAACACCCGCAGGTAATAAAATGTTGAACTTTTATATCAAGGCAAAGGTTGTCACAAAATTTCGTCAAAACTTCTAATGAGAATCTTTAAAAGGATTCGGTTCAGTATGTATTTAATAGTACGTCAAACATATCGTGCTACAAAATTTGTCGAAAATGATGTTGGCATATAATAATTATATAATTATATTAATATAATGTTACATATTATACAATTATAATTATTTGAACTATATTTAGAAAATGACGAGAGAACTGAGCATTTTTTAACAGCTACGTACAAAACCGACTTAAATTGTGAGGATATTTAAAGTGCATGAAGATATATTAAAAGGCTGTTATATAAGCAACACGGGGATTTGATTGGTCAACATCGTTTAAAAGATAGATTCATTTCCAGGCATGGAACTTGGCTTGAAAAATGTGCATTGACTATTGATAATTTTCATATGAAGGAACCTTTAATCGAAAAACCGTAGAAGAAGATCTTAAGTTCCAACAGATTTGTGGTCAAAATTTTTAAATGAGGAATCTTATGGAAGCTCAATTCATCAATAAGATGCAAAAAACCATGAAAGATCAAATTCCAAAAGCCTACAAAGAAAACAAGAATTCATTTACATTCCATCAAACTCTAGATTAACTTGGAGAGCCAAAAGAGGAATACATAATATTTCGAATTAATCTCCAGAAGAGAGACAGTATCACTTGTCACTAGAAAACGGATGTAAAAGCTGAACTAAAGCAAGGTATGAGATAGACTGATTCTGCTTTACAAGAACTCAATATGAAATGCTTGGATGAATTCGGATTACTTCCACATAAACTAATATTACTTATAACATTTAGAAGCGGCAAATTCTTAGCGAAAATCGCACACAAACTGTAATCACGACAGCAAAAAAATAAAATTATTACAGTCGCCAATTTTTGATTAAGGCTTCAATTGTTCCATTGATATTAACGTCTAATTTAGCTGAACATTGCAAAAATCGTCGACAATCATCAACACACTTTTGTAGACTAACGTTCTTTCAATGCATGAAAGACACTTCTGCACTAACAACTAAAACTGTCGATGAAATTAGTGAATTGCATATAGCAGAAATTTCCATAAACCACACATTTTTGATGGAAAAGTCGAACTTCGTAAGAGGACACAGAAGGAATTGTAGAATTTATATGAATCAAAAGTTTATGAACACAACTAGTACGAGATATCTTTCTCACATACACGAATACAATTCAAGAAATTTATTAACAAAATCTTGAATGTACTCTGTCTCTAAACGAAAATGATGTATCGAACATCAAAGAAAAATCCGACAAGCATTTCGCATGGAAATGAAAAATGTGGACGTGACAGCTCGCATAACTGAAATTGACTCCGGAATTGTAAAGAATGACAGGGTTTCCTAAATGTTATTACCTGCTGGAAAAATGTCGGCACCGACAAGTTTGGAATGTAAGTTACCAGAACGGAAAGATTAATTAATGAAAACTATTAATGATAACAGTTCATAAAGATTCATGCCAAATAAAGGATTGCCAATCTCTCTGTATTGGTAAATTATCAATTCCAAAAACGTCGCCACCGAAGCTAAAAACTGTTTATTAGCTAAAAATTACTGGTATTAAATATTGTTTCCTAAAAATGTGCAATTTCAGTTTTTTTGCTAAGCAGATTTTGTACCAGTTCGTAAATCATTAATTAGAATAACAAAGATTTTTAGTGGTAACTCTACAAATTATGTAATGCTATCTACATTAAAAGATCAGATATTCCCAATCAGGCACGATTGTACAAATGTTTTTTTTTTTTTTTGAATATGTTTAAAATAATTAAAAAATTTGAAAATGGGTGTCGCTCTAAATTTAATTCATAAGTTGGAAGTTAAGCAAAAAGGTTTAAGCAATTTCAAAAAATGAAGCTTTGATTTTTGAATCTTTTATTATTATTTTTTTAATTTACATCACTTCTATCAAGGAAAAAAGCTCCAGTGTTTCAACTCTGACTTATTTAAAAAAAAGGAACTTTAATACCACTTCTTTATTCGTTTTCTTCAAAATAGCTCATAGCCTATGAGCTGTAGAAGGTAAACCATACACTCAAAATGAAGGATATTTCAAAACATTTTGTAGTTGAAATGTATTTCCATTTTCGCCCTGTCGAACAATTCAAAATTTAATTTTCCAATGAGTTTGCCCAAAACGATCGTCCCAATGGATCCCAATGGCAGCTCAAATAGGTAATCGATCCTTTGGACAACTGAATGGGTGGCACTGGCAGTGCCAGATAATGAGAAGTACATATTTTCACTATTTCAACTCCATTTTGATATCAACCGATCTTAGAATCCTGAATTCAGATCTTGGAATCCTAATATGACAGTGCACATCGCTTTAGCAATACTTATATGATGGATGAGTAATGGTGATGACGCCCCACAACGTCAGCATATCTGAGCAACGAGAAAATGTATAAATAAATAAGTTAAACATACAACAGGGACAAATGAATACATCAAATGCTTTCTGAAGAGGAATTTACATTCTATGCCAGTAAAACTGAAACAATATTCGAGCATTTTAAAAAATTCCAATTAGACAGCAGCAACTTTACGGACCATCAATCCCTTCGCTCTTATGTGGCTCCCAGCAAGAAAAGCATTAAGACAAGCGGCACATTTTAATGAATCCCCTAATTCCTAATATCGCTCCCAAAGATACGGCCCATTCCAAAGCACCAGACAATTAGACACCATTCGAGGAAGGCTGAAAGAAGAATCAACCAAACATTTTCATATACAGATACGCGGATAAAGTCCCCAAGAAAACATCAATCATTTTAGCGCTACGTTCTTACCGCCCTGCTATCATTCCGCTTAGTAAAAAAGTGGCATGCAACAATTTCTATGAACACTTGCACCAAATAAATGCGAGCATCCCCATTATTATTAGAAGCGTACGAATGAATGTTAAAGTGGCCAAAAAATATACGGAAAAAAATTTACACTGTATTCCAAAATAGTTGTGAACTAGAAATAATAGGTTCATATCCTGATACTTCGCAACCATATGTGCGCAATTGGGTACTGTGATACAATCGTCATGTTTGTGACGCCCAAAAAAGGAAATTACAAAGATTTTGTTCCAAAGGTTTAACAACCGCACTACGAACTTTTTATACAATGATGCTTCGTAGAAAGTCATTCCGATCCACATGTCTGGTAAACTTGTTGTGGGTTGGTATCACTCGGATGCGATGTATAATTTGGCGTTCTAAATCAGAAATGTGTAATAATTCAATTGAATTTCATTAAATGTTTGGTCGAGATGACATTTCCACATTAAGTTAGCAAATTATAAAAAGAAATTTTCCAACCATTTTTTCTTTACGGCCAAAAGTTATGCAAATGTGGTTCAGTTTATCTTATGGTAATGGGTTATCCGTTTAGTAATTTCAACACCGTCGGTCCGGCAAGACTGTCAGCTGTTAAACCTGTCATCTGAAGTGCTATATACATATTTAGTGAAAGCTTTGCCATTTACGAACATGGATCGATCACTAACCGAAAACTGCGTAAAAATAGTTAAAACTTTCCACAATTGTGGTGATTCAAAAGTGTGCTTTCAATCGAACAAAATTTTCTTCAGCGATGAAGTTCATTTCTCACACCAACAAGCAAAATTGTCGCATATGGGGCCCGTAGAATCCAGAAATGATTGTTGAAAAGCCTTTGCATCCGGAAAAAGTGACTGTTTGGTGCGAATTATGGTCTGCGGCTGTTATTGGGCCGTATTTTTTCGAAAATGTCGCACTGCTGCAACCAATCCAGAGGCGCTCATTCAAATGGCATTGTATTTCGTAGATTATGGTGAGGTCCAATCATTATAATGAAATAAAAGTTTATGTGTGTTTAACTTAACTTTACTTTTGAAACCGAATAGTAAATAACCCGTACATTTTATTTATAAAACTGTTTCGTCGTATATGGTGAGCTTTTATTGAAAAGTCGGAATGATGGAGCACGAAAAAAATTGTTTGCAAAACAAGAACATGAATTTTATTTCTTTTTTGAGGCCCTTGGATAAAAGTGCTAAGTCAAGATATTACAATAGCGCATGCTAAGCATTGTGAATTATAAAGCTAAGTTTATTCCAGCAAAATTGTTGAAACACTCATAAATTACACCCAAAAAAATAATTAATATGAAGTTTGAAAGATAATTTGAAATGAACATTGGGAAGTAATTTTAGTGTCTGCAATAGAATTTTAATTGAGCATTGAGTAGTGAATTTTAAAATTTATATCAATTGTTCAATTTTGTGTTCGATATCAGTTAGAAAAGTCTCCATATTCCCTGTAAGAAATGGTCCACTTCCATTACTTCCTTAATTTTTTATTGAAACAGAAAAATTATTCGAAAAAGAATTATTATCGCAATTCATACAAGGCTGATTTTCTTCATATAAATTCTTTCAAAATATAGGGTGATTTTTTACGATTTGAGTTTTTGAGGTTGGCAGCACTGGTTGGTAATGGCGTCCAAACGTCATCTGTCAAAGTGAACAGTGTACAGTATACTCTGCCATTCATCATGAAAGACTAACAAACGAGCAACGATTGCAAATCGTTGAAATTTATTATCAAAATTCGTGCTCTTTGACAAATGTGCATCGTTTGATACGTCCATTTTATGGTCGTCATAATCGACCTGCTGAATCAACAATTCGTGCTGTTAACTCCAAACTGCGCACTAAATTTACTTTGTTGGACATAAAACCATCGACTCGCATGCGTAGAGTGCTTACCGAAGAAAATATTGCAGTCGTAGCGACCAGTGTTAATGACGATCGTAAAATGTCAATTCGCTGCCGTTTTCAGCGATTGGGCATGTGTTACTCAACCACAAGGATTTTTTTTTTTTTTTTTGCCCCAATTGGCTGAGTTGAACTTGGTTGACATGTGGTTTAATCAGGACGGTGCAACATGCCACACTGCTCGTGTAACAATGGATATGTTGAGGGATGAATTTGGTGAGCAGCTTATCTCTCGATTTGGCCCCCAAGATCTTGCGATTTAACGCCTCTTGATTATTTCTTGAGAGGTTATGTCAAGACTTTATTAGTCTATGTGGACAAGCCGAACACTATTACAGGATAACAAACCACGAGTTATTCGTGGAACACAGGCCGAAATGCTCGAAAAAGTGACGAAAAATTGGACCTTCCGAATGGACGTTTTGAGACGGAGCCGAGGACAACATTTTGAAATTATCTTTAAAAATTAAATGGCAAAGACCAATTTGTCGATTACAATAAAAAATTTTAATATATCATATGTTGCAAATTTGAGTGTTTTATTCGGTTTTTAAAAAAGCTACGATTAAAAAGTCACTTTATTTTCAAAAAGTAATTTCCCTTTTAATTGAGCATAAACATAGAGTACAACATAATTGCCGTGTCTTTTTGTACTATCCTTTAGAAATGTCATAAGATATTCCGAGCCATCAAGTTATATTACAATGAAAATGTGGCATTGCGATCGAACAAACTGCTGATCATAGGAAATAGTCAAAAAAGAAAAATGGTAAATGTACGATAGGATAATAAAGAGAGAAACAAACATAAAGTTAGCAAACATGGTGGGAAGACTGGTTCAATTAGGACACACGCATAACGAAGAGAGAATAGACGAGGCTTCCTTAGTACTTTGCCTTCTATACCATAAATGTTACCGTTGGTTTGATCCTTGTTTTTTTCTTGTTTCATCTAAGCGGGATTTCTTGAGCAAGAAGATACGGTAAAAATAAGGCGATCAGTTAATCCAATGTGTTTTTATAAATATGAATAAATGACCATTTTCTCACAAGCTAAAGTTACTGAAGCAGCTTTTGTAAGGATAGCTGCTACAAGTCCTTTTGTACATCTGTCATCGATGCCCTCTGCCATAAGACAACATCGGCTAATACAATTTAATGCTCTAAATGGCTCATGCATCCATGCTCGCACCGATTGTCCTGACACAAACTGGTGCTCCTTTGCGATGCTGACAGTTATTGTATAGGTGGGAGGATGTACGTGTTCATGAATGGGAGTGGGCGCTGTGAGCGTAAGGATGCTGGGCGTTTATGTATTTTTAGTACCAGCTAGGAGTGTTGTTTACAATTAAGAAAACTCTTGAGTAAATGACAATGACAAGAACTTTTAAGCAAACTTCAGGATATCTGAATGCGCAAACCAGTGCAGTAGTGGGATAAGTGATGCATTTAAAAAGCGAGCACACGGCATAGTCATTCTTGTACATGCATTCACTCATATACATTCACATTTACTATCTACTACAGAGGGTAATATGAATGTCTACATAAGTGCAGGATGATAATGTTTCAAGGAAATTGTGGGTAAAATTAATGTTGACAAATTGTTGTTTCAAAGCCATACCTAGCCTGAATATAACAACAAACAATAAGTCGAATGAGGGAGTGAGTGTTAAGATGTAGGCACACACACACACATTCATACATTCAGGCATAAGTAAAACGAATATCATGACTTTGCTAAGGTGATTAATGTAATATAATGAATGGAATGAATATTGCCATGCTCGCCCGAAACAACAAGCATTCAAAGTACTTCAGAAGAATGATTGTATTTAAATGCTGTATTATTAATTAATAATGCCACCAAGTGAGGGATATGTATTACAGTTCGAGGAGGGAGTATTTCTACTTGTGGTCTCGATGAGAAAAAAAAATGTCGAACATTATGCAAAGTTCTAAACCCCATCGACGTACTATTTGCATAAGATTATAGGAATTCGCAAATGTACACATATTTTCAAGTACTTATGTGTGTATGTGTATATCACATATGTAAATAAAATACAATTACTCATATATGCACGTGTGTTCGCAGGACCTAAGTATAATTACTTTCGAAATGTGTCTGTTTGAGTATAAGTGATTGTTTGAACTTTTTCAAGAAATTATTTAAATATTTATTCATTTTCATTCATTATGTTATAAATGCCCTGTCGGAGATAAGAAATAAATTTATTAATATTTAATCGTCATACTTATGTTGATGGGAGTCCTAAAGTGATATCGAAAGGATAAATCAAAAGATAACTTCAAGCAAGTGTTTATTTACATTACGGACAAGGACAACTAATAGAGTGTCAAGAGGATAATCAAGGATTTATAAGTTTTCGTCGTCATCTAGGAATTGATTTGTAAAGTCATTGCTAATTATCCACCGCAGGAAATAAGTGATTCTGCATATAAGGCTATAATCAAACTATTTTTCGTCCTGGCCCACCCAACGGTGATTGAACTTCTCGACCAGCAGCATACAAATATCTAATACGACTTAGTATAGTGCAATTATCAAGTTTACTGAAAGACATTGATCAATTCGTTGTAAGTGTGTTTTGGTGTGATTGCCAGTTAAGAACACGCAACTCACCCCATGACATTTAAATGACCAGTCAAGCACAGCACGTGTAAGCGATCCGAAAGGAACAACGGAAGGAAGTTCACAGACGCTTGCAAAAACCGCAATATCTTATAATGTTTGTGCGATTTTATAAAAAAGGAGTTCTGACTACATGGGATGCATGTGACATCTAACCCTCGATGTATATTTGTTTCCATTCAGAGGCACAGCGCGCGTTTATTGTCCTCCAAAATAGCACAGCAAATATCATACCCTAAAAGCATTTGCAACTTCCTCCGGCAAATAAATCGTAGTAGCTGTAAACAAACATTTCGAAATTGTGGACAGTAGCATAAAGCCCTGCTATTATCGGTGGCCTTTTGTACCAGAAACCATTTCACACGATGTGACATTAGTGACGCTCAATGCAATTGGAAAGCCATGAGAAAAATATACTTCAGCGCTGGTGCAAATAGAGTATGGAGTCTGTTAAAGGCGTTCATATCTTCCGTAACATATTGATTGAATGGATATGAGCGATAAAGTGCGTAGAGGCGTTTTAACGTTTGGAAAATAAATTAACGCATCTGCATTCTCCGTAATGTGGAAGCAGCACTGCTGTCTCCAATTCAACTAAAATCTTTTTAAAAAGTGGCAACTTATAATTATGAAAAATATTTCTTATAACCCTTATTTTTGATGATCGTTCTTAGAAACATAAAATGTTATTCTTTCTAATTTTGGAATAAAAAAACAACATTATTTATTACCTATTCTTCGAAAAAAAATTCTAGAAAAAATAGCATTTGTCATTTTCTAAAGTGAAATATTTACTATATTTATTTAAAAAGTTGCATAATTTCAGTATTAGCAATAGAGTTTAAACAAAATATTTTCAGGTGAATTATCTATATATATAAAACAAAGTCCTGTTAATTGCACCATTTATAACTCAAGAACGGCGGGACCGATATTTATGATTTCTGTGTTTTGGGATTTGTCTTCGTCGGGAATAGAATAATAAGTATTAAAGTATGATATTCGTCAATAAAAGAAAATAACAATAAAAGATGTGAGAGCCTCACAGACATAAGGTGAAACTTCTTTAATCTTTAAGCTGGTCTGTATATAAATATGTGTATATATATCTGCTGGAGACTTCTCTGAGCAATTGCTGACTATCGGTAATGGTCAAGTTCCTGTTGATGAATCGGGCGGATTGATTTAATTTCCTCCACATTTTTGTAATTTCGTCTCATCTAAAGACCGACTCATCAACAGAGTACTCCCAAACATCATTGCTAACTACAAAAATAACGAATGGTTAAGTGAGCGAGCAATTTTAGCAGCTAAGAATAAAAGTGTGGATGACTTAAACTTTGTAATTCAGAATTGAATCAATGGTACACTTTATTCATACAAATCTGTTGACTGTGTAGCAAACGAAGATGTGGCCACCAACTATCCTATTGAATTTTTAAACACCTTGGATGTGCCTGGCTTACCACTGCACAATTTACGATTAAAGACTGGCTCAGTACTAATCATGCTTTGAAACCTAAACCAACAAAAATTATGCAACGGAATGAGTTTGGTGATGACTAAACTGATGGTCAATGTGGTTTACGCGACGATACTGAAAGGAAAATTCAAAGGTGAGAAAGTTCTTATTCCGAGGATTCAGATGATCCTAACCGATATGCCGTTTGAGTTTAAACGAATACAATTTGCCTTGCATTCCCCATAATGACCAACAAATCAAAAGACCAATCCTTTGATCTATAAAATACATGTTTTTTTTTCATGGTCATTCATACGTGGCATGTTCAGGAGTCGGGAAGCCATCTGCTTTATTTGTTCTTGCGTCTAATAACAAAATGGAAAATGTCGCAAATCACAGAGCGCTTCTATGAAGATTGCAACCCACCAGTTCGCATATATTTTATTACTAATACAACAAAAATTGCATTTAAAAATTTAGTAGTAATTTTAAAATCATAAATCTGCACATTCATTGACTGTTGGGCGGAACGAAGTTCGCCGGGTTCGCCATATACTCGTTTACATACGAGTATACTATGTATATTATACATATATAATATACTCGTATTTATATGGCAAAACAACGTTTGCCAGCTAGTTGTCTATATTTATAGTTATCTAAATTTATAATAAGTGAATTTTATTTTATTCCCATTTTTAAAGAACTAATAAATGTTATTTAGTATTGGTTATTGATCCTTTTGTTGATAAATTTGGCTATAGTTTGGCTGTTTATTAATAAATTTCCATATTTATAGGAGCCGAATCAAGTCGAATCAACTTCATTGCTGTTTAATTTGACTCCAAAATGTTTGTTTTATTTCGTAAGTCTGTATTCAAACCAATATATAATATTTCATTGGGTATTATTAGATGGATTCGGGGGTGTAGAATTGTGTTTTAAAAGTTTTCAAAATAGTTTTAAAATAACATTGCTATTACTTAATTTTTGCAAACGTTTTTTAAATTGTTATATTCAATCCGGTTTACTTCGATGATTGCGTATTTTTTGCTCCGGAAAAAAGAAAATTAAATCCCGCAGCAGAAAATGCATGTAAAGGTTGCGCATCGCCGCTTCAAGTTTTCGATGGCAGATCACAGATTATTGATCAATCGGCGTCTGCGATTTCAAGTTTTAAAAAACAACTGACAAGTGTTCAACTGAATATCATTAATGCATAGAAAATTTAAGAAGTAAAACTGGTGTTCCTCAATACACAATGCCAGAGGATACACTTATTAAAAACCAATTTGGATACTAATTACTATTACAGGTACCTGTGAAAATAAGTCACAGACTTTTGTTCTGCACATCAGTTTTTTAAAAGGATTTTCTATAAGAGTTGTCGATTGTCCCGATTTGTTTGTGTTAATGCATTGAAGAAAGGATTATATATAGAAAGTGTTATTTAAAGGCAATGAGAAATCGTTCGGACATTTACTGAAACAAATCTGTTGACTAAATTGTAATTTAGAATATAGAGTATTCCATGTAACTAACTAACAAAACTTTTATTATAGATAAACATAACAACACTGAGTGTGTAATATATCGGTACATACAGCAAAGTTGGACGTTAGAAACGAAATTGGATAATATCTTAAAACTTTTTTTATATTTTATATTTTTTTGAAACGAAATAAATGTTTTCAGCAAAGTTTAAAAGCAATTGCTGAAAGAAAAGTTCCTTCAAACAACTCTTGGCAATAAACAAGAATTTCTTTATAAAAAAAGTGCTTTAAGCTAATTTTTCATTCCAAAAAGGCATTTCAGCCTCCACAATCGAAATAATAATGGCAGCATTAACTTCAGCACTTACGTGGTGACCACCTAATAATTTATGCTCAAGCTATGCTAATATTATATCTTCCCCTCTAGCAATCGCATTAAAACTTGACCTTAACCTATAAATTGTTGTGCCCTTTTCCATGCAGTCGAACTATGTTTCACTCCCCTAGATGCATTTTACTCCATCTAGCTAGCTATTCATCAGATTGCAATTCCAAATTCCAATCTCACTTTTTTCTGCAGACATCAAACTGGTCCCCAAAGGTGTCACATTATATGCAGCATTTTATCAATGTGCCCAATTCCTCTATACGCCGGATTAAAAATGTTTGTTCAATACCCGATATGTATCCTACAGATCTTTGACCTCTAATAGGCGAGTGCGCTAATAAATCAGGCATGATAATAGCGATGCTTTGAGTGCCATTAGGCTGTCATCACTTAGATGGGGGCGAACAAAATGTTTAGCATTAAAACAAATGGCAACCATTCCCACAAATTGTCGGAAAATATATAAATGTGGCAAGATAATAGAGGAATTGCTGTACACAATATTTTTGATAAATTAATGGTGCATCCAATTTTTTTTTTAATTTTTCAAAAAAAAAAAAAAAAAAAAAACAAAAAAAGGAATGGAACACTCTTTTTGTCCTTTTCAACAAACATAATGTGGCAATATAAAGAAATCGTTGTTTTGCGAAATGTTTACAATTGACAACGTTTTGTCAGCCAAGTCAGAAAGTTAGGCAAACAATTGAAATATCGCTCAGCTAAGTGCAACGTCGTTTAAGTTCCCATAGACAACTGGCGCTTTACTTATTACTGGTTTAAGTTTGTGGTTTAGTTAATGCTAATGCGGATACGGAGAACTTAACAATTTGTCGTGCCGATTTTTTGATCAAAATTTATCAGTGGATGCAAATGAAGTATTAGAAAAATAAGACCAAGAGAAAGTAAAACAAACAAATTCCTCCTAAGTGTACATTAATTTGTCGACAACAATGCGTCAAATTTCACAACAATTTTGGTTTTGCACCTCGAAATAAGTTTACATTATTGCCACAGCTGTTTTATTTATCAGTAAACTAACAATGATAGCTTAATCGAAAATAAAACGCCACTAATATTAAGCCATCACTAACAAATAAAATATCACTAAAGTAAAGCTTAGAATCTGTAACCGTTATTGTCGAAAAGTTCAGGGGTGAACAAAAATGTTTTCCAACAGTTTTCTCACTTCAACATGTAAGTAATTCTGTCAGGAAAGGCTGCGTCCCCCACTCATGAATACCATATTCATTGTATCATCTGACACATATCATTCCTGACGGTGAAGTTCAACAATGGTGCATTAAGCAAATAACTTGCACATTTCAACTAGTCTACATATATCCTTGTGTACATAAGAAGATGTACACCGCTCTACTACGCGCGTAACTGCGCCTCTCTATGCAGTTACATGCATTTGAATGTTTGCGCTGTTAAAAATGTTACATGATGTTCGTACACAACAACAATGCAAACATTTGACAAGTACTTGTCAGATTTATGACAGACCCGGTGCCTCTAGGGACTGGTGGCGTAACTGGAATGACATGGGGGGACGTACGGCATCTTAACAGAGCTGGTAGACTACCGTTCGTCTACAGCAGACTACAGCTGATATGGATTCCCTTGGTATGCGAAGTACTCAACTGCGACGATGATAATGGAAAATACAAGAACAGGAACATAATATGAACAACAGCAACCATCGTTTCCGTTGAGAAGAAAATTAAAGATATTACGAAATTTTACTAAATTTATTCTCAAGGACATAATATCACGAGATAAAATCACGAGATGATATATTAAAGAAATCCACTCAGAAGTGTTTGCAGAAGCCGACGCATCTGCTGCAGTAAATTAGTTAAAAGTGTTTCAGAGCTATCATCATCACTGCTTACATCTCCCGAAAGTATTTAACGGCAATACAGATTCACATCATTGTCGTACGATAGAATTTTCGTAATTATGGTGCGACAATTTATAGGGATCAACAATTCACACTGCCATTTTGGTCAGTATTTGATTACAACTTGACATCAAGCAGTTAAAAAGTAGAGCCGAAGTATTCAAATGAACAGATAAACAAAGCAATATTTGAAGAACAGTGATGTGAAATAGAGTGAAGAAGAAAATGTTTTTGAGCCGAAAATAAGATGTGGTCATGATGATTTTTATCAATTGTTGCTGTTATTCTATGGATAAATATTTTACAATTAGAATAGAAGAAATAAACCATGATACGATCTTACTCAATCCGAAAATTATTATTTCGATTATTTTTCCGCTATCGGATGTCGTCAAGACTCTATATTTTTTGTTTAAGAAGCTTTTACCAGATTTGTTGATTACTTTACTAATCGGAGTGTTCGCTAGCTAATCGAGTATTTAATGTTTTCCTGTCCTGTTCTGCCTAAATAGTTGTTAGAATCGAATCTGGAAATGATTCCAAGCCATACGGTTTCCCACGCTTTTTCTTCATTTCATTACAACAAATTTTGGCAGCAGGATTGGTCTCACACTTTTGCATCGTTCATCAAGTTCATTTTAAAAACTTTTCGTTCTGCATAACATGAACTGGCCGCCACGATATGGCAGGGCCAACACGACATGGCTCACAAAATACGTGATCCACATGACAACGGTACGGATTTACTATTTCACGCGTAGTTTTTCTCTCGAAAAAGCATATTCGTTTGGTTCATCGAAACAATGCATTGTATGCAGCATTAGCCTCGTCAGATCGCATGCGACATTCTTCATAGTACCAGTGCTTATATCCAAGTACAAGTTTTGGGCAATACGCGATGTGTTGCCCTATGACAAGTTGCTTCTTAGATATCTTTGTTCGAAAATAGGGATGCTGCAATCGAATTCTTGTTGCAACAACCACATTCAATTTACATGTAGTTGCTTCAATCGAAATCATTTAATGTGCAATTCGACTACGTTAACTCCGTTTGCGGTTACCTCAAACGAATTATTTGATTGTGACGAGTTCCATATACGGTTACGGCAAATTTCAACTTCAATGTCACGACCACCAATCTTATATTTCTTTTAGGCATCCATTCATAAAGTATATAATATCGTGATGCGCAAAACATCGCAATAAAAATACTGTCTCTCGCCAGCTTCGAACTTACATCTGAATTCATGCGCAGCAGTATCACACAATTTTTGTGTTGTTCGTTGTCTGTTTAGTTAGTTAGTCCTAAAATTGAAAAAAAAAATAATATATTTTGACGAAAGTTCAATCTGTTGACAGCATCTGGAATTAAAATCGAGTTTTAGTTGTCTTCAGACCATACATGATGGCTGCTTCGAAAAACTACTATTTAAACATTTCCCCATGTCCGGAATAGGTTTACTGGTACTGGAGATTTTTGTCCAACTAGCTTCGCTCTGTTTACATGTACAATTTTCATTATGTCGCAAACTGCAGTCTTGCAAACGGCGATGTATTCTTTTCTCACGGACATTTCCTATATTGTACACAATAAAATATTACAAATATTCTTAATTTATTTACTTATTTTGGCTTGTAATTTAAAGCCTTCCGGCCAATTAAATTCCTTACCTTAAATTCATGACCAGTTTAAGATATCCTTACACCGAGACAATAAAGCGCAAAAAAAATAAATTGGCTGACTTTAGCATCTGTTTAGATTTGTAAGAATTTGTTACTTAACAGCGATTCCTTTCGAGATACTTCATGTGATTGTATTGGAAACAGACCCACATCACAGTAATCTTCATGCTTCATTTTCAATTAGCATTCTATAAAATCTATCATTTTCCGAGTACAGGAGGTAGAAGGAAACAAAATTTTTCACATAATTTCGGCTAGACCTCAGCAAAGCTATTTTCAAGAAATAACCACAGAAACCCCTTGTTGAAAACTTAATTAAATTCAAATAAAAAACTTAAATGTCAAGAATTTTATACGAACACATACATACTAGTGTGAGCACTTACGAACACACAAATGGAACAAATTAAATATTTGCCTTCCACGACGGTGCTGTGGAAATACCCCGCACTTTTCTCTCTCACCATTTTAAACCTTTGGAATTTTGATGATGTTACTGTCGTGGCCCAGTTCCTGATGTGTGCGGAACATCTGCAACAGCTTGCGTTTACTTTTGCTCAAGGTAATGCTGATAAATTAGTATAGGTCATCGTAATGATGGCTTCAATGTTTCCGAATTTAATGGCAGTATTGGCCAACAAATATTGATGACACTACCGCAAACTTTTAGTTTTAACAACGAATCTATGCTGCGTCTATGAACAAAGTATGCAGGTGCGTTGTGGGATGGCGTCGCATATCAATTTGATTATCCTGAATACGTGCGCTTCAACGTTTCTTACTGAGAAATGTTACCTTTAGTAGCTTGGATGTACACACAAAAAGCGCTGCCGGAGAAAGGGAACGCATCACAAATTATCATTCTCCCTTCCTTAACAAAGTTCTATAACAATCATTTTTATAATGACATGAAGCTTTGTAATAAAGCATACCTGAGTGTACTTGAATATGTGAGTGGAAGCGTTAGTGTACTCGCACAGTCAGAGTATGCAAATAAAATTAAAATTCTGAATTACTCGTTACTTTGGAGCAGACGCTCTATCGTATCATGTCACACAAAGGAGGACTGTGCATCAGCGAGTGTCTCTGCTGAACATGTTCAGAAGGCACACACACACATGCACAATGTAGGTCCTCATGCAACACTATCTATCCATCTGCACATAGAGCGTCGCAAAGGTAACTAATGAAGCCTTTGTATACTAGTGGCTGCAACCCTCGCCACTCATATATGTACATGCCACAGTGTGTGTATGCATGAGCGTAGGTGTTAATTTCATACATTCTAAGAGCAGATTGCCAGGTTACTTGGATCTTCTCAAGGGGAAGGTGACATCGGGTGCATAAGGCCATATGTTGGAATGACGGGAGGCCAAAGAATCTTGGTACAACTAGAACCTGAGCTATATTAACCGGAGCTCGGAGTAGGAGAAAGTGTTTTGAAACGTATGTTTGGAATATTCGCGTAATAATTATGATCACTTCATTCAAATATCTGATTAGGCGATGAGATCTTGAATCTTCTATGGACTTTTAATATTTTTCCATCTCGCATGTCATCGAATCTAGCCTACTAACCGTAGGGATATCGATTAATAGTTGCTCTAGGGAGTCATTTCCAATATGATATGTATTTTTTTCGGTTTTGGACCAATTTGATCAATTTGTTACCTTGTCATTAATTCTGAATAAAACTCGATATGAAAGGGAAAAGGGGTTTATAATTTTAATGTGCGAGGTGTGATCAAAAAATAACCGTTATTTTCAATTTTTTCAAAAAGTATTTATTTATTCATCAATTTCTATCTTGTCCCCTTCAAAGTAAAGATATAATACACTTATGTCAGTGACTTTTCCAATTCTCGAAACACTTCTGAAACGGATTTTTTGGTATCGCCAACAGCTCCTGTTTCGCTTTTTCTTTTATCTCCTCAATCGTAGAAAAAACGCTTTCCTCTCATCGGTGTCTTCAGTATTGGGAAGAGGAAAAAGTCAGCGGGGGCCAAGACCGGTAATTACGGTGGTTGAAGCATGGTTGCGGTTTTGTTTTTGGCCGAAAACTCACACACAAGCATCGATGTGTGAGCTGGCGCGTTATCATGGTGCAAAATTCACGATTGGTTTTTCCACAATTCTGTGCGTTTCTGACGAATTGCTTCGCTCAAATGGCACATAATTTCAAGGTAGTATTCCTTATTGACCGTACGACCTTGTGGCAAGAATTCATGATTCATAGAGGGAATGAAAAGATTCATGGTTCATAAATGGTGGCTACGCAGCACGCAGTATAAAATTTAAGGTGCTTCATCTCCAAGTCGCCGGATCAAGCTTCGATAGTACCTCAGAAATCTGTCCCTTCCAATGCCATTTTAATCTACACTTTCTTCTAACATAATTTTTGTCAGTGCAATTGCTGATAACCTAAATTTTTCGACAAACATAAATTATATGAAATGAGAAATTGAGAGTTAAACAACTCCTCTCCTCATTAGGGTAGTCAGTTTGATATCTTTGTGGCAATTTCGTAATTTTAATATGACGTTATTAGTTTTGTAATATTGTCTTTTATGTCAGAATAAAATGATTCTCCTTTCGGATTTTAAAAATATCTTTACTTCCTCCCTACTGTTTCTGGTTTTGCAGATATCTCAGAAAATTTTTTGTGAAAGTTAGCTAATGTTGTTTTTATTGCTAGTAAAAAGTGCGTTATTTTTTGTGAATTTTGCTCCTAAAATGAACAGCTGTGTTTGCTGCTAAAAATGCCAATAGAAATTTAGCACTTCCGTGGTTTGATCTGATCTATAAATTCCAGCATTTTCAACATTACGAAGTGATAACCTGTTCACATGAAACTGAATATCTTTGATTCGATTTGGTATTTATCTACAAGATAATAAGATAATAAATGTATATCACCTAAGAAAACAAAAACGACAGTGTATATAAAGTTCTAATTTCACAAAGGAACATAGCACTGCCCTCATATCACATTTTGAGGTACAAAGATAAGATTTGGCACATGTGCTGCTGGTTTAAAAATGAATTTGTTAGAGCAAAAATGTGCATTGGAACTTAGAACTATAAGCACCTAACAGTATTTTGTTATCAACTCCAATATTTTATTATGATTAGAGAAATGTTTCATAGGAAAGGCGGCCACACAACTTAACATTGTCACCAGCCGCCTTTTACGACTTATTATTAGGAATGTGAAGACAATATAATGTACAAATTGGAAAATTGTCTTTTTTTTATTAGTCATGATTTGAGAGTCGGAGACGGAATTTTTAAACGACCATGTTTGATATTTGACACGTATGCCACTGGCAGAGAAAGATATGAGCACGAGGAATAACGAGCTTTTGATAAAAAAAATAAAAACATTATATGGACTTATGTTCTACTTTCATTCTGCCTTGGAAAATTCGCATAGGCTACGAAAAAGAGAAAAACTGCGTAATGTGAATATGAAATTTGGAGTAATATTTAAAAAGAAACGCAACCTAAAGTTGGGCTGTCGTCTTCTTAAGTTTTGATCCATGGCAACCCAATGCTAATACTTATGAAGTCATTGTAGCACAAGACTATTCGTTGGTTCTCATCCATAATTTGTTTAGAATGACAGGAATTTAATGCACTATCCCTTCAAAAGAAACTTGCGCGGAAACTCATTTTCAGCTACTTACAAAATCATGTGGAAACCTTCCGTGATGCTGACATTGCACCTTCCACCATTGCCATTAACGGTCCTCATTGTTATTTGAGGAATACAAGGAATTCTGTACACAAAGATGGTTATTTCTAATGTAATTATTTGTAACAACGTCTCGAAGTAATGATGCTTGAAGTGGCGGGCATTACGCTTCACTTTAGTCAAATGACATTGGCGAAGCTACCTGTCATTTTTCTTGGAAAGATCAATGGCGGCAGAAATGTAAAATGAAATACAAATAAATTAATAGGAACATCCCGTGTAGACAGACACAATGCTGCATTACAGCGAGCAAAGAGTGAAGCAAATTATGAAAAATAAGTGAGGGCCTTTGGGCACTATGCCTTCCTGGCACAGTCTAGCTGATGCTGGAACAATTTGCTTTATAATACTCTATTTAATATTACAAAAACCAGTTTATATGTGAAATGCATTTTGCAGCCACTTGCTTTACATTTCTATAGAATGAAGAAATACTTCGGATTCAGTTAGTCGATTTATTTTTTTTATAAATTTCATTTCATAATTGATTTTGGCAACGTCTTCAGTTGTGTACTTGCATGAACTCTACGATGACTTGTAGACTTTGGCAAAGAATTTCTTGTCATGCCTGCAAACAAATCTCCGTTGAGTTGCCACTTTCGAAAAGTGCATATTCTTCAAAGTGAAGATACTGAAATCATAGTTGCCAAGTCGCATTTTGGGCTCGCATGGCCAATTCCTTCACTGGAACAAGACTTCACTACGCAACAAGAGCGCAAGAGATATCGAAAAATATCCATAAAATCAAATTAGGAAACTTATTTAACTCAAATGAACATTCAATCAATATTTGCCAAAATTAAAGCACATGCAAACAAGGCAGATATTTGCGTACATGTGTGTGAATGTGCAGACTTTCCTTATACGAGTACTATCCTGATGTTCTTTGGTCAGCAACAAGAGTGGTTTCCTCATCATCCCCACACTCAGACGCATTTTGATGCAAGGATGAACAACTGAAACAAATTCTTCAGGAATTCTTGTGTCCATTTACATTGTCCTGTGTTCGTGTTTCAATAACTTTGTACGTGTGCAAATGACTGTGTACTGACCAAAACCAAAACCGAAAAATACTAAAATCTCAATTAGTACACAACGTTACCAATCAATATTTGTACAGAGTGCAGAGTATATTTTCACAAACATCTCCACTAGCATCTCCAGTCTTGAACAAGTGCACAATTTGCATGTTTACAGATTCCTACATACGAACGAACATTTGTTTGAAAACCAAATACGATATAATGGTAGTGTATCAGAGTGTAAGCTTAAAATATTCGAACATGCACATCAAAGTACGCAACATTGTGTTGCAATTTAATATTGCTACCGGATGAAAATCCCCGGAGCCCCTTGAAAAACGCCAAGATGGCAAACCACTCCCCTTCCCCACACACACGCATTTTTATAATACCGCATCAGATTTGTCCCATAGTATTGCCATTGAAGAGTTGAAAACAATACTTTATCGGCATAAAGTCGATTGAAGAATTCACACTGCACAAAGGTATCACAGAGATGATGCACCAAAAGCATTTTGAACGAACACCTCAGAAGGATGGTGATCCCACCACAATGGCATGGGAGGCTTTACCCAATTCAGCTACTCTATTTTTCGCAGCATCCGATGGAACCACAATTCATTATGCATGATATAATCACAGAGGAGTGACTATAAAGTGAATTATTACAGGTTGACAACGACGTGTGTGTGGGCATGTTAAAACTATGTCGTGTTAGTCACTGCTCAGTAAAACAAGCAGAGCTATGTGTCGATAACTACAGAAGTCTCACATTTACAACGTACACTCTGAACATGAAACAAACGATACAATCCATTGGACAAACATCGATAACACTAACAAGACGATTCATTTACACGAACCTATTTGTTTTCGAATTCCTCTGTACGATGCTCAAACTTTATTGTGACTCTACTACTTAAATGTGCTAAATAATTAAGTAAATAATTTGGGAATCTCTCACCAAGATATTTAAATCGCTGCCAACATATTGCATAACAAAACAGAGCGATAAAACTTAACAGACAAAATCAAGCTTTACAAAGGCCTCTATTTTTACAAGTCATTCCATTACAACTTTCCGAACATAAATTACTCAAGAGTTTTGGAAAAAAAATAAAAAAAACTCTGGCTAAAAAAGGATTAAGTGCAACCCTTATTGTATCCACAATCAGAGTTTGGAATGTAACTTTTGCAGCAACAATGAATAATCAGGAAACGTTCCGAAGGCTTGTTAACTTGGTTTAAAATTTAAAATACTTAAAAAATGGACCTTTCTAATTATAGACAATGCCCGAATTCACATGCGGCAATATATTCAGAATATCATTCATATAATGTTGTAAATATTAACACTTGCACCTTTTGCCAGCCAAATTACATTATCCTATATCTCCTCTTAGTTTTAGTCATGAAGCAAATGAATGATAGATATTATAATAAACTAACTCTTCTTCCATCGGTAAATTTTGATGAGTGATATTTTATTCAATAAAAATATTAAATGCATTTCTTAAAAGATGTTTAATTAAAAAAAATATTCTAACTAGCAAAACTGCAGGAGAATTTAATATTTTTTTAACTTATTTCTTCGTATAACTTACACGCAAGCAAATGTGCAATACTGGAAGTGAGAAAAGCTGGACCCGACGAGGTATCGATAGCTTGTGAATAATAATATATGTTTGGGTTTTATCCCAATTTGAGAACCCGCTTTAATAACATTAAGTTTCACTACTTTTCATTTTTTTCTAAAATTATTATATTTGTTTTGTTATTTCATCTAAAAATTTTATACAATACATTGGTCGGTATTTCGTCTTCTATACTGTGGATCGGATTCCCTATAAGTAGATGAAATCGGTCTAGGAAAAAACATGCCCATACAAGGAATGACCAATGACCAGCCGTGGAATAGTGAATATTTTTAGAAGCTTTTTAGCAATCGTAGAAAGTTTTCACTACCAAAAAGTACGGATTATCCGTACACATACTCGTATACTCCATTAATTTTGTCTGGGAAACCGAGCAAACAAATTATGTATAATTATTATGCATAAAAAAGACCTTTTTTTTTGTATGGGAAGAAGTGCTTTTTAGCACGCCCATTTATCTGACGATGAATCGATACATCGTCTTCGGTCCGACCGAACAGATCTTCAGGATATTGGTAGTCATCCTATGTAGAAATTAAAAGTGGTTAAAAGCCAAGAACTGCTATAAAATATTTTATGATTCCAATGGTATGAAACTTCTTAGCATTTGTGTAAACAGTAAATAAGAAAAAATGAGTTGGAGATGACAAAATCATTATGAAAAAGATTTTTTACTATAATTATAGGTAGGTTCGGTTTAGAGTTTTAACGAACAATTGACCTAATGATCTCCTATCGGACAAAGGGGTACTGAGTTGCATATTTTGTTTCAACCACAAAAAAATATTAAATTAATAAATGATTACATAATAAATAAAAATAACTTCCATATGGGTAAGTCGAAAGACTGCTATAACATCAGTCGGCAATACGCGTAAACCAACCAACTCCAATTTCTGAAAAATTGTTTTAGTTTAAAAAATGCTCCCAAATATTAAAAGAAATGATAAAGTAGTATCATCGCTTAGTTTGGAAGCATTGACTAAGGGAAAATTTTACAGAAATTAAAAACCTTGGAATTGTTGTAAAAGTTTGCAGTTTGTTTCCATTCAAAATGGGGATAATTGATTTACGCAGTAAACCGGCGAAATCTCTTGGAGCCGCTTAAAATTTATACAAATTCTTACTTAATCTTAAATGAAGGGCGTTAAAGCTGACTTTCATATCCTCTGTTGATCAATTATCTAAAACTCTTTTTGTATATCAATAGCGCTGATGTGATTTTCCTACCAGTGCAGGAAAATACTACATGCAAATGGTAATAATTGATGGAATGTAAATGAAATGAAATGGAATGTAACGACGCACACACATATACGTGCACAAAAAAAAACGCATAATGTTTATGGCAAGGACAAGAAATTAAAGAAGAAGTCCTTCAGATCCCGAGAGTCAATATGTTACAAATCAACATATTGACAAAGTCAAATGGAGTTAACAAGTGTTCGGGTTTGGTGTAGTAAATCAAGTCCATGACAAAATCAACACTGAATACAACCCATGAATGGTCTGTCTACAAAGCACGGACAACAGACAACGACAAGACAACAACAGATACAACCGTCATAGTCAAGTGAATGGAGAACATAACAGAATGCTATTCCCAAAAGCTGCCACAAGTAGTAGAAGCAATTTCGCATCCAAATGTTTGTTTTCAACTTTTTCCAAAACATTTCCATTCATTCGCAATGTCTTCAGAAACTACTGGGCGGCCCGACAACAATCAGTATGCAACAATATGTGGCAAAAATGGCAAACAGGCAATTTGCATATTCCTTATTTCTCCGGGGACTAGACACCCGGTCTGCCCCTTCTGTGTGATTTCTACACAAGTCAATTTTCAGAGTTTGACACAACTCCAGTGGGGCTGAGTGGAAAGCGATGAATTATGTTCTGGCCGTTGCCGCCGAGGCATGACAAAATTGACATACAAAACCTAGAAATTCAAAAGAAATCATCCTCTTGCTAAAGTAATCGTTTGTATTTTAACACTCACAGATTCCAACAAAGTTGTCTATGAGTTTGCACACAAAGCCAATGCTCGGCTCTGATAGATGCGTTATAGCATTCATCATCATAAAACATCTTACACCCCAGTCTGGATTGCATTTTGAAAACTTTTCGTGGGCTTATTGGAGAGGCCACAGAGTATCCCGGAACCCAATTACATGCAAAACATGGACGTCATAAGGTGGATGCCATAAAATATGCACTCAACATAACTGAATACATATTGTTTGAACAGCGAACTCGTTTGTATCCTGTCCTTGTGTACTCAAGTCTGTAACAAAATGTGAATTATTTACCCCAACATTAGCAAATTTATTGACATGTATAGGCGGTAGTTATCAATTAATTTGGTTCCTACCGGCCACTAATTGAACTAAGGTATCGGTCGACTTATATGTGGGAATGCTTACCCATGATCCTTTTTAATGCGGTCTATTCCAATTGATGTTACTAAGCAATGTGGAAACCTACAGTGGCTGACAATTTTCAACTACAAAGGAAATTGTTAACTTTTAATAAAATTAAGTCGCCCATTACACAAACTTCCCGACATATTGACCGCCGTCGAAAAGAGCAGCGGCTACAACGAACAAGTTTATTCAGTCAACGTTTCCATTCATGTGGTCCGTGTGCAACGCAAAGCAAACTTTCAATTATTCCCCATTCTTTTAGTAAGCAATCTGTCAATACGCCAGCACAAACACACGTGTCGTCGAACATTCCCTGGGTTTATTTATTGAGACATTCCGGAGTTTAGCACAAACTATTTTTAATCGTGTGTTCTGGAATGATTTCTTCGTTAGGTTGCGACGGAAAACGGTTACGAAGCCAAAAGAAACCACAGCAAAAAGAGATTGGTCGCCAAACAAACTTGGGGTAAGAGCGCGCACCGTCCGCCTTCCCAAAGTTTGATTGAAATGTTTATGGGATTTGTCACAAGGAATCATTGTAAGCCCTTTATAAAGCAACGCTTAAATGGTTTTAGTGCTAATTGTGGCCACCAGTACGAACGAGAAGTCCGAGTCATTCAAAGAGCGAGTAATTAAATGGAAAGTTCGTAGAAGAGGAGACAATTGGTTTCTGCGTAGGACAACTTAATTCTACTTTAAGTGGTTTCATTTAATTTGCCTCAGCAAGTTTTCTGCCAACTGCATGTGCCATCATACTCCATTCATAGACTTACAAGTCGACAAAGAGGAACAACCTTATTTACTTACAATATCGATATCTTTGTGGGCACAAATTAAATTATGCCTTTAAGCAAATGAATGTCTAATGGAGAAGTAGCTCCATCTTAATAGAGAAGCGGACTGCTTTGTTAAGATAGGAATGTACCCTTTCCCATTTCCATCCACTTAACCACATTTGGAACATTGCCCCTGAGCTCTGAACAAATTGCAACCTGCAGCGCCAACAAATATCGCTGCAGCTGTCACTGACAGACGAAAGCAGACAAATTCTTTCCTTGAACTTTCGCTGCGGTAAAGTAAACTTGAATCTGTTTTCAATCGCAGAAATTTAGAGTTTGTTTTGAAGTCTTTTCATATTAAATGTAACACATTCACAGTCATGAGTGAATTGGAGTGATTTCTGGATATTTTCGGATAAGAAATGTGATAGGTCTGTAAACTGCATATTCAACTGAACAAGGAAAACAAATGAGCAATGTAGT
This sequence comes from Philornis downsi, assembly GCA_019455685.1. Lineage (NCBI taxonomy): Eukaryota > Metazoa > Arthropoda > Insecta > Diptera > Muscidae > Philornis > Philornis downsi. Next base: position 561,339 of record JAHXMU010000810.1, read on the forward strand.
GGCAAATATTTTATATTAATTTTCTGTAATAACAAAGTAGAAGCAAACCTTTCATTTGTTACTGGATAGACCGATTCATGTTCGCAAATATTTGGTGGATACACAATTACTATTAAATTATAAATTTATAATTATATAATTATAATTATTATATTATAATTTAAATTTATATGTTTTTATTTTAACCAGCATAATTTAAGAGCTATCCTAAAACATCCCCTTAACAAAAAAACTGAATTACGACTTCAGAATTTTTTTAAATGATGGAATTTAATTTACGTTCCATTAAAAACATCTCGGCTACTTCCGCTTGATCACGGGTACAACTCCGCATACAGGCCCTCATATCAATATTTGAGAGGCTGTCATCTCTATGTATCTGACGAACACTTGGAGTAATCGACAAGTAAGCTAAATGCATTTCAAATTGTGACGTTCAGAATCGTTGTTAAACTTCAGGTCTAGTCGAGTGAGTCTAAAAGTAGAATGCGTATAAACGTGAGAAACTCATCTGTATTACATTCAGGGTTTGCAAGGGAATTTATCTTTTTTTTTTTTTTGTTTAATAAACATCGTAGGACGTCACGTTAAATCATTCCCTTTAGTGGAATAAGGTGCTTATTTCAGCGTAGTGCCGCATCGGTAGCAATTAAAAAAATTTTTATAAAAATGTAAAACATATGATAAAATATTTAACAAAACAAGTTTCTGCTGTGTTTGTAATAATATTTCTAGTGAAACATCTTTCTTGCTCCCCTGCAAAGCAGTTTGCAGTTACGTTCTTTTAAATTTAGGTCGACTTATTAAAAATGTTGCTGAAACAAAGCCTTCGCAAACAATATAGTGAGCTTACCTCTAGTTTAAAATCTATGCCAAATAAAATCATTCTTAGGCCTACTTGAGAATCAAATCAAATCAGTTCCTGAAGCTGGCTTAACATTTCTTAAAAAAATAATTTCGATATTCTCCAACAACCACATTTCTTGAACGGAATATGAGAGAGTTTTCACGCTAAATGAGCCGATACACATTTCTATTTTTATGCTGTCTGAAAGACATCTACTGTTTAATAATGACTCCTATCATCAACCTCAGAGGTTGTACATATAATGTTCGAAGTTTGTCCTGCACACCAAGATGCCTGCAGCTCGTTGAAACATAGTATGCTGTACCAGAGTGTCAACACATTGTTATATGCATGATAATCCTGTAAACTAATTTCCGTATCACAAAAGGAACTTGTTGCCTAGTGCTCAAATATTGGTGGTTTGTTGGTTTTGTTTTTTTTTTCAATAATGTTTGTTAATCTCGATAAATTGCAACAGATTAACCATAAACGTGACGGTTACATTCCGCAATCAGCTTTATTGTAAACAACATATATAATATATGTATATGTATAAACACAATTTAACGACTTTCAGTATCCTCATTTCGCCATTTCAACTGTCAGTGCGAGGCAAAAACAAACACTTTGTTTAGGTATACGTCCTTGTCATTTACATGTATCGTGCATGCGTTTACATTGGCAAAGAGCAGGAGAAACATTCAGCCCTCAAGGTAACTGTACTCCGCACTTAGTGCTGAGCATCGTCCTCACCGCTTCCAATAAGCCAGAAACCACCACAAAATTCACGAATTCATCCCCATACGCACCGCTTCCACGGACGTCTCACCTGTGCATTAAAGTAATATCCAACAGCGATTGCTCTGTGACAAACTACATATACCAAAGCTGACTTCTTATTCTTCACCTCTGCACCCCACATGTGTGCAAATATTCATGTGGCCGGTAATTATTATTACACGCGCTTCATTTTGTTCTTTTCGCAAGTGCACAGTGGAGTCTAATAGTAAGGAAATACGCTAACAAAGTGACCATGCGGTCATTGCAATTATCCTACTTTGCGTTTACATTGACTCGATTGCGTCCTTGCGGTTGTTGGCGGTTCTTGTTGTCACATATTTGCATGCGTCGTAGAATGAAGCCATTTTTTCACGAAGGCTGCGAATGAAGAGTAATTTGTATGAGAGGTACTAGAAGACAATTAAATTTATATACTCGCGTATTTGCCCTATCAAATGTTATATACCGTTCTATCCACTAGTGGTTATCCATTTAGTAGTTTCAAAACCGCTGTTCTTGCAATGCTGTCAGCTGTTAAATACTTGTCGTCTCAAGTGTTGTTTATTTAGTGAAAGGTTTGCCATCCTTACGAATATGGATCGTTTAATAAGCGAAGAATACGTAAAAATAGTTAAAATTTATTACAAAAGTGGTTTAAACGTGATTCAACACGACCAATTTTGCAGAAAGCGTAAATTCATACATTGGCGTCGTCAACTGGCCACCAAGCTTACGCGATTTGACTTTTTTTATGGAACCACGTCAAAGACCGTGTTTACGCGGATAATCCTCAAACGTCGAAAACGCAGAAAAGTGTTTATGCCCCTGTCCAGTCTTCATGCGCAATTTTGGTTTCGTCGATTTTGCTACGGCAATTTTGCACCTTGCTTGCTCTGGAATGTCAATTGTCGAAAATGTCGATAGAATAATGGAAATCGTCGAGTCCGGCCATCATATAAGTGCTGTTTTAATTACCCAGGAACCAAACATTGCACGACCGTTTGGAATCGCATAAATAAGGCTGGATATAAAAAGAAGCCCGATTTGGGGGTACTATACGAATTAACACAAAAAAAATACTTATGGGCAGAATTTTCATCTGGGAATCACTATTAAATTGCAACAAAATTATCCCATTTCTGAAGCGGATGATGACTAAAGACAGGAAGTGAGTCATTTGCGACTGCGTCGACCCAAAACGGTCTTTGTTGAATTAGCAGGATTGATGGCGGTCTAACTCTTAATTAGGACATGTACTGCCAATAATTGGACTGTCTAAAGGAAGAAAACGTCCAAGAGAAGCCTATGAAAATCTAGTGCCGCCGTTTTTTGGCCTGTACGATAAAATTACATTCGAAATGGCAACAAGTTATTAAGCAAACCGATGCATATTTAACCTGAAATGGATCATTCTAGCCATGCTGAAAATAATAATATAGTCTTTGGTTAGAGCTTAAAAAATAAATTTATTATCTATTGCGCTAAACAACAGCGAAATTGTCCTAATAATACCACTGAATTTCTTACCGCGTTTTGGTTCTGAAATGAAAAAAATGTATCTACGGTATTTGATGAATGTAAAGCATTAACAGATTGGCTTATAACGCGGAAATTTGTCATTCCGGACTAATTCGAACTTATGACATTTCATGTAAAAAGTTTTCATTTTTTATGCAAATACACCGTCTACACCGGTGGAATTTAAACTGCAATATTGTCTTTTTAATCATAAATATTGCATATATTAATATTCTATATGTGCAATGCATCGTATCGTAATCAGTTAGCTTATGCAGATGGAACTTTAAATCGCATAATAATTGGTAGATTTTTGTGTACGCATATAAGATGAGAAAGCAATCCATACAATTTGTGCTTTGAGAATTCCGCCCATTTTCGAAAGCACTTTTGTCAATTTCTCGTCCATCCAAAATCCTGGGACTTAATATGCCTTTAGGGTAGCCGAGCATAACACGTACATTATTCTACAAAACAATAAGAAAATTATTTAAAATAGTCGAATATAGCACCAAAAAAGATCTCTTACTAGAAAAGAAAAGTTGAGCTTTAGCTTTTTTAATGATTTTTCATTTGGTAAATTAACAGTGGTTGATGAACAACAACTCGAAAACTTATTATCAATCAATTAGATAGATAGGAGTGATTGATTTGGTGAAAAATTTAGCAATGCAACTTAAAGCATGTAAGGAGCAGTGCAAATAACACAAATATTTTTAAGGCATTAACAAATTATAATAAAGCATTTGCAAAATTATTATAAATCGTTTTAACCTTTTCAGTTCATGAGTTATGTAGCTAAAAACTATCAACTATCTGACCGACATGCTTCGGTACTTGATTAACAATTGATTTGTTATTATTTTGCAATTTTAATATTAAAATACTTGAAATGTCCACTGGGATAGATTCCCCCGGGGGACTGCTGTCATCTTCATGCGAGTTCTCGCGAGAGTAAGCAAAGGCCGAAATATTTTTAATTATTCCAACCATAAAACGTTGGCAGACCTGAGCATAAATCTTAAAAGTAATCAAATAAGCCCGAAATGCTCATGCCAGCCCAAAATGTCTTTAAAAATAAACATTAAACTTTTTTTATTAATAACAAACTTTTGCTTTGGCAGTTCGACCCGAGCAGTGCTGCCGACTGCATCTATCCCAGAAGACAGACACAAACAATGTGGCGGATAGAAACGACCACATGGTGAACAAAATGTTAATCAAACTGCCTGTGTGCTTTGTTGCTGTTGTTGTCGTTTGTGCTGTGCTATGGATGATGCGAGTGCTAAATAAAACAAACATAAAAACCTGGAAGATCAAGCCAAGTATAAACATGCCTACACACATACTCTCACGCGTATAAACGTTTTCCACAATGGCCATAATGAAACTGAAATGATAGCAACGGCGCTGGGACTGCGTCTACTAGTTAGTTGTAATGCCAAGCCAAGTCCAAATAGGAATGGTCCCATAGGTATTTGCCAAAATACCTCATCCATTTTCGAAATGTTTGCTCTCATGCAAGGATTAACCTTCACACAGGTCCATGATCCGAATGCTGTTCCACCAGCCACAAGGACGTGAGAAGGTGTAAGAGTTCGGCTTGTGGTTAAGATTTGGGGCGACGTACTTGAAGCAGGTTCGTTTGGTTGTTTGCTCTGGAGGCGGGGGTACTCGTTTCAGATTACACCCATCACTTAACATCCCCAGTGATTTTTGCCAGCACTCAAGCAAATTAAATGAAATGACTACAAAACAAAAATCATAAAATTTATCTGTAAAGAATCAACACAATCACACTCCCCTCCACTTAATAATGCAACCCCTGAGCAGGAGATGGTTACGACCACCGGTACGGTGTCCATCCACATCTTCAAACGAGCTGGTGTAGATGTGCGGAGCTGGTGTTGGCACAGGACGTGTGATTTCAGTTTACACACTCCCGAGGTGCTAATTTAAGCATAATAACCCCAACTCAAGTACGTGATGTAAGCAAATTACGCAATTTATATGCAAGTAAAACCCACCCTGCCGATCACCACCCCCCTTACCCGAACACAAACTCATATCCTTGTGTTACATGACCATCCGACCCTCCTCTGTTCCATTCATTTGTACATCTAACAAACGTAATTACACGTTGGCCAAATATTTGTTGAATATATCAAGATCCAACTATCAAACTTGCCTTCAATCTGTCAACAACAACCGCAAAGGTCTTGAAAAATATCGAGATCTTAACAAAGTCCCACGTTTCATACAGCCCAAGTATATGTAATTAGCAAATGTCCCCTGTTGAATGGTGTCCGGTTCTTTGGCATGAATTTTGGTATGTCTAAGGATGTTCCATACTTGGTGAAGGACTGAATTGCAAAAAGGGGCAATACGTTACTCTCAAATATAATAACAAGTACAAGCGACTGATTGTGAATCGGCTTGTTAATAAAGGTTGTAGGCATTTAAGAGATCACAGTGCGCCTACTCTATACAGCTAAATGTCAGTGGTTAAATCACTCTAGAAGCGGTACTGTTCCTAATTTGTCCGGCAAAGCCAGCAATGCAGGAGAAGTGAGCGTTTGCATGAGTAGTGTACTCTGTAATCGAACTGGAACTAGTACTTGTACAAGTCGGAAAAATGCATCTTTGATAGGCACGATGGAAGCCGGAAAGCGCCTTTGCTGCATTCCATCTTCTTTTCAATTTGACACAAAATGAGACAAGAGAAGAAGGACCTTCCTTATTCGCTTCTAATTGAAGAAAGTCAAAGATTTCCCGTAAATACTAAACCATATAGATATAGAAAACTATAAATTTTGGAAAGGAACGCCTTCCAGAAGACATCTGAAAAACGCTGTATTTATAACAGGATGGCTTTTATTCTATTTATAATTTTGCAGGAACTTTATTTTATTATTTTACATGCGATTGTCATATATGAGCAATACCGGTTCATGCTTCGCCATGTTCTCATAAAATGTATTAATTAATTTGAATTTTGTTTAATTAAATTCAAACAATTAATTCCAGACTCAAGTAGTTTGTGCAAGGAGATAATAAGAAAAAATATATACTGGGAACATATAATATTTGAGCGATGAAAACGGTACATTGCAGCGTTTTAAGTGTGTCACAGTCCTACGTTTAACACAAAAAATTTCATTTATTCAAATTCTGATTAATCAATAGTCCGGTTAGTCAATTAATCATTAGTTTTATATAACCAAAATCACTGTTAATCGATTAATCGTAAACATGACTGGTCTAAATATATGATTAATCATTTAATTGATTCGTCTGGATTTTGGTTAATCTGGTCGGCTGACTAATCAATTTATCGCATGCATTCTTTTGCTGCCCACCCTCATACAAATGAGTCGCTAATATCAAATTTCACATTTCTCATCGGAATTTTATTATAACTCAATGTAATGAAGACGCAGTGCATATTAAAGCTTTCAGTATGACTGCTTCAGATGTGATCCAGTTAGGTTATTTTTTATTTTTGCCAAAATTTATTATTGGTAAATACTAAAAGCGCGATACTTCACAGGGAAAATTGGTTACAGCAGTGGATCCTTTTGATGTAGTTTTATAGAAGAAAATACGGCCCAGTGACAGTTCCAGACCACAATACGCACCAAACAGTTACTTTTTCCGGATGCAATGGCTTTTTCACGATCACTTCCCGGTTCTCCGACAATTTTGCTTGTTGTTGTTCGATTGAAATCCCACGTTTGAATCATCACTTTTGCAGTAAGTTTTAACTATTTTTGGCCGACCTTCAGTTGTTAAAGAATTCATATTCGTATATGAATTATTATTAAACTAAATAAATAAAACTTCAGATGACAGGACCAGCGGTTTTGAAACCACTAAGAGGTAAATATTGGGAATGACAGAAATTAACCTACACCTAAAAACAACTTTTTTGGTATTACCCAAATTTTGAACTATTCCATTGGCGGAATATCTTTAACCAATCTGTTATAGGCACTGGCAGATTAGGTGTGAAAAATCATAGCAGTACTAAAAAGTTTGTACATTAATGCTGAACACACTTCTCGAAATATAGATATTTCCAAATTTTCAAGAGCTTTACCATTTATTCGTTAAGTGACGATGGAATTACAAAAGTTACGATATTTCAAAATGTCACCATTGTATAAGTTGGCCTGGTTATTGAAAAGTACGAAAACCATATTTTAGTGATGTTTCGTTAGGAAGAGAGCTAACACATCATATTTTGTATGAGACTTGTTTTTACTAAAATATATTTCTAAATTTGTATATTTGTCCAAAGTATTCAGCTTTTTCATGTGAGCCAAAATTAATATTTTTTTTTATTCTGGCATTTAACGATTTCCGGAGCTAGAAGGAAAAAAAGTTTCTCCAAGTTATTATACGATTATGCAAGGCTCCACAGGTACTATTATAAAATAAAAAGAAGACATATCTGGCAGCAACAAACAACAATTCAATGGAAACTAGGATTTATCACGATCATCCAAGTTATTTTTCCACAACATCGCAATTGAGAAGGTGCAATTTTAGATAAAATTCTGTTTTAAACCAATTAGTTCCAGGAAAATCAAAAATCTTATTCTGTTTGTAAAAGGAATATTTGTTTTTGTTTTGGAGATTGTGGTTTCCGCAGTTTGTTCTGGGTCCTGGCATAAATTTCGCTCCTTTTATTACTAAATTCAAATTTAAACCAGAACGCTTTCTTCTGGTTGTTACATTTCTTCGAGTGAAGGTATACATATTCGAATTTCAAAAACTTACTTCCGTTCCTGTTTTTCCTCTTTAAATTGCGAATTTCAGAAAATAACGTACACTTATATTTAATGATTTCAGCTTCAGTCCTTTATTTTAGACAATTTTTTTTTTTAAGACAATTGTCTCCGTTTTCTTTTATGTTTCACCTCCTAAAAGGGCTAATTTTTAGAAAACCAAATCGACTGCACGCGTTCGTTAACAGCAATTCAGAAATTTCTTTTTACCCCGCCGTAAGAGTAAGTGGCGAATTTCTTTTGGTTCAATAATATCATAGCCCTGTCCAATTAAACAAATCTCGAAAAATTCCATCCGTTTTTAAAACGATATTAACATTATTTCGGTATCAACCATTTCCAACCAGTCATTACCATTTTGTACTACTTTTTTTTAATTTACCCCCTAAGGGAAATAATTTCATTACGTATATTTTAATTTTGGCATACCATCCTCTTAAGTTCATTCTAGGCGATCGAACTATTTTTATATCCTCACCCATAAAAATGATACAAGAAAAAATGTGCACAGTTGAATTTCTTAAGACGAAACTCATTTCAGAAATTTACGCTAGTTGTGCCGTGTTCGTCCGTCTATCTGGCTAGCCGGCTAGACTGGGTAACTCGAGGAATTCGATACAGATCGTTACAGTACAATCCATAAAATGGAAAATTTGACAAAAATTATTCCACACAATTAATTTGGAAGTGGATTAGATAATTTGGTGTAATATTAAAACCCACATGAATATCCTTATCGACCGAAATTTATTTTTATTATTACTTTTAAAATCCTCTAAAATAATGCCAAACAATTATACATAGTGGGACAGTTAGCACCATCAATAAAGGATTGTATTTTCTGTCCCTTTTCATAACCCTTAACACAGTAATATTAACCTCTTTCTTTCCTATTTTAGCTTCTAACAGTTCGAATTTTGCCTTCCCATCGCATCCTTAAGCTTACAAAGGATATACTCTCCTATACTCTCCTATACTTTCATGACTTTAGCTTAACCCTTTTGTTCGGCGCAATGGCAAAGGGAAGGGTACTTTCTTACGCACTTTATCCCATTTTTTCCTCAACAAATACAAATTTTGCAAAATACAAATTTCTATTTACAACTCCAACCTTAGCCGTTTGGTCTGTTCGAATTTGCTATTTTTGCCCATTTTTGTTCCTAGGAGTAGAGTCCCATTGCACTCCAACTATGATTTTGGTGGTTCCAGCTTTATCCAATTGATCTGATCATTCAGTCAGAAACGGATCTTGTGTATATTTAATACTATAAAACGGAACTTTTATTCATAGATTTGCTTAACTGCGGTGAAGCGCAGTTAGCCAAATAGCCAACTTTAGCTAATGTTTCTTTTTTGACGATTTTTTAACTGTTCGCGGTTTATAACTATTTAGCTGCTAATTTGAAAAGGTTTGGAGCTTCAGATTTTTTGAGATAGAGATGAATGAGCACATCATTTGTATTGCTAAACCAAATAGACATTAGGATTCAATTTGAATTTTAAAATTTCGCATTCCTGGAATTTCTGTTCAATAAAAATGACATTTGCTAACAGACAATTTAATTAGAAATTATTTACATAGTCTTCTCCTAGTTTGTAAGTAGTTCAAGGTAAATGAATTGATTCGCCGCCTCCTTCTTCGTGACACATTTCGGTCAAGGATGCCTATAATTTCAGCTAACCCAAGTATATGACCTCTGTGAAAATAGGCAAATGTGTATTGTACTTTTCTCACAATCATCACCGAAGGTATGTTGAAAAGGTCATATGATTGTTTGCGATCTGTCTAGACCCGTGTTCTGTTCTAAAACGGCTGATTAAGATTTTCACATAACTTTACTGAAAGCTCCGTGCCGTCCTACAAAGACGTATAAGCGTATAACCTAAAGTTGCATTAACAAAATCCAATCAGTTAAGATAGAAAAAGCTGTAGTCTTTCACAGTTAGTACGAGTACCAGTATCGCTATTTTTAAAACAGGGCATTACATTAAGATTCCAATCATCGAGCATACATTTGTTGAGTTAAATTTTGTTTTGAAGCTGATGAATGCTCATTATCAGTTCATCACCATCGAGAGAAAAATAGTCTGGTAAATGTATGGACCCGTCGTAGGTAACTGAGAATATCAGCTTCGCATGAATAATGAGTTATACAAAAACAATGAGTTATAAGAAAACTATCGGAAATATTTATTATTTAATTTTCGCTAATTTGCATTCATGACTGTTTCTATAGAGAATGTAGGTTTACTAGTTTAACTCAACAAATTAGTTGAACATTCTTTTAATCGCAATATACACATTTGTTGAAGTTTTATTATTTTTCCTAGTTTGGTTTTTACAACTTTCCCACCAGCGGCAATTTTGTACGTTCGATAAGATATTGGATGTAATATTTAATAAGTACTGGAATAAAGCTTGCATTTTGTAGCCACCTCAATCACAAATTAACAAATAAGATCTCAGCAAAGTAATTCGGCTCATTGGAGTCTAAGCATAAAACGAAATTCTCAGGATTGGCAAAAAATTGTTTATTAACATTTGAATATGAATCAGCGCAGTATCTTTAACGTGACAGCTGACCGATATACTCATTACAAACAATGCAAGGCATGAGATTTTTTCCAGAGATTAACCGACTCCAAATATTCATCCAGCTATGTTCCATTTAAATATCATCCTTTCTAATATAAACAAAGGGAACAACAAAACACTTTTGTATGCAAATGTTGTTTCAGCCATAATTTATTTGAGTTTCTACAGCGGCAACGATCTTGGCTCATGCAAGCAGACACCAACTGCCACGAGGGACAAGCGAGGGTTAGACTGGAAAGTAACAGCTTTATTAGTGCTCGACTTATAGGAATAGGCGTAGCCTTCATAAATGAAAAATACAAGTTATTTACTATGCCAAGCAAATGTTAAAACACTGATCTCAAACTGCGGTATTTCAGGCAAACAGCAAAGCTATCTGGGCGGTGAAACATGACAAAATTGCGTGAAACATGGTAAATAAGCGATTTTTAACTTACCCTTTCCGTATTTCTATCAAATAACAGAGCCATTTGTAACCAAAATCGTTCTATCTATAGCGATAACATCAGTTGTTCATCCCCCTCTCCAACTGCAACAATTCCACACATTGTTGCAAGGTAGACTCGTCACAGATTCTACAGGCTCGCGACAGCCAACACATTGCCGTCTCCCTGTAAATATCGCGCATTTAATTTTCGACTGCACCTGGCCTGGGGCTTTGTCATGGAAACTATAAAAACGAATTGTCATTTTGTATCACTATGAATCGTTTGTGGTAGTGCATTTGTCGTAATAGGAAAGCAATCAAATAAGTAACGACAGAGAGCGTTTTATGACAATTCTATTATGGAAAATCTATTAGCAATGAAAATTTCAAACCAGATCATGACAACCTAATGAAATATATACTAACTTTCAGCATTTGAAAAATGTAACATTCCATATAATTGCAGCAAGCACGCAATATGCAGCAGTCATGCGTGAAACCAAATCAATGTCAAACCCCAAATGAGCGCTTTTGGGAGCCCGCATGCAACCATTAAGCGGTATGAGCCGGGACAAATGGACAATCGTGCTGGATATATCCGTCAATCATGCAGCAAATTAAATAAATTGGGAAATGAAATAATTAATGTTGCAGACAAACGCAATGCATACTCGCACATACACATATGCCGCCCCCGCACCCATAACCACCTGATGTCCAGCGGTCTGTGCTCGAACCTCAAGATGACTTATTTTCAAATTAAGATGACTTATCAGTGAGCTCAAATGTGACTCACGCCTCGTGGTTTTATCCAAAAGCATTTATTACAAGTTTCTTTCAGGAGTACAAACTGGTCACGATATCCAATCCAATGTGTGGATGGATGAAGGAGCACGAATGGTGACAGCACAATAAAATTAAACATTTTTCCAACACATGCGACAAATGATTTTCGACACCTTTGTGGGCGAATGTTTAAATGAAATTGAAATAAGATATCAGCGTTTATTTGCTAAACATACTCAGATACTCACATACTCACTTGTGCGGACAACGACTATCATTACTTGGCTGCAAGGCAAACCAAGCTGAAACATTTTCACAGAAGAGTAAAAAACAAATTCGGAAGAGTAAATATTGGGTGAACCAAAAAGACGGCAAAGTCATTGTCTCCAACCGCTCCTCGAATTGCGTCAGTTTGGATTTAACATTATTATGTTCAATTCGTTATCGATGTAGCTCCACTCCAATGGGACAGGATGTTGTAGTAACCTCACCAGCGACTCAATTTGTTTTACTAAGATCGATATTCATGCTATCAATTGAAGACATCCGCAATATTCGTTAGCACGTTGTTCATATTCTGAAGGGTACCGAAACAAAAATACGCCAGCCATTTCTTCGCGCTACCTATTTGTTCAATACAGTGCAAGTTGTTCCTTTGCTAAGATCGCTACACTGATTGGCAATTAATTGGCAGGTACACCGACAGTAAACTCAATTCTGTATGGGTCTCCTCAGTATGACATCAAGCATCATCTTGTAGCCAGCCGTGAACGTGTAGGGTCTATTCTGGCTAATTTGACAGAATGTCCTCGTACTTTATGTTTTTACCCTTACTTGTGATGACTCAATCAGGTAACATATTTTGGAGCAAATAATAGTTGATATAATGAAGTTGAAGTGGGGTAGTTAGGAACTATAAAAGTATAAAATTGTCAAGCCACATTTCTGAAAAACTTTATGGGAAATTTTCGTATTGTTGTGATCAATATTAGCGACAGAACCAATTTATGGGGCTACTTTCGTGTCCAGGTTCAACCAAAATATGAAGACGTCACAACTTCTTCCAATTTTATTATGTACATCAGAGCTTGAGCCCAGTTCAGGCTTGGCTTCAATGAATATATTTCGTATACTCTTCACTTGCTTGATTTAGAAATATCATTTGCGTGATGACAGTAAACCAATTTTGTCCATTTGCAGGTTATCGAGGAAAATTTTCAACGTATAGACAAATTGCGGTATTGAAACCAGACTTTGAAAACATAATATATAAATAAGCATGTGTCGCCCACTTCATACTAAACTGCCTCAATTCATAATGGGCAATTTTACTGGAGATTGGCTAAAAGATTTCAAGCAGTAATAATTTACAAAAGTGCTACAATTAAACTAAAATTTATGCAAATATTGTGTCAACATATTAATGTAAAATGTTATATAATATATTATATTAAAAACTCAATCTCTACGTGGTTCATATCAGTTTTATTTTTAGTTACTTGAGTTGTGACATTATTAGGACGAAAATCATTTAAAATAATAATTAAAAATGACATATTTGTCCAAGAAGTTAATGTACTCGTGTAACATAAATGCGTTTAGTTTTTTTTAATCTGAAGTCTTTAAATATTCTGCAACAATAAATTTTTTCTAACTAAATATTTGAATTGTTCCTGAACTGTTTTCTTAATAAATATGCGCCTATTGCTTGCTGAGCAATGCATTAGCTCAGATATATTCTAATCAATCCAATGTGAAATCCAATAAGTCTGAACTGAGCCTGGAAGCATAAAATAAGAAGCCTTTAATAAGATACCGCACTTAAATAATATACGCACTAAGATTAATAACGAATTTTTAACGTTTTTATTCAATTTTGCAATTAATACCGCTACAATTTTTCCGGACCTTGACCAAATTGAAAAAAAGGGAATATGTGTATACATTTTTTTTTAAGCCAAAAGATTACGAAAATTCGTTAACATCACTTTCAAAAAAACACTTTTCCAACCTTAAAGCTAAAGTAATATTTCATTTATCAGGATAATTTATTTATGGTTTTTCTATTCAAACACAAAATGCTAAATTCAGAAATGGCCCTTTTAGCAAAACATTTTTGTCACCATCGATATTTACTTGCCGATGATTTATATAATATATAAATATAATATATATACAAATATATTTCAATTTCAACTTCAGATTTTTTAATTATAATATATTTTTAAATATAATATATGGTATATATATGTAGGAGAATATACTTTTTATTCAATTTAAATTTCAGCAACTTCACGGTTTTAAATGCACTTGAATTACATTTATTAATCGGGGACTCAGATGAGTACTTCTAATTTCTACGGCTGGAGTGATAAACTTATGTCATAGTGATTTATAAAAATAATAATAATAATAATGAAAAAAAATTTAAATTTGGCTTTGAAGACACTTTGACCACTTTGGATCTTCGAAATACATGTTTCTCAATGGGATTTATTTCACCATTAGGATTTATTATACTCTTACGACTTTTGCATTTATTTCTCCTTATGCAAAAGAAGTTTTGATTTCATGAAAGCATTCGTATGTGAATCATTTATTCAGTATGAAATCAACAGAGAGCAGGTCTTCATGACTGTATTCGAATCAAAGATGTTTTTGATCAGATCAGTACACGATACCAGAACATGTGTTTACATCCAATTTTAGGGTAAATGATTTGAAAATGGCAACTGATAATTTGATCAATCTAAATATTTTTTACACCTGGTTAAATTAATATTGGGTAAACTCACGTATTTGTTTTGTTTCAAATGACAAAAAATTTAACCTTTTTCGTATTGCATTGTTGATTTAGAACTGTTGTGGACACAGTTGGTTAACAAAAGTGTATTGGACGTACTGTGTGCGCGTTGCATAATGTGTCAGTTTACGTTCAGTAAATCTACTCTAATTCGGACACTAACTTGTTCACTGTGTGAACTCAAGGAATTGTTCAATCCATGATTTACCTGAGTCTCATTATAACTGCGCCAGGTCCTTAGTTACCCCACGGTCTACAGTCTAAACAGAAACTAAGACAACATACGGCGGCACTGTTTTTTTTTCCGTTCTTAACTATCCCCTCATAATCATAATTTAGAAGTTAATGACATTACCCGTCGCCAATGTGTGAATCGACTGCTGCAGAAAGAAAAAGAAAAACAAATTTGTTCTATTCTTCACTCGCAATTAGCTCGTGTCTGAGTAATTTGGATACTTTATTTACAGCCCCATATTTTAAACGAAATCGTGCAACTATATGTCATTAACTGGTCTGAGGTACAGTTTGAGTTTAATTTCCTTCAGGCATTGGCTGAAAAAAGTCTCACAAAAGCGCATCAGAAGAAAGAAACACTTCCGAACACATTATTCAGAATATAATAATATCGAGGTTGTAGATCTGAAAATATGACAACAATCAATTTTAAAATAAATGGTATCCCCTACGAAGGTAAGCAACAAATTTGACTTATCTTCCTAACTATTTCCCTAGGAAAATTGTGTTTGCAGTTGAGTTATCGACTTTGCCGGGCAATACTACTCTAAATACATTCATACGGGATCATGCCCAATTGACAGCAACTAAATTCATGTGTCTGGAGGGAGGCTGCGGCGTATGCATTGTCTCAATTAAGGGCAAACATCCTGTCAGTGGCGAAATTAGGACATGGGCTGCCAACTCGGTACAGTGAATACATACATATGTAATAGATGCGATGTCAGCACGGACAATAATCTTTTCTTATTTCCAGTGCCTGACTCTGTTGAACTCTTGCGTGAACTGGGAAATAACCACTTGTGAAGGTATTGGTAGCAAGCGAGATGGTTACCACCCTATACAGCGGCGTATGGCCAAAATGAATGCGACGCAATGCGGTTTCTGCACTCCAGGATTTGTAATGAACATGTATAGTTTGTTGGAATCCAGGAACAACAAAGTGACCATGAGGGAAATCGAGAACGCTTTCGGTGGCAATATCTGCCGCTGCACTGGCTACAGGCCAATTTTGGATGCCATGAAATCGTTCGCTTATGACAGCATTATAGAAGTAAATGGCGAATGTTGCGACATTGAGGACCTCCCCATAAAGACCTGCCCTAAAATTGAGAATTTGTGTTCGGTCGCATGTAAGAAAGAGGTTCTACTTTCCGACGACGGCAGCATGTGGTATTGGCCCAAAAATATCAATGAATTGTTTAACATCCTCTCAAAAATAACCGTCAACGAAAAATATATCCTTGTATCTGGCAACACTGCCCACGGTGTTTATCGGCGATCGGAAGAAATAAAACGCTTCATAGACATCAATGCCATTGCAGATTTGAAAAGGCACGATTTGTCCCAAAATAAATTATACTTGGGGGCAAACCTCAGTCTAAGTGAAACCATGGACATTTTCGTCAAAGCATCCAATCAACCTGGTTTCGAATATTGCCAACAACTTTGGCAACACTTCGATCTAATTGCCAACGTGCCCATAAGAAACGTAAGTATTGACTCAAAACCTAAAACTCAGTGATATATATTCAGGTGCCATGCTAAACCTGATGTGTTCTCGCAGTTATAAAAAAAAAAATTGGTAGCTTCAAATAGGCTTTATATTGATGTGTGAACCTTAAATCACACGATCCTCTCTGAATAAATGAATTATTGGTTAAATGCATTCCGTGAATGAGACACGGGGGAACTTCTCACGTTCAGTTAGCTTACACGTATTCTATTTTTAGATTCAATCAAAAGTGACCTACCGTTTAACGACGATTCCGAACATTACAGTTTGAGAAGCATTCACAAGATTTGTCGATTACTCGACTACTCAAAGTGTACGTCAGACACATAGAGGTGACCGCCGATGTATCGGAGATTGAACCCGGGATCATGTAAACGACAGGTGCGTGCACTACCCATTCCACCAAGATCATAGCATCATTGATTAGTAAAAGTATTAAAATGCCATTGGGTAGTATATAACAGGACGATGCTGATCGCTCAGTTCCTTAAATCTGTAGCTTCCACTACCCTTTCTTGTGGCAATAAACAAACAAGCAGTACGTGTGAAAATTTGATATCAATCAGGCGAGTCGTGGCGCATTCCAGTTCGAATATCATGAAGTGGAGAAGGTAACCAATTTCATACCTTTTAGAAAATGTACCAAAAGTAGCCTTTTTTGGGGTTCAAATGCAAATGCCAATTGACCCGAGAACACACATAGTATTAGCATGCGAATTGTAAATATAAATATTGCGATGAACTCTGCACAAAAAAGTATTTGATGGCATCCTGTATCGCAAAATATGATATAACTCGTCTTTGGGGCTTATTCAGATTATTTAGGAATAATAATAATCATAGAAATACGACTAAAAGTTGTACTTAGAAATGGGATCCATTATAAAAGTTTCGTCTAACAGTTAGTTTTATACATTCACTTTACAATCCTCAGCTTCCTGCAAAAAATGTACACAAATTCACTGCAAATTCAAATTTGCAGTGAACGAGTCTGAGCTGTTGTAATAAAATAAATACACACAATGACAGTCACCTACCTTTAAATGTAATAACATACACTTTAGTAAAATCGTTGAGTCAATATATAGTTGAAGTTTTAATAACTCCCATTCAATTATGTGAGAGTTTTTTAGTGGGGTGCGCGTTAAACCCTTTTTACGCAATTTTCACACAATTTTGTTTCAACTTTTCAATCCACTTTCCAACAACTTGGCAAAACAGCAACAGTATTATATTCTAACTTCTACATTCCAAAAACGTAATAAAGATCGCAATAAGACAATTTAACCCTTAATTGTACCTTCACCGCAGACCGGCACCTTAGCAGGCAATATTTCAATTAAAAGGATGCACAATGAGTTCCCTTCCGATGTATTTATAACATTTGAAGCTCTGAATGCTCGAGTTGTTCTCGCGACGAATGCTGATAAGCGGGAAACCGTGGCGCTAACAGAGTATATTAAACGGAAAGTGTCCACTTCGGTCATCGTGGCCTTCGAATTGCCTGCATACTCTAAAGAAAGTTATCTTTTTAAGTCATATAAGGTAAGTGAAGAAAGCGGACACAACTTTCGATTTTAAGTCACAGCTATTTCAATACCATTGTCCAAAGATTATGCCGCGTGCACAGAACGCTCACTCATATGTGAACGCAGCCTTTTTGCTGAACGTTGAAATGTCGACAGGAAAAGTATCAACTGCACGATTGTGCTTTGGTGGCATACGGCCAGATTTTGTACATGCTACCCTCGTTGAAGATATTTTGAAAGGCAAAAGTTTTTACGACCGGACAGTCGTAAGGGAGATATTTACTATGCTACCCAAATCGTTGCAGCCGGATGATGTTCTGCCTAATGCTTCACCTGATTACCGTCGTATATTGTCGTGTGGTCTAATGCTTAAGTTCCTTTTGGGAACTGCTCCCCCCGAAAGAGTAAAACCGGAGTATAAAAGTGGTGGCTTCATCCTCCAAAGAAGTATATCATCAGGTATGCAGTCGTTTGACACAGAGAAAAAAACCTATCCTGTATCACAACCGGTGGAAAAAATTGAAGGTAAATAATTTTAAATTAATTTGCTTATATTCTCTAATGTTGTCTCGGTTGCAGCATTGATACAATGCTCCGGCGAAGCTACTTATATGAACGACAAACTGACAACTCGCAATGCCGTGCACTGTGCTTTCGTTAGCGCAACGAAAGTTGGTGCCACAATTGAACATATCGATGCTTCAGAGGCTTTAAAATTGCCAGGGGTCGTAGCTTTTTTCACCGCCAAAGATATTCCCGGCATGAACAGTTTTGTTGATCCGGAATTCACCTACGAGATTGAGGAAATATTCTCATCTGGTACGGTCCGTTACTACGACCAACCTCTGGGAGTCATTGCAGCCGTATGCAGCGATATTGCACACCAGGCTGCTTCGAAGGTCAAAATTAGGTATTCCAATGGCTTTAGTGAGATAATGCCAACAATTCAGGATGTCTTCGAAAAAAATCAGCAGGACCGCATACATAATATTGTGGCATCTAGTTTAGCAAACCCCAATGGGTCTACTACTGCGGATTTATCTGCCAAGGGTATTTTTGAACTTGGTTTGCAGTATCATTTTACATTGGAACCACAGACGTGTATAGTTGTACCCTTTGAACAGTCATTAAAAGTGTGGTCCAGCACCCAGTGGATGGATCAAACCCAATCTGTAATTTCCAAGATGCTGAAAATAAACGCCACCGATATTCAACTAAGTGTGCCACGTTTGGGTGGGGCTTACGGTGCTAAAGTCACCAGGGGAAATGCCGTTGCTTGTGCTGCTTCATTAGTTGCCTATAAACTAAATACACCCGCACGATTTGTACAGACAATTGAGTCCATGATGAGCAGCAACGGCAAGCGCTGGGGATGCCGTTCGGATTATGAGTTCCACGTAAAGACTAATGGAAAGATTTTGCGGTTGAAAAACACATTCTACGAAGATGCCGGCTGTACTTTAAACGAAAACCCTATACCTGATCACACCACATTATTCGCCGCGAACTGCTACGATTTGAATGCAGATAATTTTGAAATAAATGGCAATGCTGTTATAACAGACGCACCCAGTTCCGCTTGGTGTCGAGCACCAGGCTCACTGGAAGGTGACCTTTAAAACGAACATTTCCCATCCATGTTAAATACTTACCTTCCGTATATTCCAGGTGTTGCTATGATGGAGAATATTATGGACCACATTGCATTTGAGACCGAGTTGGACCCTGCCGACGTTCGCATGATCAATCTGCCATCAGGTCATAAAATGAGGAAAATCTTGCCTCATTTCCTCGAAACCCGGCAGTATAAAGCGAGACGCCAAGAAATTAGTGCTTTCAATCTGAAAAATCGCTGGATAAAAAGGGGCCTAGGTTTATCTCTTATGCAATACACAACGGATTACGTAGGTCTATACTCGGCAACCGTATCTATCTACCACTCAGATGGTTCCGTAGTTATCTCCCACGGAGGAATTGAAATGGGTCAAGGTACTCCCTTACTGCGTATTACTGTACACCAACTGCGCTAACATATTCATTCTGCAGGCTTAAACACCAAGGTCGCTCAAACAGCTGCATATATTTTTGGAATAGCCGTGGAGACTATAGGAGTGGAATCGAGTAACACAGTGAACGGTGCGAATTCTTTTGTCACAGCAACCTCCGTCGGTAGCGAATGTGTTTGCTACGCTGTGCATAAAGCATGCAATACCCTTAAAGACCGCTTGAAACCAGTACGGGAATCATTAGGAAGCAATGCTTCATGGCAGCAGGTAGCACACGCAGCTTGGAAGAAGTCCATAAATTTGATTGCGAGCGAAGCCTTTCAATTGGGAGACATAGCGAACTACAACGTCTACGGGTTGGCCCTTACCGAAGTTCAGGTTGATATTTTAACCGGTAATGTCATAGTAACTCGTGTCGACTTACTGGAAGATTGCGGTAAATCCCTTAGCCCCAACATAGATATTGGCCAAGTGGAAGGCGCTTTCGTTATGAGCCTTGGGTACTGGCTGACCGAAAAATGCATTTATGACAGAGTTACAGGGCAACTTCTGACCAACCGGACATGGAATTACAAACCACCTGGGGCTAAAGACATTCCCATTGATTTCCGCATAGAGTTGCTGCAAGGATCAAGTAACTCTGACGGTTTTATGAACTCTAAGACAGCAGGTGAACCCCCCTGTTGTCTAGGTGTGAGCGTACTTCCAGCTATACATCAAGCCGTGCAATCTGCGCGTTCGGATGCAGGCCTACCAAGGAAGTGGGTTCGTCTAGGAGCACCGACGACACCAGAAACTATTGTTTTGAATGCTGGCAATGACATTGACCGTTACTCCGTTGAATAATTTGCACCCTTTCATCCACACTCTACCCTTAATCATTCATCATTCACTAGAAGTTATGGTGGCGGTAACAGTTTTATCATGTTAATAAACCAAATTACTTATCTGAATTATCAAAAATAATAGAACATCATTCACCTTGTGCCAAATTGTGGCCAAAGATGTTCTTTGAAGACCAAGCTCCTGAGCACGGCGTCGAATTGAGGTTGATGGATTGTTTTGAATACTTTCTTGAGCAGAAGTAATGTTTCCAGCCGTTCTTGCAGTAAGTTGTGGTTCATGCTTGGCCTTATCAGATACAGTCTTTCTTTCTTCGAAATCATTTACTACGCGATAAATAGTGCGTCTTGTTGGCACGTTGTTTCTCCCAAAAATTTCACGTAACTTTCTCATCGTCACAGTAATCGATTATTGATTTTGATAAAATATTTTAATGATTAAAACACGTTGGTTTATCGAACATTTTTCCACAATAAATTTGTTACGTCTCTAATTTACGACTGCCAAATATGAACCGTCAAGACTAATGTTTACCAAAATGGCTGCAAAACAAAGTAGTATACCTTCCAGATGGACACCCTGTATAAGTTAAATAAGTGAATTTGTATGGGAGGCAGCAGAGATATATTTTTACACATTTTACCCAATATTATAACGCAACATGATTGACGAACATTTAGGTAAATTCAGGCAACGAATTAGGGATTAAAGTGGAAAGTCTAATTTCGATAAATCGGTTGATTTTTGGCCATTCGTCCAGGCACTCCCGTGCAATTTTACAAATTTTTCGAAATTCAATTTTTTTATTGTAACTTATAGACGCAATCTTGTACCTCCCGCGCATATGAGCTATTTAACCCATATATTCTTAGGCTCATATCTTTAATTCAGCTGTGCTAAATTCAGTCAAATTTGGTTTAAGTTAAAGGTTTGCTGAAGTGGGGTCTGAGGATGAAAATGAGTCTCGTTGTTACGTACATTCTACGAACGTATTAAAGATTAATAGAGATAGTAGCCATTGAATTGCTAGCTAACAGTCGGGCGGGGGGTTTGGTTCGTCATTTCCCTTCTTTTCTCTGCGACCAGGAACATACACAAAATATATCAGAAACTAAATCTTTGGAGAAATTAAAAACTAAAATCAAATGCTCTTTTATGGCCAAGTTAGCAATAGAATACGAAAAAAGCAAGTTCAGTCAAATATTTTATAAGGCATCCTAGATGATGTTAAGATTCCCAGCCTCCTAACCCTTTTCTCGCCATGATATTAGCGGATAATTTAATTATTTAGATCCCGGATACAACCCTTTTCTGCCGTCAAATCTCCACCGCAAGTAAATTGAGATTTACCGATACATTATCATAATATAGTTGTTTTATTTAGAATAATTCATTGTAATTATACTATTCTAAAGTTTAGGGCGCACAAATTCAAGATATTTAGTTTTTTAATGAAGAAAAAAATTTTTAAAAAAAGTGGAAAGTACATGAGGAAAATTCGACATTTGGGGTCGGCTATAAAATTTAAATATAAACAAAAGTACATATGCATATTTTATACCTTCCGATGAATAGAAAAACAGGCATTTCTTTACAAAATTTAGGAATTGGGAGGTTAAAGACATCCTAAAACTAGTACACAACTTTCCTATTTTAAATTCATATAGAAATTGGAAATTGAAAAAAAAATTAAAGCAGATTATTCATTTGCAAAATTTTTAAATGTAAAATTTGTAGAAGAAGCAAATTTTTAAGAGTTTTATGTCATTCACCAATGCAATGTTGTGTAGAAATGTTCGCCAAGGCCTCGAAGATTTCTGTCGTTTAAAGGTGGCTGTTGCAGGTAAAAAAAAGATGTCATAAATTGTGCAAATGAATTCGATGTAATTTTAAGTTATCCGTAACTTCGCATACGCAAACGCTTTATAATAAATAGTTGAAATGTCTTTTTGGTTTTTTCTTAGTTAAGTTGGCTTTTGTTGTAAAAATTACATGGCTACATCCGATTGAAAGAGTTTGTTCAACGTGGTTGGTGATATTCAGGGCAGTTGAACTGCATTGCTGTAGTAAATTCCATTTTTGCGGACAAAATGGAGCCGGAAGTTTCAATATTATTCTGTTGCTGGATTTTTATGATGACTCAGGCTGATGGTTGTAGATTGGCAATAGATGAATACTTCACAAGTATTAGTGGTGCCTCATTTCCACGGTAAATGGGAGCATCCATGGAAATTGAAATTTTTGGCATATAAGAATATTCTTGAATTTCCAAATTACAGGCCACTGTTATTAAAGCCACACAGATTAACTGGTGCCGAAAGGCAATATGAAAAACATGCCAGTATAATTAATTTATATTCTCCAGAGCATTTTTACAATATAGCTAAAGGTGTTAATAATATTTGTAAGTTAACACCTTTATTGTAAATTGTAAATCTTTTCGAATGATTTAAGTTGTGCACACGCCAATACTTATAACTCAAAAGAACCTGTGCTAGGAACCGTTTTTCTTATGAAAGCACTTTTCACACATTAATGCACAATAACCGCTTACTCAAAGCTACAAACTTCGTCGTTGTTCTAAAAATAGATTCTTTGCTTGGTTCATTCAGATGCTATAACAAGCCGCGCTTAATCTTCGATATGCTACAAAACTAAAAACCGAACGGTAAAATAATTTTGACAATAAGAGCAAGAATGCTCTACATAAAGTAGACGCATTGCAGTAAACAAAAAAAAATATTTTGTCTTCGGCCAAGCCGGCAGTTGAGTTGAACGGGCTTAAAAGATTGTAAGCGGACAAAACTTCCGCTAGGAAGTTACCTATATGATGAGATACATTTAACAAAGTGTTTTGTGCGGATTAGACTCCTAAGTATTGCGGTAGAATCAAGATATCATTGGATTGGGCCATTGGAGAAATTGTGAAGCTTAACAATATTAATACCAGGAATAAAATACCATAGGCATTGTACAGTTTTTCAAAAAATGTACATTTTCTTTTCCTCAATTTGCATAAAAATTTGTATTATGTAGTAGGTTAGTTTTAAGAGTTGCTTAACTTATAGTAATTTCTGTTTGACTTTAAAATTTGTGCGAAGAGCTGCTGTCACGCTGTTCCATTAATTCGCTGGACTACATTATTACTTGTATGATGCATTATAATGTTAATAAGCGTCACATATGTAAGAGAACAGACGGTTCTTGTTATAGTTTTTTGTCTTGCTATAAGTTTGACCCATAAAAATTATAAATCTGAATCTGGTCACTTTTTTTGTATTTAGTTATTATTCTACCTGGCGATGGTCGAAACATTGCAATCGAAATCCATATCAATTGGTTAATATATTGCTTACATCCAGTTTGCTGTTTCTAACTTCCATAACTTATTCAGGTTGACTAGTAAATCGCTTATATTTATATCTAGAGTTAGGAACTTCTAAATATATATCTCTCACATTGACAAAAGCTCGTTTTAATACTTCTTAATTTGGTCGTAATAGCAACATAATCCATAGTAAACTCATTATAGGTTCTTGTCATTCGTAACATTTGAATAAAACTTCGGAGCGTCATTGACTAGTTTACTGGGATTGAAATCCTACTGATGTCAAGCTAAATTTGCAACAGTCCTTAACAAGCCAGGTGAACTGACTTACATGTACCTTCGCCGAACATCACTTTTTTGGTGCAAAAGTTTGGACGTGGTGAATGATTAGGCTCTTCGAAAATACACTGCCAGTTTCATTGGCCGAAATAAGTTTTCGGAATGCCTGATTCCTGCTAAATAGTACAGAATGTAATGCAATTGAATGAAATATATGAATCTAGGAATATGGGTGAAATTATTTTATTTGAAAAAGCAATATAATTGCCAAAAGAAGGTAAACAATTAGTCATCAATTGTATGGGAAGTACCAAAAGGGGCGTTGCCAGACAGCCAATTCTGCCAAGCACAATAAACAAACGAAATGGACAAAAATCTACGAATTTGGATTTATAGGGGAATAACTGAATTTAGAAAATTCGGTCAATGTATAGGGAAGGTACCAAAAGAGACCAATACGATCTGGCAATATATTAAGTTTAGACAAGTTTAGTAAAAATATGCGACAGCTATCGCTCATTTTTGGCGTACCTTCATGCCTCCAGATAAATATATGAGAAGAAATTGAGGTAATATTGCCTAAAATTGTAATGTGATGTGACTTAAATGTTAGGGCAACATAACATTTCATAGCTACATTTTTTACTTTCAAAACTTATAAATTGAAATAGTATGAGAATTTAAAGACGCTATTAGTTTAATAATCTATTGTACTCATTAAACTACTCGTCGACGCTTTCCACTTTTACAGGTATATTTTCCTTAAAACCGCAAAATGTATGTAAACATTTTTCTATAACAAAAATATACACAAAAACTCTTTACCTGCGTAAAATGTGTCTACAAAGGGATATATCCATATAAAAATAATCTATGAACATACTATTCATTATGAAAAGTTTTCTAATGTAATGCAGAAAAAACATTCCTTACTCTTTCTTCATCAAAATTTCCAGATCCTTTTCTATATAAAATGTAGAAAATATTGAAAGACAGTTTTTTTTACATACGAGTAAATAGTGTTTATTGAGACACATCTCCATGTGGAGAGTATTTACAATAACACTGGCGTTTGCTAAGAACTACGCTTCATAAAAAGTCAACGACCGCACTTTCTGTGCCTAAATCATGGATTCAAACATTAAGCACATGTGCGTTGTCTCCCAGGAACTGATGAGTCGCACACCAAGGATATGATTCTTCGTCCTACAAAATATTAAATTTTGGGTGCACTTCCTACCGGGCCATACTTTCCTCTATAAACCATGACATCTAGATCATCAACGTTTCTGAAATAGACTTCCAAAATATTTGGTTTTTTTGTAGTTTTTTAATTTAGTAAACTTGCTGTGGATTTCTCCCCACATACGTTAATGGTCTGGAGGTTATTACATGTCCACATTAAATCATCACAATTGCCGTCTGAGAATGAAAACTAACTGCTGTATAAATAAATTCGTTCAGGCAGGAAAATTAAATTGCCACTTTGTAGAATAAGGGGAAAAATTCCTTATGCTCTATTTGAGCATTTTCAAAATTAGGTTTTTTCTACGTTTTGCTTCCGTAAAACATAACATAAAACGGTCCTACGTAATCAACATCGACGTGGAATAGCCGTCCCAAAAAAATACTAAACAACTAAACCAATCATTTTAAAAATTCTGGAATGTTACTTGCATTTAGGTATTTCCAAAGTATTTTCTTAGGTTGCAATGTCCCATTATGTGCTTAAAGGGTGGTACTATGCTGACTTTTCGTGTAGTACTACGTTTTTCTGCTGGTTTCCAACACTAAACTCGTAATACCTGTAAACTTGGGTTATGCAATTGTAAAGTAAAAAGACAGAATTTTTCAATTTTATAAATATACTATTAATTAGACTACGTGAAAATAAAAGTTGTTCCGATCTCAGTATTGGAAGGCAGTGCAGAAAAAACTGGCAATGCCTCAAATTTTTTCCCTGTGGGCAGATTATAGAACTTAGCTTTTAGCCAAAAATACCTCCTTCTCATACATACACATAATATATTAAACTAGACCGCTTTTCCAACGAACATTTAAACCTTTTAGTAATCGGCCGACAATGTGGATGTTTAAAAAGTTATACGCTTTGGGACGCCTTTTGCCAACACCTTTATCATATACCAGTATATATTATTTGTAATTCCCTAATTAAAGGCAAAATTATTGAAAACATTCTGGAAAACTCTCATTTGTCAAGACGTGGATTTAGTCTTTTTATAGTTTACTCAATGCCCGACTTAATTCAACTGCTAAATTTCAGCTTTTGTCTTTCAGTTTCTGTCGTGCAACAAACGCGTAGGGAGATGACCAATTTGGGATGAATGGAAACATCAGAAAAAAATATGAACGAAAGCACAAAGTGAAATAAGTTCAAGTATGATTAACATTTAGGTTTATTGAAGCTTTCAGTGCAGATGACAGATGACAGATCACTCAATTAGCATTCTTAACAAAAAAGCAAACGATAAAAAGATCTTTCTGTTATGCGCCAAAGCGCTACGCACCGAATGAAGAAGCTTGTAGTTTGATTCTCTGACAAAAGCTTTCCTATACCTAGAGACATATAGGTATGTTTGTATGAACTATTCGGCGTTTAGTTCGATTGCGCATCAGTTGCGCGATTAACTACGTTGTGTTTTATAGGTACGATTAGCTAGAAAAGCTTTTTTGCTTTAAAAATAATAAAAATTCTGTGCTGCTTTTGTATATTTCTCACATCTTTACAGTAGCGAGTAAAACTGGGACACTGTTTAGGGAGACGGTGCTATTGACTTAACAATGAAAAATATTAAAGCACTAAAGATTAACAAATGTATTTTACATAAATCAGCATACATTAAATACTTATCCTATCATATCAAATCACTCATATCAAAAATTATATCTTCTAATTGAAAGCACATTTTTCATAATTGACTGTTAATGAATGATTTGCGTGAGTGCGTTTTTGATACACTAAGCTGGCGGATTGAAAATTTACAGTATGAGTCACGTAAAGGAACAACACTTTTCATTTCAAGTACAGTGACCAACAATCTCACATTGATCTATTAAGTCATGTTTCAATTAATCAATATTTTATTCCATCTTAAAATATACCAGCTTACAAATTTATCCAGGAATCAAAATCTTTCAAAAAAAAAAAAAAAAAGAAATGTAAGATATTGTCACTATTTATAAACTTTTTAATATTAGGCGCGTAACTAAGTTCCCACTGTTTGCTAATAGATGGCAGTTTGCTAATAGATGCTAGTCGATTCTGCCATAACATAAACGTCATGAGCCAAGCTTAAACGAATGGTAAACATGCCGCCTCAACACAACAGTGATTTTCTTCTGACGTCATATTCTTTCGGTTGTGTGAACATTTTGTGCCAAATAATCGTCTTATGCGGGAAGTATCGTTTTTCTTTTTTTAATCGAAGCAAATGGCAGCTGAAGCTCATTGAAAGCTTCAAAATGTTTACAGTGAATCAATGTGTCGAGATTGGTTCCGTCGCTTTAAAGACGATGATTCTGATGTTGACTGTCATTCGCGTGAAGGAAAATGAAAACCTTCGAAGACACTGAATTGACGGCACTGCTTGATAGGGGTCTACATATGCCAGTATTCAGTATTAGGAGTTATCCGCCAAGTCATTTCCAAGCGATTGCATGCGTTGAGAATGATTCAAACGCAAGGTTCTTTATATGAATTGAAGCCAAGAGGCGTAGAGTGTAGTTTTTTCGCCTGTGAACAACTGCTTCAGCGGCAAAAAGAAAGGGTTTTCTTCATCGTATTGTAACGGGTGATGAAAAATAGATTCATTACAGCAATCCAAAGAAAAGAAAGTCATGGGGGCTGCCCGGTCATGCTTATACGTCACGCTGCGATGGTTATGCTCTGTATTTGGTGAGACCAGATCGGTGTTATTTATTACGAGCTGTTGAAACTAAGCAAAACCATCACTGGGAATAGGTATTGACATCAGTTAATGCGATTGAGCCGAGCTCTGCGCGAGAAACCCCCACAATACGCGGAGAGGAATGAAAAAGTGATTCCTCAGCATGACAACGGTCGGCCTCACGTGGCCAAGCCCGTTAAAAACTACCTGGAATCGCTGAAATGGGAGGTCCCACCTTATCCGCCATATTCTCCAGATATTGCGATTATCACTTGTTTCGTTCGATAGCACACGGTCTGGCTGATCAGCAGTTCCACACATATGACGACATCAAGGAATGGCTAAATTCGTGGATAGCCTCAAAAGATGAACAGTTTTGCTGTGACGAAATTTGAGCTTTGTCAGAAAGATGGGAAAAGTAGTAGTTAGTGATGGCAGTGAATCATTTGTAAATATGTTTTTAAAATTGTTGCATTTTTATAAAAAAAAAAAAACAACACCGAGAACTTAGTTGCGCAACTAATAAAAAAAAATAATTGGGTAGATGAGGTTTTACGAAAAAGATAATTAAAAATAAATATGATATCTATTTATGATTGCGGCCATTGCCTGATAGCAAAAAACATAGTCAAGTAGACATATTAGCAGGTGGGCATGGTTAAATCAAATCAGAAACTAACTATGACTTGACCGATACATGGTCTGTTGGGTGGCTCTATTATGCTCTCAGTTATTGTAAAAGTCATTTATTAAATTAATACGTCTTATACTTCTTGCTGTGTGCGATGTTAATAGATCTAAAAACTACTATCCATCATGAATTGATGTCCATATGAATTAAGTCCTCTTCATACAAATAGCGTATTAACTTACCCCATTCTTCGAATGGACCATCCACTACAATAAATTGTCAGTGTTTCTCAGTAACAAGCCTACATGAAGGACTACGTGTAAATTTTCATTGTATGTAGAACAATTAACAAATAAGCGACAAAAACTTCAGCAAAATATCGAAAAAGGGCCCTTTAGAACCTCTCTTTTCACGCATAACATATGGTACCAGTTGATATTCGTATTTTTCTGTAACTGCGCCCACAATTTAGGGCAACATTTGGAACATACATCTTGAGATAGCTCTGTACAGTACATATCAACAACCACCGTGTACTGCTTTAAATTGCCGAAAAATTGTTGAAATTTGCGAAGAAATTCGGGAAAAATACCATTTTCTTGAGGTGGAACGGTTCATTGTATGGCTTATGAAGATAAAAACATATTTTTAAGTGAAATTTCAACCTTCTTACGGCTGAAATTGTAATAACATCTTAAAAAATGTTTATATGCTTAAGCATTTCGACAAATCTTTCATCCGATTATTGGCGAATGTTTTGCTCAAATCGAAAAGAAAATGATACGTGCGATGCTTTATTTTATGCATTCCCATTTGGTAGATCGAACTACTTTGTATACCTTCTCCCGAAGGAATGGAGGTACAAATAATGGGATGCGGCAAGAACAGAGAAACCAAACACATAAATACAATATTTCTCAGCTATCCTTGTTTTTGCCTTGATATTGTCCGACAATGATTAAATAAATGTTTCTAGAAATTTGTTAAATCAATCAGACGCTTTTTGGCTCTTCTGAAAGAGTCCTTTCCATTGGTCTTCGCTTTGATATATCTACATAGCAAAGATTACACTATGTGAAATTATACCACTGTCACGTTGAGTCGGCTAATTTGTAACACTTTGTGTAACGGCCCTTTATCATATTTATATTAAACTAAGTTTGCATTTATGGTAGCGGACATCTCATTTGTATTCAGAAGTAACCACTTATGTCAATTCTCAACCAAAAAAAAAAACGCATAATTATCACGGACATCATTTTTGTTAGTTAGTTCAATCACCGCCATAGTGTTGTTTGAGCGATGGACGATGCGTCTGACGAACACTTCGAGTAGTCAAGTAGCCGACAAGTCTAATAAACGCTTCTCAAGCTGTGATATTCGGAATCGTTGTCAAACTGTTCCTTTGTTCTTATCCTATTCATGGGACGTAGGGGAATTTGTTTGTTTAAATCGTTTCTTAAAGAAACCCCTACACATAAAACATAACTCGACTAGATTTCAAAAACAAATCTAACGGGCCAGAACTGCGTATTTATCGAAATGAACTCATATATTGTGTTGAATAAAACCATGAAAGCAATAAGATCATGATGCTAAACAATTTTTACAAATTAGTTTTGCTGGATCTACAAAATGATGACCATCTTTTTGAAATTTGTACATAATTTTAAGTACACACAGCAATCAAATTCGATTGGCTACAACACTTTATCGAAACCGATAAATCGGTTTTTTGTTCGAATAACACATATCTACTTTTTCAAAACAACTTTGGGTTGGTCAAACCGGTTTTTCGAAAAGCCCTAAATTTAGAGTCAGACTGAGCGCTAAATCATATGCTTGGACAAGGACTGATTTAACTGCAAATCAATTCGCAAATTGAATTGTCCAAAAATCTTTCTTCTTCAAATAGAAAATTAATTTTTCACAAAATGTCCGTTAACATTTAAATGAAATATGTACTCGTACATCTTTTAGAAACAAATGTGGTTTAAGTTTTTGAATAAATATGATGATTTAACAAAAGGTACTTAATAGTTTTATATTAAAAAACAATTAATTTGCTTCATACACTTTCTTTGAAGAAAAGTTTTTTTTTGATTTTTTTTTCTAAAGAAAGTGAAAGTCTTAATAAATATCAAGTTATATAAAATGTTTATGTAAGTTCTTGTTAAATAATAGCTGCATATTCTTAAAGAACAAATCAGTTAAAAATTATTTACGGAGGGAAAAGATCTGCTAAATGAAATGTTCTTGAAGAAAAATTCATGTAAATAGGAATTGTTTAATGAAAATATGGTGTTCATAAAAAAACTCCCAATAAATAAAGTATGGTGGAAAAATGTTATAAAATGTTTCTTTAAGAACAGTTTTGTCTTTGCGAAAAGTTTTATTTAATACAACTTTGGATAAACAGCTAAGAAATCAGAAATGAAGAACATATTTTATAAGATTTTTTATGAAGAGTTCAGTCAAGTGATAAAGACTGATTTTCAGATACTTAATTTTTAAGAAAATGGTTTCAATGCCTTTTTTTATTTTAGAAGTAATGCAACGAAAACATTCTTCTAATTGTTAATATTTATTTTCTCATAAAAACGTTAAATCAGTGGAAATGATTTCTTCACTCGGAAAAAAAGATAGAAAAAATATTTAACATTAAAAACTTTTTAAAAAAAACTGTTGAACGAATTATTTTTAATCGAGCGCTTGAAAGCCGATATGGCAAAAGTTTCTGTGTGCTCTATACCAATGATCAACTTTTTGAAATATCACATCACATATTTTGATCAATTAGCGAAAAATTGTGTTTGCGGTATATGAGTATTTTGTATATGAAATGATTTTGTTAAGTGGCTCTGGATTTATCAATCAAAATCAAAATTGCTTCAAAATTTCAATTTTAATTTCTATCAACATAAATACCTAATTTAAAAATTAATGATTGATGACACTTTTTTTTAAATAACCGCTGTGAAAAGGGAAAACCCGCTTTACCGCTTTTCGGCTTTGAATGCCACAGTCCATATACAGACCGACATACGAGTATAATGCTGAATATATACATACATATCAACAATTGTGTTGATATTTCTGAGACAGCGGAATATTAAACATCTTGGTGAGATGTTTTCAACAAACTTTATCATGTTTAGCATCTCTGCACGTTTGCTGGATGTCGTCCGCGCACAGTATTGCAAGACCATACAAAAGCTCTATGAGTTGGTTTAGTGACAATTTGAATGCTTCTAATTAGGGCCCCATACTATTTTGAGAATACCATATGATATGGTCATATTTTCTGCAAATTTTGTATCTTAATGGATTTTTTATGTTACGAAGGAGATCTTGCACCAATACAATTTTGATAAATAATTTATACTGTTGTTTTCAATGTGAAAAATCATTTTTCGTTATAACCAGTAGAGAAATTTTGGTCAGGTGTACTCGTTTACATATACCTTCACCCAACGTCATTTAGCGTCACTGAAAAGTATGCGAAGTGCCACATGGGTAAGAAAATAGCTTCTTATCACCATATGCTCTGCATTAACGCATAACAAAATAGGTGGAATTATAACTCTCTAAGATTCTCCATACAGAAATTATACAAAAATCATTGATTTTTACCAAATCGACCCATATGTATGTGATGTATCCTAAGGAACTTGGTAATGTATGCTCTTATTATTCGCGGAAGTTAAGTTTACTAAGATTCTGGTACTTGCTAAATTATACAGAATTTAGTGCAATTGAATGAGAGATAGAATTCATAATTATTTTTCTTTGTTTTTCCAAGCAATACAATATAAATCAATTGACAAAAAAAAAAAATAAATTACTAAAGCCTAAAAATTAGGGAGGTGTTAAATGTCGGTCTATGGATGTTACTAGAAGGGGTGTGGCAGTGCCATCCATTTTCATTCTCAGAACTAAATTTATCAAATTATTCTGAATTCAAGGTAACTGCTTGAAAGAAACTAAAAATACATGAGTTAAATCGAATATTTGTATGAGGATATCAGAAGGGGCGCGATTATGATATCCACCGCTCCAAGACACAATTTTGTAAACTGTTAATGTGTACAGAATTTTACTGCGTTTAGCGCAACTAACTGAAAGACATGAACCTAAGACTATCGATCTCGGAAAAGACTTTTTTAAGCAATCAATATTTTTTATCAAATTCATTGTTTTTGATATGATATGTTTAAAGATACCGGGAAATATTATGAAACGACGTTGTGAAAATATTTGTCTGGATGTCGTCGATCACATTAGCGAAAAGCGTTTTCACATTACAGCACTTAGTACTGAACTTCACACGTTAGCTATTGACAACTAGCAGCGAACATGTTGTATTATTTCGTGTGGTTTGTTAGGGTCTACTTAGGGACTACTTAAGTAATGCGAATATTTCAAAAACTGTATTGTTTTTACCTATTTGCTACATATGTACTAACATTTACAATGCGTTTCATTGTTTCGTTCGATGGCACAGGGTGTGGCTGACCAGCAGTTCCACTCATATGACGACATCAAGAAATGGCTGGATTCGTGAATAGCCTCAAAAGTTGAACAGTTTTATCGTGGCGCCGAATTTGCCAGAAAGATGGGAAAAAGTTGTAGATAGCGATAGGCAATACTTTCAATGAATCATTTGTAAACATGTTTTTATAATAAAGTTGAATTTTTATAAAAAAAAAAAAACAAAAACAGCGAGAACCAACAGTTAAATGTATTTACGCCAAATTTAGCCGCCGCCGCCAGAGTAAGTTTATAATGGCGGAATAAGATTCGCTGCCGCCGCCCAAATTTTTAATCGACTTGAAACACCGACCCAAATACGAGATGAATGGAGCACAATATACGTATAATAGACTTATCTGTCATATGCAATCTGCTCTTAGATAAGTGAATATCGTTCCTTTACAACTATATTTATGAGTGATTAGTTGATCTTAAGCATATAAATTTACATAGTCCGTTTTTACATTTATTTTGGAGCAGCATTTATTTTTATTTATGCATATTTTGACTTACTTAATAGTTTCGGACTGTAAGATTATCAATAAAATTAATTTTAAAGTTTTAACTATAAAATGTTTGCAATTTGGACTCAATATTGATTTGCTTTTTCATTATTTGCATTTTTCTTCACTGTGACTATTTTTAATGCGCTTTAATTTGATTATAAGGCTCAAGTAGTTACTATTTACTTTTATGTCATATTTTAATTCATATTTTGTAGTAGTTATTTTATGTATTTTATAATTTACTTAAATTACAAGACTCTTGAATAAACAAAATAAACAAACAAACAATCTACATTTTGAAAACTCAACAAAAATTTGTAAAAGAACTGTAACAAATTCCGAAATTCACACCAACATCTGGCAAATTTTTACTTTTTTATTTTTTTTTTTTATTTTGAAAAGCAAACAAAAGCATAGTCCTTAACATATCATTATATTCATAGTTTACATTGGTTGCGCTTCCTTCCCTTTTTATAAATCACCACGAGTTACTTTGTATCGGTAACGAAGACAGTCTTGCAATACTGTGAAGACTGCTTTGCAGCGTAGCTGTCGTTTTTTTTTTTTTTTTTTTGACAATTGTCTTCCAAATGCTCTCTTGGCCCCGCGAAAGCTCTCAACGGACGCAGACACGGACGGCATACGGATACGCGAAAACGATTCACAGTCTTAGCCAGTTTCGTAATTTGTTCGCAGCAAATGTTTAGTAAGTTGCACCTTTTCCATTTGGTATTGTTGTTGTTCAAAGTTGTGTGATATTAAATGCAACAATTACTACTAAATGTTAATTAATCGCCGGCAAAATGCTGACGGCATCGTATGTTGGTGTTTTTTTTTTTGTTTTTGAAGAGATACGCTTGTTCAGGTGCGAAAACAGCAGAATTTCATCAACCCTGTGGATGAAGACAAATCCAAACGTCCATACTTGGATCTGGTCGTAGTATTCGTTTGCCGGCAGTAGCGCGTCCACCTTATTGTAAACAACCAGATGATAATGCCATCATCTAAAGGCCGAGCACTAGATATTTTGGAGTGCAATTACTGTAGTCATTACCCATTACAGTCAATGTGAATGGGCAAATAATTGAAAGCAGAACTTGTATTTTGTTTCGGTTCGTTCGATTGTTTCCAGTTATTTCAAATGTAATCACACAGTTTTAACTGTTTCAACTGGCAAAGCCGAATTCAGTCTGCCTGCAATACTGGCCGGAGCAGGTTCCCAGTCAAGCAATTTTCGGAACACGATCGCGTGAAACGTAGACAGCAGTGAAGATCATCTGAAGTTTTACAGATTCGGCAAACTAGCTTTTCAAGCTTCAACTGTAACGATGGCAACAACCACATTCAAGATAAATGGCACATTGCACTCAGGTAAGTGTTCAGCCTAAGCTGGATAAGTGAGGATCAATATAACGATCTCAATTGTAGTGGATGTGTCGACTCTACCGGCAGACATAACTCTCAACACGTTTATAAGGGAACATGCCCAATTAACGGCCACAAAGTTTATGTGCCTGGAGGGGGGATGCGGGGCCTGTGTCGTCACGATTAAGGGCAAACACCCGTCGACTGGCAAAGTGAGAACATGGGCAGCGAACTCGGTAAATAAGATAGGAAATAGGCAAGGAGTGAGCAACGTTTACGAGCTATTTTTGTTTTCAGTGTCTAACATTGCTGAACTCGTGTGCCGACTGGGAAATTACAACATGCGAAGGTATAGGCAATAAACGGAATGGCTACCATCCTATTCAACGGCGCATGGCCAAAATGAACGGAACCCAGTGTGGTTTCTGCACCCCAGGATTTATTATGAACATGTACAGCCTACTCGAATCCAAGGGCAACAAAGTGACCATGGAGGAGGTTGAAAATTCTTTCGGGGGCAACATCTGCCGCTGCACCGGCTATAGGCCCATTTTGGATGCCATGAAATCTTTCGCCTCCGACAGCACAATCGATATACCCGCTGAGTGTCGTGATATTGAAGATCTCTCCACCAGGACATGCCCCAAGAGTGGTAAATTATGCTCAGGTGGCTGCAAAAAACTTTTGGCTGCAATGAGTTACGCCGATGGCAGTGAATGGTATTGGCCGAAAAACGTCAACGAACTTTTTGGCATCCTGTCGAAGATAGAGCCTAGTGAGGAGTATATGCTTGTAGCGGGTAATACTGCCCATGGAGTTTACCGACGGTCGGAAGACATAAAACATTTTGTGGACATTAACGCAATTGCAGAACTTAAAAGGCACGATTTATCGCCAGACAAGCTAATCCTGGGCGCAAATCTCAGTCTAAGTGAGACTATGGATATCTTCTCGGATGCTGCAAAAAGGAAGAGCTTTGAATATTGCCACCAATTGTGGCAGCATTTTGATTTGATAGCAAATGTTCCCGTGAGAAACGTAAGTAATTGAACACGTAGTTTGCAAGTGCTACAAGGCAAACAATGACACATTAATTAATTTGATTAGTTTGACATGCAATCGAACAGTCGATCTGCCTGTCATCCACAAAAATGACCAATTAAATGTTTTTATTACATTGTAATTTATTTCATTTGTAGACCGGTACATTGGCTGGCAATATCTCCACTAAGAAAATGCATGAAGAATTTCCCTCCGACATCTTTATAACCTTCGAAGCTTTGAATGCCCAGGTTGTGGTTGCCACAGAGGCTACAAAGCGGGAAACGTTAGCATTGTCTGAATATCTGAAGAGTAGTGCGACCAACGCGGTCATCATTGCATTCGAGTTGCCAGCGTACCCCAAGGAGAAATACATATTTAAGTCATATAAGGTAGGCTTGCCTAAATGTAACCACTTGTTAGCATTAACTCAACAGATTTAATTTTTGCACAGATCATGCCCCGAGCACAGAATGCCCATGCCTTCGTGAATGCCGCATTTTTGTTGGAGCTTGACGTCTCCACGGGCATAGTATCTAATGCTCGTTTGTGCTTTGGTGGCATCCGTCCTGACTTTGTTCATGCGACAACAATCGAAGAGCTCCTGACAAATAAAAGCTACTATGACAAGGAGGTCGTAGAAAAAATATTTTCTGAGTTGCCGAAGGCATTGCAGCCTAATGAAGTTCTTCCGGATCCATCACCTGATTACCGTCGCACGTTGGCATGTGGGCTAATGTTAAAGTGCCTTTTGGATACCGCTCCTGTTGAAAAGGTGCAGCCGGAGTTCAGAAGCGGTGGCCCCATTCTAAAGCGCAACTTGTCATCGGGAGTGCAGACCTTCACAACGCAGAAAAAATATTATCCTGTATCACAGCCTGTAGAAAAAGTTGAAGGTGCAGTGAAGTCCCAAGTGAATCTAGTTTTTTTTTAAATAGTCTTTTTACAGCTCTAATTCAATGCTCGGGTGAAGCCACTTATATGAATGATACATTGACTCCTGCCAATGCCGTGTACTGCGCATTCGTTAGCGCCACAAAGGTGGGAGCAACAATTGAGCAGATTGATGCATCGGAGGCCTTATCAATGCCTGGCGTTGTTGCATTTTATACTGCCAAGGATATTCCTGGTACCAACACGTCCGTCGGCCCTGAGTTCGGCTATGAGGTTGAGGAAATATTTTGTTCTGGTGCGGTCCGCTACTACGACCAGCCTCTAGGTATGATTGTTGCCCTAACAAATGACATAGCAAATCGTGCTGCATCAAAAGTTAGGGTAATGTATTCCAATGGCGCAAGTCTGATAATGCCAACGTTGCAAGATGTGTTTTCCAATAATCGGATGGAACGCGTCCACAGCATTGTCCCGTCTGCTCTCGAAGAAATTAAACTCTCCGATGCTGCCGACATTACGCGCAAGGGTATTTTTGAAATCGGCTTGCAGTACCATTTCACTATGGAGCCGCAGACCTGCATTGCCGTACCTTTTGAGCAAGGCTTGCAGGTGTGGGCCACAACACAGTGGATGGACCATACACAGTCTGTTATTTCAAAGATGCTGCAAATCAAAGCAGCGGACATCCAGTTGAAAGTGCGGCGCTTGGGCGGCGGCTATGGTAGTAAAATAAGCAGAGGAAATGCCGTCGCTTGCGGCGCTTCTTTGGCGGCTTATAAACTGAACAGACCCGCACGTTTTGTGCAAACTATTGAATCCATGATGAACTGCAACGGTAAACGCTGGGGATGCCGCTCAGATTACGAATTCCATGTGAAGACTAATGGAAAAATAGTGGGCTTGAAAAATATATTCTATGAGGACGCAGGATGTACTTTAAATGAAAACCCAGTCGAAGCCCATTCTACTCTATGCGCTTCCAATTGTTATGCTTTCACGGCGGACAATCATAAACTAGAAGGGAACGCTGTGATTACGGACGCACCCAGTTCCACCTGGTGTCGTGCTCCCGGCTCTGTGGAAGGTTCGTCATATATTTAAATAAATAGTTTCTTTTAGTAATCTGTGCTTATTCCAAAGGCATCGCAATGATTGAAAATATCCTGGAGCACATTGCATTTGAGGCCAATATTGATCCAGCTGAAGCTAGGAAAGTCAACATACAGCCTGGTAACAAAATGAATGAGCTCTTACCGAGTTTTCTCACTTCAAGAGAATACAAAAAGAGACGACAAGAAATCGAAGATTTCAACTCAAAGAACCGGTGGTTAAAGAAGGGAATAGGACTGGCCATCATGGAATACCCAATTTTGTATTTTGGTCAATATCCAGCAACCGTCTCCATCTACCACACTGATGGATCGGTAGTTATTTCTCACGGAGGCATTGAAATGGGACAAGGTAACAAACGATTATGGTCAACTTCAACATGATTTACTGTAATTTCAAACTCCCTAGGTATGAATACGAAGATCGCACAAGTAGCAGCCTTCGTTCTTGGCGTTCCCTTAGAACTAGTCAAAATAGAGGCTAGCGACACCCTAAACGGCGCCAATTCGATGGTCACTGGTGGAGCTGTGGGCAGTGAAAGCTTGTGCTTCGCAGTGCGAAAGGCCTGCAACATTTTAAACGATCGCTTAAAACCCGTAAAAGACGCTATGAAAAACAATGCATCATGGATGGATGTTGTTCAATCTGCGTGGGCTAAATCGATAAATATGATAGCGAGTGACCACTACAAGGTGGGCGACATGCAAAACTACAATATCTATGGATTGGCCCTCACCGAAGTGGAGGTTGACATTTTAACAGGAAACCTTTTAGTCAAACGCGTAGATATTCTGGAGGATTGTGGCGAAAGCCTTAGTCCCTATGTAGATGTCGGTCAAATAGAGGGCGCATTTGTCATGTGTCTAGGCTACTGGTTAACGGAGCAGTTGGTATACGAGCGACAAACGGGCCAACTTATTACCAACCGAACGTGGACCTACAAGCCACCAGGGGCAAAGGATATCCCCATCGACTTCCGCGTTGAGTTGCTGCAAGGGTCCGCAAATCCAGCCGGCTTTATGCGTTCAAAGGCCACGGGAGAACCTCCTTGTTGTTTGGCCATAAGTGTCATATTTGCTATTCAGCAGGCTCTACAATCTGCACGAACTGACGCGGGTTTGAAGAAGGAATGGGTCCGTCTGGGTGCACCCACCACACCGGAAACCATTGTGCAGAATGCTGGCAATGACATTAGTGCGTATTCCTTGGAATAATACATATTTTCTATACAGACAAATTTTTATGTTAACTTTATCACATTCAGTGGTGGTGGTTGTATTATGAATAAAACAAATAATAAATTGCAACCTGGCAAAAAGTTTACTAATTCTTTAATATATTCCAGTGTACATGGTCTTACAGCAGTCTTTGCAAACAATTTTAACTGTGCATTTTCAGTCACGGGTCTACAAAGTTTTGGATTCGTAGCCAACTTATTTCGGTCAAATGACGCTCGTTTTTTCAAAGTATTTCAGCTCAGTTAATATGTTCAAAGTCGTTCCAAACGAATTTGTTTTATAACGCGCTATTTTAGTCCCCTCTCCAAAAATGTTTTTGGGAAAATCACAAAAATATCTGCGAAAAACAAAAATCCAACCGGATGTCGTACACGGTGACAGAGCAGGCATGCTAAAAATGCATGGAAACATTTTATGAAACGTTTCATAGGAAATTCGAAAAAAATCACTTATAGAACCAAACCAAGAAGAGGACTACATTCATTAGTTAAGTTGACTTAAATTCGTTACCACTTCATTAAGCACAGAACTGAGTTATTTCACATTACAATGTTTATTTCAATATCCACTGATTCGGAACTGTTGTTTCAAGTATTTTTCCGCATAACAATTTATTCCTCACTTCATCAACTATGTTTCGCTTCCAAAATATTGTGCAAAAACCAACAAAGAAAATATTTTGGCGGATAAGGTGAATAATACTAATTCTCCTTAAAAAAACTGCAGTAGGTGTAT
This sequence comes from Philornis downsi, assembly GCA_019455685.1. Classification (NCBI taxonomy): domain Eukaryota; kingdom Metazoa; phylum Arthropoda; class Insecta; order Diptera; family Muscidae; genus Philornis; species Philornis downsi. The sequence goes on from JAHXMU010000810.1 coordinate 601,582, forward strand.
AACTATTATCCTTCACTACCATTTTGAAGAAATTTGTGTGCTGCAACCACAAACGAAAGTAGTACCTGATCAGTAAAACCATTTTTCACGTGAATGCTCTTAGGAAGGCGCTTTATATATATATATATATATATGTGTTTAT